>CM019745.1:17848109-18222623 GCA_009761775.1 Ficus carica
GATGCAGCAAGGAAAAATTGCTCTGATACCATTTCAGAGATGAAGTATAGAGATATCAAATTGAAAGCTAAGAAACAACCAGAGAGTATATAGAGGAGAAAACAGACAAAATTGGTTATAACCCAATTCTAGCTCTCTAAAAATAAAGGTAAAAAATAAAAAAAACAAAAAAACAAATATTTCTTTATTGCAACAAACTTAGACAAATAACCAAATGATGACCCTATAATTCTAATACCGTCTAACATTATTATATGTATATTGCAGCAAGCAAATAATCAATTAGAATATAGTAACAGTAATAGTAGTTGTTGATTATTACAATAAATTTTAAATTCTAATTATTTTAATTACGAAGTGCAACTATTCTTTCATGCCCCACGAGAGGAAGCTTCTATGGGATTCCAATCAATGACCAGAATAAAAGAACCGTTGTGTCAACCGGGTGTGGTTGTTTTTTTGCATGATTTTATATGTTAAAGAATTTACACTCAATGTTCTTATGTGATGTACTAAATTATGCTAAGATAGATGATTTAATTGTTATTTATATTTTGTGATTAGATGGATTAGTTTTAGACCAAAATTCAACGATGGAGAGGATGACGACAATCAATAAACTTTGATTTTCAAATATTTTAGAATTTGTGTTTTGCTTTTTTGAAAAATTAGTTATGGAAAGATGGAGTGGCCCAAATAATTTTTTTGGACCACGAGACGGAGAGGGCACGGCCAGGAGACGGGCGCCCCCCAACGGCACACTGGAGGGGCTGCATTGTCACCTCTATCTTTCTATACATATAAATCTTCAAATAAATTATCTATTCGCAACAAAACAAAAAAAAAAAAAAGGTGAGCTAGAGAAATGATTTACCTTCACATTTTGTTCTGTCTAAGAGCAATTATTTAGTTCCTTAAAAAAAATAAAAATAATAATAAATAAATAAATAAATAAAAACAGAGTTAGAAACTGTTATTTAAATAAAGTATCTTGTCCAATATAGTTAATTTATAAGTTGAATGGAGGAGAGTCCTCTAACGAAATGAGCTGATCTTAATAAGACTAAACAGACTTTGATCGGCATTGACGAATTATGCATTACATACACGATTAACTAGCTGTATATTTTTTCATTTATTGGTGGTCAATTATGAAAATATTGGCTCTAGGTAAGATTAATAATAAAGTATTATTAAACCTAATTTTGGTTCTCTCTCTTAGCGAGCAATAACGTCATCTTTCGCATTATTTATCAAAATAATCACATCACTAGCTGTACACACTTTGACTTCTCCGACTGTTTACATCTTTGATGTTGGAAAATCTGCATAGTGGATTTTTCAATTCCAAGTTTATATCTTAAATTATATAAATATAATAAATAATAAAAATAAAAAGTGATTGTACATAATCAACTTTATATAGTGAACTATCATATTCTGCTAATTTGATGAAAGTAAGTCACCATTACCTTATTAATTATTTTTTGGGCTTTCCTTTATAAAATACCAAAGGGTTGAGATTTTATCATTATTTGTCAGCTTTTTCTGGATTGTAATATTAGACAAGTGATATTAATCATCACTGACAGAACAGTCTTTACATAGAAAGTACATTTTGTGAAAGCAGCCTTCTCTCTTATCAGTTTGTACAATAAAAAATCTATTGAATTAGAGTTTTATTTCTTATTCCACAAATTTAAGCTTATCTACCGTGAATTTAAGAAATAAAATCGATTGACATATATAATCCAATGATCTTTTGCTAACACATATGTTCAAGATGTTGTACAATTCCGAGAGACGTGTATTTTTTTGAGACAAAAGCTATAGCCAAGCTATTTGATAAATATAATTTTCATGACTTGATTTCGCGTTATTGTCCCATCCATTGTCAGAATATGCTCTTGCAATAGCGAGAAAATGTCTGCTTCACCTGTTTAAAAAAAAAAAAAAAAAAAAAGTATTTGACCTATTTGTTATAAAACAAAGAAGAATAAAGAAAATATGTGAAAAAAGAATCCCATGGTACCCCAACTTGGAATATTGGACAAAAGTTGAGATGAAAAATAACATTGATGGTGGAAAATGGGTCACCTAATGATAGGCTCAAAAGTATACTAGTAAAATACATTTTGATAGGTCTATTCTCCTTCACCCAAAAGGAACCACAAAAGAAATAGTCGGAATTAAACGGTAAGAACAGACGAAACACAAAAAGAACAAAAAACAAAAATAAAATCCGCATAAATCTGGAGAACTAACAGATTCTACTTGGCCCCTATTTGCCTCATGTGCACGCACACGTATACCCAGGTGAGGAGACGGCAACGGCAGTCAACGGCCTCCGATAGTGGTTGCCAAGGAGTTCAGGGAGAGCGACGAAGAGAGGTATAGTAGACAGAAGAGAGAGAGAGAGAGAGAAGAGAAGAGATTTACGAGTAAATCCTAATGGTTATTTTTGAAATTTTGATAATCCTCGTTGGGAGTTATATCACCTTTTCTTTAAGAATTAGTTTTTAACAAATTATCGAAGTTTTTAAAAATTAGTTAAACTATTATTTTTTCTAAAATAATCAATCAATTTTCTTAAATGATTAATCAATTATTGACCACATAATATTATAATCTGGTCAATCATTGATCAATCACTGATTGATCATAACATAAATTATCAAATTTTGTAGTCAATTACTGAATGACTAAATCTGTAAATTGGTTATCTATTAGATTACGAACTAAAAATGCCAACTAACCTAATTTTTTTTCATATATATATCTATATATATATACATATATACTATTTATCACTATCCAAAACTTTTATGTTATTTATTTTAACTCCTAAAGGTTTTTGGCATAGGTCCCTCATTCTCCCTTTCACAAATTCGAGGAATCAATTGATATTCCATATTTACCTTCTCTTTTTTTTTCTTTTTTTTTTTTTTTTTTTTTAACCATAGGAGATATTAGACAACACCCACAGAAAAACTAGTGCATTAATATATCTGAAAGGCTTGGTAAAAATTGCAGTATCTTTATTTATCACATGAAAAGACGAGCATTAAAAGCTTAATAGAGAAGGGACAAAACGAAGAAAACAAAAAACCTTAAAATCCATGTCTTACGAAGATCGATGACATGGGGTGTTTGTTTCACATGTTGGCTCATCTCATTTTAAAATAAAATAAAAATTGCATCTATTTAGGCTCATCTCATTTTAGAAATGAGATGAAAAAAAAAATCTCCTCTTTCAAAATCACTTCTTACATTTATTTTCGTTCCAAACCTATTTTGCACAGTAACCATTTTCATATTAAAAAATTTTTCTCACCTGTTTAAGTTTTAAATTCCATAACTTTCGTTTCATCTCCAATTAAAATTAATTTTTTTGCAATGTGTTCATAATTAGTAGACGAACAAATTTATATCAATACCCTATTGAAATATGATACACTTTTATTAGATTTGTTATAACTAATTTTTAAGTTTTTGAAAATTAATTCTGAAATTTACCTTTTTCAAAATTACAAAAAAATATATATATATATATATATATATATGCACATCCAAACAGTATTCCTTCCTTAAAAAAATAAATATAAAAAAAAGTGACTCATTTCAAAACAAGAAAAATTTTCATTTCAAAAGCAAACATGCTAATGTTTAGGGGATGGTTCCAATAACATTATTTTCTTTAATTTTTGAGTTGCTTTTGTCTTGTATCCTTTAAGGGTGACAATGTGGTTGATGAAACTAATTTGAAAAGTCATTAGAAAAAAAAAAAAAAAACCTTGATTAGGTTTGAAATAATTGGAGTATATATGCCTCTGGTTTTTTTTTTTTTTTTTAATTTGAAGATGAGGAATTCCAATTTATATCTTATTATAGAGTCAGGTACGAAATTACGTCTAAGAAATTACCTCTAATCAATATTGTAATCATAGAATGCCTCCAATGTATATGTGGGATTAATTTTGGGTTCTTTTGTGTTGAATCATAGTTGTTTTGAGAATTTGCATACCAAAAATCTTAACTTTAATATACAATCGAAAAGAAAATTGCAAGCAAGAATCTTTTTTAATAAAGAAAAATATTAGAGGATGGGTGGGTGTGAAAAAATTTGGATTAAGAGGGGATTTTGTAATTAGAAAATAGAACAAAAACACAAGTTTTGTATAACTGTGGATACGAATTAAAAAAAAAATCAGGCTATCTTCTATATCATTCCAATTTTTTATGACATTTATAGCTTCTTAATCTATAGATAAATTAATTACATATAGTTTCAAAGACAACTAATGAATTTCTCAAAAAACAAAAAAACAAAAAAAAACAAAAAACAAAAAAAAAACAAAAAAGAAAAGAAAAATACAGCTTATGAAAATTCAGTCTTGACCTCTGATCTAGTATACCTTGAGAAAAGAAAACAGATTTCATCATCAAACTCTTTTACCAAAACCACAACGAACAAATATTCTATTCTATTTTAAAAATATATATATATATATATATATATATATGTTTTATCTTCTTTTTTTTTCATCATGACCATTATTATATTGACATGTTGTATATAATCAATTTTTATATGGATTATTACATCCTATTGCGCATTAGCAAGATAGATTAGGTAGCTGCAAATCTTGATTTACACATGCACGTGCACTCACTTGAATCCATTTGTTAGAGAAAGAATATGCTTACGGAATTGTATATTGTTATGTGTCCTAATTTCACCCCTAAAATAAGTTTCTTTTACGTATTATTATTTTTAAATGCATAAACTAATTGAAATACATAAAGTAATTAGATTAAGTATTTATGAAGATGCAATTTAGTTGGGAAGTTAGTAAATAACTTTTTACAAAAACAAATAAAATAAATAGCAAGATTTTAAAAGTTTTGAAGTAAATAACAAAATTTACTAGGTAAATGGAAAATAACATATTTACAATAAGTAAATGAATCATTTCTTACCTGATAAATTTGTTATATACTGCTATTTACTACAAATAATTTTAAAACTTGTTATTTACCTAAATCATTTTTTCAATTATTTTATGTAAAAGTGCTATTTACTTATTTCTCCCAAATTTCTTTATGTGAGTTGCTCTTTATCTATTCAACTAAAAGAAGAAAAAAAATTACAATTTTAAGGCTGTGCAATCCTCTAATTAGGGTGCTGCTAAAAGGATCTTATCAACCGTTCCTCAATGATAAACATGACAATCTCAACATCATCATGTGCCAAATTTCTAAATTAATAACCTATTTCTAGTACATACTTTCTCTAAATTCACGACAGAGGGGACAAATTGAGAGGAGTAAATGATGTCAGCCATGCATACTCGATTTAGATTTTTCACCAAACATTTAATAGATTATTTATTTGTTTGTTTATTTATTCTTTGTTTCGATCTAAATTTGGCTTATAATATACATGAAAATTTTGATGTTAATTGAATTAACATTTGTGGTACATATTTCTGCAATCTAGAAAATGATTTCCATTTGCAAATAGAAATAAAAATCGTGATAAAAATGCATTTACATTGAAAGCTATAATCTGCCCCTTGTGATATGATGATCAAACTGTTTTTATATATATCAAGTTATTATTTGTTCCCTTCGCCTTTAGTTCATTCCCTTGGGACAACTCAGATAGTAAATCGTTCCCTTTAAAACTCAAGGAATCCAAGGTGTTTAACCTATGTTTCATGTTCGGTCTTGCATCCTCATTTTAAACTCTCTTTTTAAATTGATATTTTAATTTTTGTAAAAGAAAACACTCTACAAAAACATTTGAACAGTGAGTTTAAAATATATATATCCAAAGATGACTCTTTAGCTCTTGAAAGCTTAGCTTAACATCCGTTTGGCATAACCATTTGAAAGTATTTGAGGAATTTCATTTGAATGGTCTTTCTAAATATGAGTTTGTTAGAAACAATTGAAAAAATAGAGCATTCAAAATGTTATTTGGTTTTTGAGCTGAAATGATAAGAAGTCCTCTCTCAAAATTTACCTCCATTCTGATATATATTCTATAGTGATTTTAAAAAAAAATTGAAAATAATTTTAGATGTCATTTTTCCCTCTCTCATGTCTTTTAGATTAACTACTTCCAAATGCATATTTAAATATTTTTGTTCAAATTTTATGTTCAGAATAACAACTTCCAAACGTCAGTTCGAATGATAATTCAAATGTTTATGTTTAAACTTTTTCAATCAAATGTTTCTATCACAAATATTTTCATTAGGATGCTTTCCCAAACAGATCTTTACTCATTTTCTTATTAACTTTTATACTCTGGATTTTCTTTGTTTTTCTTATTAACTTTTCTACTCTGGATTTTCTTTTGTTTCCCAGTGTGATTCTCTCTCGCTGTCAATGTGAATGTGTAAAGTGTAAAATTTTGGAGAATTTGTCGGCCGGAACTGATATGTAATGTGATTGGTGGTCCTTACAAAGATGGGGCAGGAGATAACTGTCCAAAATAAAATAAAAATAAATCTGCCAGTTTTTATTATGGTTTTTTTTTTTTTTTTTTAGTTTTTTCGCCTTTCTGGTTAGGGCTAAGTCAAACGAATATCTAAAGACAAAATGAACGAGTTGATTGACTATAGGAGATTCAAGACAACAAAAAGAAGCGACCAAAAAAAAAAAAAAAGGATAATGTTGATGACCGACCCTCTCCGACCAGTAGATACCCGGAACAGTGTATCTGTACACCTTCCCTGACTGGTCGGACTTGCGTGTCGCCTTCTCGGCTTGGCGTGTTCTCGAAGCCCCTTCCGCCGAGCAGATCTTGAAGCCTTCCCTGTCGAAGCCGAGTACTCTGGGGACCAAGTACCGAACAGGCCTTGCGCCGACTTCTATTCCCGGGCCATATTCCGCTAGCAATCCAGGATTAGGTATTGGTCACGTCGATGACCCACCGGCTGCTGACGCCACCCACCTGCTCCTGTCACCTCTTAAATCACCACCTGCAGCCAACCACTCTGACGAGCACTGTTGCCCCTTCACCGGTGACGCCCATGGCACCCTGCCGCTCACTGTTCAAGGCCTAAGGCCACGTGGCGTCCACCTATTGGGCCAGTAGCTCCTGCAGGCCTACGTACCCGCCAGGTACCCTAGGTAGCCGACCCGGCCGGGTCGCCCCGAGCACCTGGACCCATGAAAAGCGCCTATAAAATAGAGGAAGAACCCTCAAACTCAGGTATGGTCATTTTTTGCCTTGCCAAAGCTCTGCCTCTCCTTTTGCTCATCAGTTTCCTTGCTGACTTAAGCATCGGAGTGTCCACGGCAGACGCCACACCGGTGTCCCCATCATTCCGAGGTGCTCCCATTTTGCAGGTAATCGGCTGTGGAACGACTGGCGAGTTTCAACTGGGGAACCCCGATCACATTGGGTGTTGTTGCCAGAGTCATTTCGGCATCAACATTTTGGCGCTAGAAGGAGGGCTCGAACCTCCGCCTTTCCAGCAATCGATACCTTCACCCTCGTTCACTCGACACGCTATGGACGAACACACCAACCAAGACATCCAGGAGTACAATAACCCTGCTCCAACAGGTTTACAGAGCACCAAACCACCACGGGCGTCAAAGAGGCGCTCGAGCACAGCGGAGGCCGACCCAGACAAGGATCCTTGCTGGGAATGTCCAAGCACTGACCCAAACTGTGCAAGTGCTCATGGAAGCCTTTCGCGACGCTCACAATGTCCAGTTGCCCCAACGACAACCGGAGGCGGCTGAGTCAACGCCGAACAGGCTTCCTAGATCAGCAAGCCGACGTCGTGACCCCTCACCCACAGCTGCCCGGAGCGGTCGGTCACATCGGGAAAACGCTGGAAGACAGCAGCACGAGGAGGGGGAGCCGAGCAGGATGCGCTCAAGGAGCCGTCGCTCGAAGGTCAACCTCTCGGAAGCGCCCGAGCATCCTGACCCGACCGGAAACAACCCTGATGACGACCGTAGGGAAGTCATCAACGTCACGAGAAATACCCCATCGGTCTTCGACAGATTAGGAAGACCGGATATCTACCGCCGTTTAGGCCGAAAAGCATCAGTGGACAAGCCCGCCGAGAGGGAAAGCCCGACCAGAGCCGGCTAGATCATTTGTAGCGTCAGCTTGATCTGCTAGTCGGACAGCAATACGGGTTGGAGCCGGCCGGGTCAGCTGACCCACCGTTCACCCCCTCCATCATGGCGTCACCCTACCCCTCCAGGTTCAAGATGCCAACCATGCCCTCTTACGACGGGTCCACCGATGCGGATTAGCACCTCGAGAATTACCAGGCACACATGCTGATTCAAAGCGCCAACGAGGCTGCCCTCTGCAAGTCGTTCTGTCTGACCCTGACTGGAGCTGCTCGACAGTGGTATCGGAGGTTACCCCTAAGATCGATCGACAGTTTCCAGCAGCTGGCGAGCTCATTCTCGGCTGCATTCCTTGGATCGAGGACCAGGAAACTAGGGGCCTCTCATCTATTCGGCATCAAGCAGCGCGAGAACGAGACGCTGAAAAAGTACCTGGAGCGGTTCGACAAGGCTGTCGTGCAAGCCGAAAACTGCACGGACGACACCTTAATCCAGGCCCTCCGGGAAGGCATCAAGGACACCCGCCTCGTCTGGACGCTTGCTTACGACAAGCCGACCTCATTCGCACACTTAAGGGGAATCGGTTGGAGACACGTAGAGGCTGACGAGTACGTCAGGGGACGAGGGCTGGAAGTCCAAGATCAAGACCAGCCCCCCAGCAGAAGGTCAGAGCAGGGTCAGAACCGGCAAGATAAGGGGAAGAACCCCGTGGTGGAAACTCGTCCCGAAGCCAATCCCAGCCCGAGAACGCCAACGGGGAGGTTCCGCCAATACACCCCGCTGGTCACTACGATAGAGCACGTCCTCAACCAGGTGTCTGGTCGTGGATAACTCCGAGACCCACCTCCAATCCGGACGGACCGTTCTCGGAGGAATCAGAACAAATACTGTCATTACCACATGGATGTGGGCCATGACACAAAGGATTGCATACAGCTTTGAGATCATATCAAGCTGCTAATCCGTGAGGGCCATCTGCGGGAGTTCGTGGAGAAAATAATCACTCCGGCCGAGCAGAGTAGCCGAGCCGCACCAGCCGCTCGGCAAAACCTAGGACCGAGCAATCGGACAAAGGAGCCGAAGCCCAAGCATATAGTCCATACCATTTTTGGCGGGATGGCTACCGAGGACACCGCCAGTAGCAGGAGGGGTTACGCCCGCGAGGCGAGGCGGTTCGCCCGCGGGGAGCATATCAACATGGCGGAGCATATCTCAAAGATATGCCGCCAGGACAGCCCACCAATCACCTTTACGGACGACGAGGTGGATCAGCTACTCCATCCGCACAACGACGCTCTGGTCAGCGAGATCAGGGTGGCCAACAACGTCTTCCGACGTGTCCTCATCGACAACGGGAGCTCCGCGGACGTGATATTTATGGACGCATTCTCGAGGTTGAAGATCGAGGGAGCCACGTTAACACCGACGCAGACACCATTGTACGGGTTTGTCGGGGATTGCGTCCGTGTAGCAGGTACCGTCCATCTCCCGGTTACGATCGGTGATGGCCAGGAGAAGGCGACCCGGATGGTGGAATTCATCGTTGTAAACCGGCCGTCCGTCTACAACGTCATCCTTGGAAGGCCTACCCTTAACACGCTGAAAGCGGTGGTCTCCACCTACCACCTTGCGATGAAGTTCCCCACCGGCGACGGGATCGGCGTCTTCCGAGGGAACCAGGAAGGGGCCCGTAAGTGTTATATGGAGGCAGTAAACAAAGTGTGCCGGAAGGCCCCCGCCCCTGCCACTGTGGCCACTATCCTCGCGGTAGATGAAGCCGAGGCCCCTGGTGGGGAGGTCAAACCTCTAGCCGATCTGGACCCACGGATACCAGAAGAGGAGACTTGAGCACTCCCTGTAGAGGATCTGATCCCTTTCCAGCTGGATCCGGAGCGTCCAGAAAGAACGGTACTGCTCGGCTTTAGACTTGCCCCTGGAACCCGGGCAGAGTTGGAGCAGGCTCTCCGGGAGCACAGAGATGTTTTCGCCTGGTCCCACGAGGATATGCCGGGAATTGACCCAGCTGTGATGCGCCACCAGTTGAACGTCAACCCGAAGCACTGGCCAGTAATTTAGAAGCGGAGAGCGTTTAACCCGGAGAGATACGAGGCCATCAACGCATAAGTGAAAAAGCTGTTTGTCGCCGGATTCATCCGGGAGGCGACCTACTCAGATTGGCTGGCAAATGTCGTCCTAGTCAAGAAGCCTTCCGGGAAGTGGCGTGTCTGCATAGACTACACTGACCTGAATAAGGCATGTCCGAAGGATTGCTTCCCACTCCCGCGAATTGATCAGCTCGTCGACGAAACAGCAGGACACGAGCTGCTCAGCTTCATGGACGCTTACTCCGGGTACAACCAGATACCCCTGAGTCGAGCCAACCAGGCCAAGACCGCGTTTACAACCGACCAGGGGTTGTTCTGCTACAAGGTCATGCCGTTCGGCCTTAAGAACGCAGGGGCAACCTACCAGCGGCTGATGAACAAAATGTTCGCCCCGCTCATTGGAAAATCCATGGAGGTGTACGTGGACAACATGCTGGTGAAGAGTCGACAACTGGGCGACCACGTCCGAGAACTTCGAGATTGCTTTGACATCATGCGCCAGTACAAGATGAAACTCAACCCAGCCAAGTGCGCATTCGGGGTGAAATCCGAGAAGTTCCTAGGGTTCATAGTGAACCATCGAGGAATAAAGATCAACCCTGCAAAGGCCCAGGCTGTGGCGGATTTGCGGCCCCCGCGGACGATAAAGGAGGTGTAAAAACTGACCGGGATGATCGCAGCTCTCTCTCGGTTTGTGTCTAGATCGACCGACAAATGTTTCCCATTTTTCCAAGCGCTAAAGGCCGGAGGAGGGGTGAACTGGGACAGCAAATGCGGCGAGGCCTTCGAAGGCCTGAAGGAGTACCTCGCTAGCCCGCCTCTGCTGTCGAAACCACTTCCCGGGGAAACTCTCTACGTTTACCTTGCCGTTTTGGAAAAGGCCGTGAGCTCCGTCCTTATCCGAGAAGAAGACCGGGTGCAACACCCAGTCTACTACAGCAGCAAGGCGTTCCAGGGAGCCGAGGAGAGGTACCCCCCGTTAGAAAAACTGGCCCTTATGTTGATTTCGTCATCCCGTAAGTTGAGGCCTTACTTCTAGGGTCACCCAATCCGGGTTCCGACCAGCTACCCACTCCGCCAAGTACTGCAGAACCCTGAATTGTCAGGACGAATCGCGAAGTGGGTAATAGAACTCAGGGAGTTCGACATCGAGTACGTCCCTCGCACTGCGATCAAGGCACAAGCATTGGCTGATTTTGTGGCCGAGTTCACTGGAGTTCCCGGACCGGCCCTTGAGTGCTCGGGAACGGGCACCAGCACCCCGGCCATGAGCATCGCAAGAGCAGGGTACCCGAGTGCTGTAAAATGGAAGCTATTCGTCGATGGGTCCTCCGGCTTGGGGGGCTCTGGAGCTGGGCTTGTTCTCATCAGTCCGGATCAATTCAAGACCAGCCAGACACTACACTTCAATTTTCAGGCTTCCACTAATGAAGCGGAGTACGAGGCCGTCATTGCCGGGCTCGGATTGGCTCGCGAGCTCGGAGTGCAAGACATCGAGGTGTTCAGCGATTCGATGCTCATAGTCAATCAGGTCACTGGGGAGTTTCAAGCAAGGGAAGAGCGGATGGCAAAATACCTAGAAAAGGTAAGTACCATTCTCGGCCGGTTTAAGCACCAACGAGTAATCCGGATACCCCGCGCCGAGAACGCTGAGGCAGACGCCCTGGCTCGGTTGGCTTCGGGAAATGATCTAGAGGGGCTCGTCTCTTTTCCCATAGAAAAGCTAGACCAGCCGAGTATTGACCGAGAAGAAATGGTTCTTGTTGCCGAAAACACCCCGACCTGGATGGACCCAATCGCCCAATATCTCGTTGAATCCTAACTACCTAAAGACCGAGAAGAAGCCCGGAGGATCAGGAACACTTCGGCCAGGTACACACTGATAGATGGGAAGCTGTACCACCGAGGACTCTCTACTCCCTACCAACGCTGTGTCGGACCAGTCGAGGCCGAGTACGTCATAAAAGAGATCCACAGCGAAGTATGTGGGAATCACTCGGGGGGGAGGGCCTTGTCATTCAAGTGTCTCCGTCAGGGGTACTACTGGTCGACCATGAGCAGGGATGTTATGGAGTTCACCCGGAAGTGCATGAAATGCCAACAGTTTGCCAAAGCTATCAAGTCTCACCCCGAGAGGCTCACCTCGGTAGTATCTGCGTGGCCATTCGCGAAGTGGGCCATCGACTTGATCGGACCACTCCCGATGGCCCGGTCGCAGCTTCGTTACTGTCTAGTGGCAATAGACTACCTCACCAAGTGGGTCGAAGTAGAGCCCCTGGCTCAACAAACCGAGGTGAAGTGCACAAGCTTTCTATGGAAGAGCATCATCTACCGGTTCGGCCTCCCCCACACTGTAGTCACGGACAATGGAAAACAGTTCGGGGACAAGTTCCCCGCGCTATGTGATCAGTTTGGGATCAAGAAAGTGTTCTCCTCCCCCGGGCATCCTCAAAGTAACAGATAGGTAGAAGCCGCCAACAAAACGATCAAGTAAAATTTAAAAAAGAACCTTGAGAGACACAAAGGGGCCTGGATAGATTAACTCCCCCGAGTACTCTGGGCATATCGGACTACTAAGCGTACTGCAACCGGAGAGACCCCCTTCGCCATGGCCTTCGGCGTAGAAGCTGTCATCCCGGTCGAGATCGGATTGCCGAGTTTTCGGGTTGAGAACTACGATGAGGAGGATAGATTAACTCCCCCGATGGCCCGGTCGCAGCTTCGTTACTGTCTAGTGGCAATAGACTACCTCACCAAGTGGGTCGAAGTAGAGCCCCTGGCTCAACAAACCGAGGTGAAGTGCACAAGCTTTCTATGGAAGAGCATCATCTACCGGTTCGGCCTCCCCCACACTGTAGTCACGGACAATGGAAAACAGTTCGGGGACAAGTTCCCCGCGCTATGTGATCAGTTTGGGATCAAGAAAGTGTTCTCCTCCCCCGGGCATCCTCAAAGTAACAGATAGGTAAAAGCCGCCAACAAAACGATCAAGTAAAATTTAAAAAAGAACCTTGAGAGACACAAAGGGGCCTGGATAGATTAACTCCCCCGAGTACTCTGGGCATATCGGACTATTAAGCGTACTGCAACCGGAGAGACCCCCTTCGCCATGGCCTTCGACGTAGAAGCTGTCATCCCGGTCGAGATCGGATTGCCGAGTTTCCGAGTTGAGAACTACGATGAGGAGGATAGATTAACTCCCCCGATGGCCCGGTCGCAGCTTCGTTACTGTCTAGTGGCAATAGACTACCTCACCAAGTGGGTCGAAGTAGAGCCCCTGGCTCAACAAACCGAGGTGAAGTGCACAAGCTTTCTATAGAAGAGCATCATCTACCGGTTCGGCCTCCCCCACACTGTAGTCACGGACAATGGAAAACAGTTCGGGGACAAGTTCCCCGCGCTATGTGATCAGTTTGGGATCAAGAAAGTGTTCTCCTCCCCCGGGCATCCTCAAAGTAACAGATAGGTAGAAGCCGCCAACAAAACGATCAAGTAAAATTTAAAAAAGAACCTTGAGAGACACAAAGGGGCCTGGATAGATTAACTCCCCCGAGTACTCTGGGCATATCGGACTACTAAGCGTACTGCAACCGGAGAGACCCCCTTCGCCATGGCCTTCGGCGTAGAAGCTGTCATCCCGGTCGAGATCGGATTGCCGAGTTTCCGGGTTGAGAACTACGATGAGGAGGATAATGTTGGTCGGATGCTGCCCGAACTGGATCTGGTCAAAGAAAAACGAGAGCAAGCCCTGATCCGGACGGCTGCTCGCAACCAGATTGTGGCCAGGTACTATGACAAGAAGTTCTGACCAAGAGTCTTCCGAGTAGGCGACCAGGTGATGAAAAGGGTACTCGTCCAAGAGCCTGGACTCGGCTCTTTCGGCCCTAAGTGGGACGGGCGCTACACGATCACGGGCATTGTTAGACCCGGAACTTACCGACTATCCGATCGAGACGGTAGGAACTTAGGGCTTCCGTGGAACGCCGATCACCTGAAGCGTTTCTACCAGTAGTTTGATTCATACTAATTCTTCTATGAAGATTCATGTAATAAAAGAAAAACATCGAATTTCAGCTTGTTGCGCATGAAGGTATCTTTTAGGTCCCAAGACCGGACAACCCAAAAGGGCGACCCGACCAGGACCCATCTGCCTTTGCAGACATCCAACTCCTGTGGTTCTCGGACCACGGAGTTAGGTCCCAAGACCGGATAACCCAAAAGAGTGACCCAACCAAGCAGATACCCGACCAGGACCCATCTGCCTTTGCAGACATCCAACTCCTGTGGTTCTTGAAAAAACCGTCATGGTAGGTCAAAAAAAAAATTTATAAAAAAAAAAAATTTTGGAAAAATTCCCTCATTCGTACCTACCACGACCGTTTTATGAAAACCGTCGTGGAAGCGCCCTGCTTCCACGATGGTTATTAATAACTGTCGTGGAAGCGCCTGCTTCCACGACGGTTTTCAGAAACTTTGTTCCACTCCATGTTTTTGCGCAATTTTCACGACGGTTTTTTTTAAAATGGTCATGGAAGCGCCGTCGTGGAATCCACTTTTTGTAGTAGTGCTAGGAGATATGAGCAGGTGTTTTCAAAAGGCAAGCTTCGGTTCCAGGACCAATACAAGTCCAAGATTCTTCTCCAAATCCTGAGAATGAGGTAACTAATTTTTCTAAACCTTATTCCCTAACAGGAAACAGTGAGTGCAGATAGTGATTTTGATATACCGATTGCCATTCGGACAAAACCATAAGAGTGCACCAAACGTCCCCTTTACCCACTGTCTCACTTTGTGTCTTTTGAAATATTCTCACCACCTCATAAAGCCTTCCTTGTGAGTCTAGATAACATTTTAATCCCTAGGATACTATCTGAGGCATTATCCAATGAGGAATGGAGGAAAGCCATGAAAATGGAGATGGAGGCCTTGGAGAAGAACAAAACATGGGAGATTGTGGAGTTGCCTAAGGAAAATAAATTAGTAGGGTGCAAATGGGTGTTTACGGTCAAGTATAGAGCTGATGGAACTCTTGAGAGATATAGGGCAAGATTGGTTGCTAAGGGGTACATTCCGACTTATGGAGTAGATTATGAGGAGACATTTGCTCCAGTTGCAAAGATGAATAAAGTAAGAGCTTTGATGTCTTTAGCAGCCAACTTCCACTAGGATTTGCAACAGTTCAATGTTAAGAATGCATTTCTTCATGGTGATTTGGAGGAGGAAATTTATATGTATATTGCTTCTGGTTTTGGAGGAGCTCTAGGCACTAACAAAGTCTACAGATTAAAAAAGGCGTTATATGGTCTTAAATAGTCACTAAGAGCTTGGTTTGGAAGGTTTGCGATGGTGATGACAGCCACAGGTCACAAGCAAAGTCAGAGGGAACACACGTTGTTCATCAAGCACTCAAATGCAGAGGGAGTTACAACCTTGTTGGTGTATGTTGATGACATAATCGTAACAAGGAATGATGAGCAAGAGAATGAGTCTTTGAAGTGGTGTTTATCCAAAGAGTTTGAGATAAAGCAGCTTGGAAAGTTGAAGCATTTCCTAGGAATCGAGGTGGCTCACTCAACATAGGGAATCTTTATTTCACAGCGAAAGTACGTTACTGATCTCTTGAAGGAGATAGGAAAGCTAGCATGCAAACCTGCTTCTCTACCGATTGATTCGAATCATAAACTCGGGGAAGCAAAAGAAGACTCGACTGTGGAGAACGAGATGTACTAGAGGTTAGTTGGAAAGCTTATTTGTCTTGCTCATACAAGATCAGACATAACCTATGCCGTGAGTGTGGTAGGCCAATTCTTGCATGATCCAAGGGAAGTTCATTTACAGGCTGTTTATAGCATTTTGCACTATTTGAAAGCGAGCCCTGGGAAGGGAATTCTATTTAAAAAGGATGCAAGGTTGGTGCTTGAAGCCTACACAGATGTAGATTATGCAGGATCATCAGTGGACAGGAGATCTACTTCGGGTTATTGCATCTTTCTTGGAGGCAATGTTGTCACATGGAGGAGCAAAAAGCAGAATTTAGTGGCAAGGTCTAGTGCCGAAGCAAAGTTTAGAGCAATGGTGCAAGAGATATGTGAGCTACTTTGGTTGAAGATTCACCTTAAGGATCTGAAGATTGAATGGGATGAACCTATGAGACTTTATTGTATAATAAGTCAGCAATTAATATTGCACATAATCCAATGCAACATGTCAGAACGAAGCATATTGAGATAGACAGGCATTTCATAAAGGAGAAGTTAGACAGTGGTCTAATTTACACACCGTGTGTGTTTACAGGAAATCAACTGGCAGATGTGTTTACAAAAGAACTGAACAGCACACGGATTCAAGAGATTATTTCCAAGCTGGGAACGGAAGATATCCATTTACCAGCTTTAGGGGGAGCGTTGGAAACCATACTGTATTGATTCCAAGACTGGCTATTTTTTGACAACTGTACTGATTTGTATTCCAAATGACTGGAATTGTGTATTAGAAAATTTCCTAAGTCAGAGGGATTTTATTTAGGAGAGTTAGTTTCCTCTTTTGTATAAGTTTCCTATTATTTTCCCTTATGTACAGAGTGTATGTATGGCCCTGCAGTGACTTGCAATTTAAATACAATTCTCAGTTTTTTACAGATGTTATGTCTCAAAAATCTGGAGAATATGAAATTTGTCCAAAAATAAATCACTAGTGAATTCTTAAACCCGCTTCAATCAATCAATCAAAAATTTTGAGAGAAGCCTAATACTAATTTTGGGGTAGCCCAATCCAGTGCTAAAAACAGGTACAAACAAGAAAGCATATATGCCCTCTTCCAAATGTATTTTCTATAATTGTCACAAAATATACATCACATTCCCAAAGGCAAAGCGATCATATACAACGAATTCCGAAAGATACTGCTTTTAAATACAATCTTCGTGTGGTTAGTAAGAACAGTTTATCAAACTCTCTCACCTAATTCCGTGTCAGAACGTCTCTGTTGTTTTCAGTTCACTTCCCTCAGTTTTACATACAACCTCTATAATCGTGTGTGAAGAGTTAAATACCGGCAAAACCAAAATGAGAAAACAAATCCTCATCTGAATGCTTAAAAATGAGCTGATGGGATTGTCTCGTGTGCAAGTTTCAAGTGCAATTTATTGCTTCCGAGTTTTCCTGATATGGGTTGGACGGAAGTTTAGACCGAAAGGACGATGTGAGTTAAAAACATAGGAATGAAAACAAAAGCAACCAGAAGAGGGAAACATACCTGAACTTCTAGAAGATTTTCAAGTTCAGTTCTTACGTCGGAGAAGGAAGGCCGGTTACTGGGAGTCGCATCCCAACATTTCTGCATTAATTCCAACAGTATGGGGTGTGCATTTGTAGGAAGATCCGGACGCAGTCCCTGGAGATAAAATATTATAAAAAAAATTATTCAGGGGATAGATATAGGTTATAGACTCTCGTATCAGTAACTAGGCCCGTCAAATATACAGTACTCACAAGAGAATATCAGGCTATTGGTGAAGTTGAATTTATAAATATACCTCTGATGTGCATCGAAAGTTGTTGCGAACGTAACAAACAAAAGAAAAAGGGTATACAGGTACCCTTAGAAGGAAATGCAGCTATCTTCTACATAAAAAGAACTATGATTTCTCTTTTTCCCCGCTATCCTTTTAATTTCTTTTGGGAACTTTAACATCAAATAAATTCAAAGGTACAAACAAGAAATTAAACAACAACACATGGATATAATTTGACGAGAAATTAAAATCATATTTAAGTTATAGTAACAAATTAGTGTTGCCTTTCCCAGATACGTTCTTAGTGAAGCCTCCTCATACTGACGGAATGCTTATATTCCAGAAAACGTCTGAGGCACTTGACGTTTCATCCAATACTGAACTTGCTTGCAAAGAAGCTAGATTTATATGCAATATAAATAGGATGCTTAAAAAGCTTGAATTCCTATATGCAAGAACTTAATACAAAACAGAATGAAGGACAAAACAGTGTCTTCATTTTCCAGAAACCATTTTAGTTGTGACATTCAGGTACTTCTCACTAAGTGCCAACTCCTATACGTATGCTTTTTCAGTAAAAGTTCAAATTGCATGAGCTGAAAGGTGAGGCTTTCAAGATCTCAAAGCAGTAAATAAATACTGTCATCCACGAGCACCTTGAACTATGAAAACAGGAAAAATGCAACAGAATGTCATTCTACAGAAAAACATTCAAACCAAAATCAAAGAGATATTAAACATAGGAGTCCAAACATTGAGAAGCTAGATTTATATGCAATATAAATAGGATGCTTAAAAAGCTTGAATTCCTATATGCAAGAACTTAATACAAAACAGAATGAAGGACAAAACAGTGTCTTCATTTTCCAGAAACCATTTTAGTTGTGACATTCAGGTACTTCTCACTAAGTGTCAACTCCTATACGTATGCTTTTTCAGTAAAAGTTCAAATTGCATGAGCTGAAAGGTGAGGCTTTCAAGATCTCAAAGCAGTAAATAAATACTGTCATCCACGAGCACCTTGAACTATGAAAACAGGAAAAATGCAACAGAATGTCATTCTACAGAAAAACATTCAAACCAAAATCAAAGAGATATTAAACATAGAAGTCCAAACATTGAGAACCATATCAAGACTAGGACTTATCAATCAAAAAATGAATCAAATAAGATTACCACGTCATACCTGTCTCACTCCAAGTGCAGCTTGTAGAGGAGTCATGGATTCGTACGGAACCTAAAAAATCAAAATTTTACCCCGCAAAAAATATAGAGAAATAAATTCCAAATCCATGCTTAGATAAACATAATTTCAGATCCCTTGTAACTTTAGGACAAACCTTGGCTGTCACGAGCTCCCAGAGTACAATAGCAAAACTGAATACATCTGCTTTTTGATCATATGGTTGATGGTTTATAACCTTGTGAAAGGGAATAAAGCATTAAGAAAATGGCATGACAGACAAGTGATTAGCAAGTAAATACATATTGGGCATACACGGTCAAAGTAGAAACATAGACTGATAAATCTCAGATTATAGACATTTATGATCCCCTTTATAAGGTAAAGGAAAAGAAGGTCAGGAAATAAATGTTTGGCAACGTTGCCAAATAAGGTGTAGATTATTGAAGCCTTAAAACAAAAAGGTAAAGCTAAGTGTAAAACCACGATGCATGTTCTCTCAAAAGCTACCATGTGAGCAGAAAATTAATTTAAATCACCTTCAATTTGAAGATACTTAAATTTAGTCATCACTTGAAACATTATAATTGGCAATCAGATTTAGGAATATTATCCTCGTAACTCCTTATGAATTTGAGAGTGAAATTGTTCTTGTCTTCTCCCCTGTTCATCCCTCTAATAATCCCTCAAAAATTTATCATTCTCAAATTGTATGTTATAAGTGCTGAAAAGTTGGACCACCCTCTAGAATAGCTGACTTGGGTGTTTCTAGAAATTGACTAAGATCAGAAAGCACAAGAATAAATATCTCCCTCAAGAAATTGAGCTGCATAGGTATTCTTTGATACTGAACTCATGATCCTTCCATCATTATTGGTAGGAGACATGGGGATACAGGTACTTTAATCTAGCCCGCTTAACTAAAATTCCTTCATAGGTACCATCACCAACGTGTAGGTCCAGCATATTGTCCCCATACTCTGCTATAGCTAAAAAGCTAACCACCACCACACCCCCCCGCCCCCCCAACCAAAAAAGAAAAAAAGAAAAAAAGACGTACAAAAACTTAGATGATATCAGACCTCAGGTGCCATCCATCTATATGTTCCAGTCTCTGCAGTCATCACTCCCCCTTGATTTTGGAAACGAGCAACGCCAAAATCAGCTACCTTAACAACCTAAAGTCAAGAATAAACAAAACAACTTTTAGAATTCAAAATCTTCCCTAACTGAGCTGAGATATCTACAACTCATACATTTATAACCATCTTGAACAAATCATCTACAAAGTAAATATGAAACTCAAATCAGTCTTTCATTATGTGGCATGAACACATCTCGAAGCCACCACTCCTAAAACCTCTAACCATAGTGGGAGATGGACTTCGGTAGGGGTCGTACATAATCAATAATGAGAACACGAAAACTCCAAAAACATAGAACCAGGTAATAATATTTTTTATTTGTTTTTTTTTTTTTTTTTTTTAAAAAAAGGGGTAAAAGTCATTTTTTTCATTGTCATCACTAGTCGTTCAGCATGCAATTTGAAATCTTAACATTCGGCTGCAACTATGTATAACAATAAATCCTGGTACTTTAAATTATGGAAGTGTTATTTGACTACCAATATCCTTGGAAGCAGTATTGAACTGTAGATACTTTACGGCTCATAACATCTTGATTTTGTGTTGTGTCTGTTTTGACTGTATCCTTAACCAACATAGAATGAATTTACAGAGAGAAACAGCACACACAAACTTCGACTCATGATGTCCATAAACAAATAAACGATTCTCAGAGACAGTAAAATAACCCGATTTACAAAAGAATGTTTAATCTCATAATCAAACGTCTTTGATATGAAGTTCCTGACAAAGAAAGAAAAAGAAATTGATTATGAGATAGATGTTAAGATGAGGAATTACCAACACTTAGATCAGGATTTTAGAACAAAAGACGAAGTTTTCATTCTCCAATCAGAAGAACAAAAATGGCTGATTAAAATTACCATCTAAAACAGATGTTAATTCAAAATTGCTCCAATATAATCAATGATAAACTCTTTTTTTTTTTTTTTTCACTTAACAGGGTATCAAAGCAGTCGACTTCATGTTGTCAATTAATAATCCAATACAAGTTCAATATTATGAGCTATAACAGTTATAGAAACACCAGCAGTCTCAAAAACACTTCCATCTCTTATAGGGTAAAAAAAATTAATATAAGAAACAGGGATTATTTATCTTTTATTTTTTGGTTCATGCTCCTTCTGTTGATGTTTTGTACAGGTCGACATGAAAGACTAGCTTTAATAGGAGGATTTAGTTTCTGTCGTGCCTGCTTATTGTTTTGCTGACTTGTAACCTCAAGATGGGTGCAATCTGGGCCTATGTTAAGCAATCTGGTTAGGATGAAGATTGTCCAAGACCTTAATTGTTCGGCAAGTGAAGTTTGGGAGCCAGTTTTTGGTTGCTATATGGCTGTCAGAGGACAACGATTTTTGCAACTTCAAATTGTAATGATGTTTTTTTTTTTTTTTTTTTTTTTTTCTCGTTTTCACTTTAGTTGGAGGACTCCCCGTCCTTCTTGTTGCTGTTCTTTGTACTTCATGATTTTTGTAATGAAGTCTCATCTCGTCTTTGATTTTGTTTCTTTTTTTAGGGTAAAGAACAACTAAACAAATTAATAAATTCTCACATTTTCAGTATCCATAAGCAAATTTGCAGTCTTCAGATCCCGATGAATTATGTCATTTTGATGCAGATACTCCATTCCTCTGCAGACATCAGTTGCAAACTTCAGCAGCTGTGAGAGCTTCAACACATTATGATTCGTATGCAAATAGTCATATAGACTTCCTCCAGGCATATACTCTACACGCAAAAAGCAACCACAAGTTAAATTTTGATAAGTATTGAAACCAAATGACAGGCAGAAGACGCAAACAGTAAGCAGATACACGAGTCGAACAATAAGGAGATAAAGTTTCAACAGAACATAGTAAAGATGTTGGCCTCTGCTTCTCTGCCAAGTCGTATTACATTCTCCCATGGTGACTACTGTGAGATGCAATAGTAGTCGAATAACAAAATCCCTAAAATGACTACTAAGAATCACAAAAAAGAGAGTTGGAAAATGATTTCTTAGACTCTAAATCTATCATAACTAAACAATAGTTTCGCGCTCCTTGGTGCAAGTATCAATTGCAGAATCAATGTACAAGGTATGATATATCTTAGAATTAAAAAATTGACATTTTTTACTGAAATTTGCACCGAATTTTCATTTTTTGGCACTGCCTGGGGGTAGTAGATTTTCCGCTCAATTACGGGAAATATTTGGGGAAATATCAGTAAATTTCAAATTATCTATCTCGGTAAAAAGCATTGTGTAATTTGAAAGCATCAGTATCCTATTTCAACATGAGCTAGTTCGAATAAAAACCTCAATCAAAAAGGAAGATTGAACATTCTGTTAGACTCCATTCAGGTCAGTACACACTCAAAAAATATGTTTTCTTGCAGTCTTACTGATGAGGATTTCTATTATGAGTTTGGTCCCACTTCGCTATGGTAGTGAGACAGTCTCTCGAAATGCCATCAACATTTGTAACTTTCACTTTTATCATACTCAATACAAGAACTTTATAGGAACCTAGTTTCGAGAATAATAATTGAAGATGAAACAGAAAAAAGTAATCAAGAATCTTGTCTCCCCCCACTTGGTTTCCCAAGTCCAATTTCCCAAATTAAAACCCATACCCCTCATTCGCTACTAATCATCTTTTATACTACCAATTCTTTCTGAAAAACTCTAACTGACCACTAACAGGCAACTAATCAGTTACAAAACCATTTGTCCACATCTTAAACTCTACTTGGTAGCCAATCATTATCCCTGAGGAAAGAATCACCTGGTCCTCAAGGTGTAAGTCATGAAATTGCAGCCAAACGACTCCATTCCCTTACATTTTTTTTTTTTTATTCTTTCTTTCTTAAATTGCAAGTCTAGAATCTATTGGCATGAATAGCTACTTTGAAATCAAACGAAACTTTGGCTCTCATTTTGGGACCTAGATGAATGTATAGATTTCCTCTCTCTATTGCTCGCATCCTAAATTTATCTTCTTCTTCTTTTCTCTTTACTTTCTCTCTTCCTATCCCTTTCATTCTCTATCTTTCTTTAATCTATCAGGTTCCTACATCACCCAATTCTCCCTTTTTATTCCAATAAATTTAAACATAATAAACTCCCTCAACCTTTTTTATCATATCTTCTGGTATTAGCATCATGACTCTAGACATCTTGATTGTAAGATTGCCAAATATAATGAAGAGGGAGGGAGACAGAGACCAAGACAAAGACAGAAAGAGACCAAGGATGAAGATTGGTTACAAACATTTTACAAAATAAAGAGAGCAAGATAGAAGATTATGTACCTGTTACTATGCACAAATGTGGAAACTTTGTACATGCACCAATAAAACGAACAACATTTTTATGCCGAACCTCCCTACGTTCAGAAAATAACGAACTCAGATGCTATAATACAATAAATATTAATATTCTTAAAATCCAGTTTGGACTAGCTACAGGAGTCCAAGTAAGACTCAAACAGACTTTTTTTGGTAGAACTCAAACAGTAATCCTTGTTACTAGGGAAACCTGACTGCCCAGAAATGTACTTCCTGAAAAATTTCAAAAGCCAACAATGAACTTGCGTTATTTTCCTTTTTTTTTTTTTTTCTTTTTTTTTTTTTGTTTGGCTCCACAAAAGATAGAACTGCTACCGGGACACTTTAGCACATTCAAGAGTGATTATTTTCGAACTGATTATTGATAGTGCAGTAAAATTTTCAGTGCTCAAAAGTATGACGTTGATGTGATAGACCATCAGCATCTTAAGGACTTTCTGGAAGATTCATTGAATGATTCCCTGATAGCTATTGTTTCTTTCAATTTTTGTCATTGAACTCGATTCACATTTCCACAGAACCCGAGTTCTGAAATTACCTACAACTTATTCTATGTAATAGCCAAACGTAGACCTAGGTAAGAGAAGTGGGGCTTTTTTTTTTTTTTTTTTTTTTTTTTTCTGTGGAAAGATAGCTAGAGATGAAGCTATACACTAGGATTGAAGAAATGTTAAGAGTTAAATCTGTCTAGTTGAAATTTTGGTCCATTCATTCTTTGAACTGTTTTAAGAAAATTTTCTTGATCAAATGTGTTGCAATGAAAAGAAAACTGTTTCCAGTAACATGAAAAAAAAAAAATGCTATTCACCTCATAATTGCCACTTCCTGGGCAAACTCATCCTCTAGAGCATTGTTTAACTGCTCAGATCTGAGAATCTTAACTGCAACATCTTCACCAAGATAAACTCCATGATACCTTAGGATAGACAACAGTGAAAGTCGGGCAATGGACAATAAAGGATATAACCAATAACAAGAACATAGAAACCTGGCTTACAAGTCTCCACAAGATCCAGATGCAATTCTTTCTCCTATTTTCACAATCTTCTATCTATTTCCCAGTCTCCAAGTTTTGTTTGATTTGCTAAAGATTTTGCCGCAGTGGAATGAGAGTGTGACGATCTAGACCATGAACCCTGCATTATTTACAGTGAAAAGATATTGCATAAATACCTGTGTTGGTCAGACTATCAGCTTATGCAGGAATAAAAATAAGGCAATAAATATATACATATGCAATGAAGAAATATTACAGGCATAAACCAGAAAATGGCATGCAAAATAAGTGCTAAGACACTGGCAACGAACAACTACCAATGTATGGTGCAACAGAAAGCAGTAGTTTTCAAGAAGCAATGCATCATTTCCAAAAAATAATAATAATAATAATAAAATAAAAATAAAAATAAAAAAGTAAATAAGCTACTTCCCACTACTCTGAGCAAAGCAAATCAACTAAAAAATATATATATAAAATATAATTTTTTAATAATTTGCTATTACCGCAAGTCCTATTGGTTGTCTTTTGTTTTTTTGCGTGTGTGTGTGTGTGGGGTGGGAGGTTCTGCAATCTTAACCTTTAATGTTTGATTACAATAAGTAGGAAACCCATTTTTTAAAACTTCTCAAGAGAGAAATGATCAGGAATATTGTTTGCAACGTAAGGAAACACTGTTACAGATGAACAAATAGGGATCGGCACAAAGCTTACCTCACTTCTAGCAATTGCTTTTTCCATAGCTTCATATAAACCATCTGTATCCTGACCACAACATTGGAAAGTCAGCAACATTTGGACTCAGCACAGATCCCTGTCATAAAAGAAATATAATAAAAATGCTCCTTAATATAATATGAGGGTGCTGTCCTGGGATAAACTGCAGTTTTGCTTATGTTTGTCAATTTTGTAAAACTAGAAAGACCAACATGACAAATACTGCAGTTTCGTCGTGTTTGCAAAATTCACAGATTGAAAACACCCATAAGAAAGACATCAGATTCAATAACTAGAAGTTAGGTCATCCATACTCATAAAACATCTAAACTGCAACAAGCACACCTGTATTACTGATTATAAACTGTTTGACACATACACACACAGAGATGTGTGATGTGTATAAGCATAAGCAAATACACACACGCATGCACACATAAAATTTACTGCAATCTCAAGTTACAAAACGTAATAATAATACAGCAATAGAGGTTTGGAAGAGTAGAATTAGAGTTGCCCCTCAAGTAAAAGAATTATCCTTTTCACTAATAAAAATCATAGAAACAGTAAATACAAAATTAATATATATATATATCATACGGCAGATTACAATTGTCTCTCTGATATGGTACGAACTGAAAGTCTATGATTTGAATGAAAAGTAACACGCAAGGAACATGAATATGAATAATTATGCGACAAAAAAGGGTACATGATAGCATACTACCTCAACAGGCCATCCATCCACCACAAATACATCTAAGGAATAGCCATCAGTTGTTGAAAAGACATGTGCTTCACGGATGTTCAGTCCTATATCAGAAAGCAACGCGGAAAGCTAGAAGAAAATGAAAACCTGTTAATTATCCACTTTTAATGTTCTCTTGGCTTTTACGGGAAAGATAAATTATTTACTTCAACGGCAACCTAAAAGGTAGGAAGCGTATGCTAGTGGATTTTTTTTTTTTTCCCGCTGTGATTTTAGTTGGGCTTCTATGATTTTTTTTCCTACAAAAAATAAGAGTTAGAAACCGCAGAATTAGGCTTGCCTATCTATACGGTCTTGTTTCTCATACCTTGGTTAATGAAATGTACTATTCCCATAATTCTCCAAGTTTTCTCTTCTCTCTCTGTAACTCATTCTCTCCCCACACCCAGCATCATTATGCAAGCAAACTCAAAATGCTACCACTTACTACTGTTCTGAAGCATACCTGGCTAAGAAGCTTAGGCTTGTCAATGGTGGAGAATATTACTTCATGGACTGCAACATGAGAACTATCTTGCCTGCAACATACATGCTACTTGTCAACTTATCTTCTACTTTGAATATAATGGTTGGAACATTCTATAACTTCTCAATTACAAGGAATAGAGGATATCCTCAAGAAAAAAAATAACGTTAGATGCCAAACAGGGACGCATGGAATAATTATAAGATGAGAAGTGGGTTTATAAGCCCTTGGGTCCCTCCCCTTGCAAGCTGATTTTGCAAGGGTGAGTTCTAACTAATAGATTACTAAAAATTGGTATCAAATCCAATCCACCGCGTCTTGGGTTCAAGTCCAAGCAGTTGTGTTATAGGTTGGATTAAGATGCATTGGTTGCGGTTGTGTTATAGGTTGGATTAAAATGCATTGGTTGCGGTTGTGTTATAGGCTAGATCAAGATGCATTGGTTGAGGCGTCAACGCGCTGAATTTTGGTAGCTGAGTGAAAGCGCCCAAGGGAGGAAATGGCTACTGCTGGATAGTGTCAATAATGTGGACTGCTGATTTGGTTCCAAGCGTGGTGGATTTGCTACAAACCACCATGTCGAGTATGGGATCGAACGTAGCATTGGCTACAATTCTGGGTCCTCATTGTGGATGGGGTGACTTGGGGAGGGCTACTACACAATAGAAGGCTGAATATGCGAAGTCCCCTAGCTGAGAAGATTGGCCGCCGTGGACGGCTATTGCGGAGAGTGGTGGAATGTTCAATAACAAATGTCCGATATGGAATAATTATAAGCTGATAAGTGGGCTTATAAACCCCTAGTCCCCTCCCCATGCAAACCGGTTTTGCAAGGGTGAGTTCTACCTATCAGGTTCTTGACAATAAAGAAAGGACAACACATAGTACTAAGACATCTGCTCAACCTAGAAAACAAAAAGTCTGCTCATCATAACATCCAACTATCTTCTTATACATCCATCCAACTTAGTATTATTAAAGTAAACGAAAAATCCTTAATTCATTGTCAGTTGAAGCCCAAAGCAAAGCTAAGAACTTAGCTTTTTCAAAAACTATCTATCACCTTATCTCCTTTTCCTCAAAAATTATGGAATTCCTCTACATCCACGTTATACATAGTAATGCCACACCATACACTTCCAAAGAACTCGTTCCATTTTATTGCATCCGACCTCAACCATCAAGATTTACATACACCATGCTGGAAATACCCAAAGAAAACTTGACTCATTTAAATGACTCTGCCATAAGAATCTAGTCCGTTCACAGAGAATCAACAAATGATCAAATGATTCCCCCTCCTTTACACATAGAACACACCAAGAAAGAGACAGAAAAATGAGGATTTCTCCTCTGAAACATAATAGTTGTAAGGAACATAAGATTTACAAGAGAACCTCTGAGGATCACTTGTAAGGAACATAAGATTCCCAAATAAAATTAAAAGGCTCAAAGGATGGAACAGTAGGACAATCAGTAAAACTGGGAGGGTAACAAAAAAAAAAAAGATTTACAAGAGAACCTCTGAGGATCACCTATCCACACCCCTGAGTGGCAAAAGTTCAATTCTAATAAAGAAAGAACATGGTATAATTGTTTTACCTCCCCAATAAGTAAATAAGGTAAATTCAAGAATACATACAAAAACACGCACTACAAAAAATGACCAAAAAAAAAAAAAACAAACAAACTTAAGCAGTCCTAAAGGTTTGGCAACTAAAATGCTAATCTCAAAGAAAATCCACTTTTCCTAACAAAATGAGCATACAGGCATCGTTTTGAAGGAAGACTTTAGGTATATTAGGTTGCTCCATAATGTACATAAAGTTTAATCCATATCACCGACAAAAATACAAGAATAACAAAGAAGAAACCTTCATAGCAATTTGGAACAAGTTCTTTTATAAAAGTTAAATTCTAGTTTTTGTAAGGCTGCTTCATAATGAAAGTGTTAATCAACAACACACATTACAAAAACACAATTTTAGAAACTTCTACGCTCTTTGAGCAAAAGATCCTTTCTAATAGTTTGAGGTTAATCTTCAAGTTAGGAAAGGTAAATCTGAGGATTCATAAAACATTCTGGAGGAATTGTCTATAAACCAATGAAATCAGTATCCACATCTCCCTTTAGATTATGAAACACCTCTCTTTCAATCTTTTGTTTCAGTCAGCATCGGTGATGTTGGACCAAGATATAAGAGATAGACGAATATATCCAAGAAGAGAAATAGAACCACTAGAAAGATAGAAGTAGAACCAAAGGAGAGAAAACAAAGGATTATAGAAAGAGAGCAAGAACTCAAGAGGAAGGAAATAAGAAATCTCAATATTCATCTATCAACAATAAACTCGAAATAGAAATTACAATTACTAAGCTATTTATAGAGAAATCAAAATTAAAACAGAGATTAAAGAAGACCAAAAGCAAGGCACCGTATTCAGCATATCGATGATTATTGAACTACCACCGTATTCAGCATATCGATGATTGTTGAACTACCACATAGTAAGACCTTTTAAGTTCAAATATCCAAATGTTCTTTTCGTTCACAAATTGTGAGTTTTTCCTTCAACCGTTAACTTAATTGAGAATAATAGTTCCTTCAGTCTTTCAGAGTTAAAAGAGAAATCATATTGCTGATGAACTTTGCCATAAGTACCTTCTGGAGAACTTCTCTGTTGCATCTCCTTTTGTTGTGTCCTTCGAAGTCTTCCTAACATCCAAATTTAGGTCCTCAAGCTTAGAGCAAGGTTCAAAGTCACTTGCATGGTTCCTGGTTCTAGTTATAGAAAAGACATAATTAAAAATAAAGAATTGAGGGCTAGAAAAGCAAAATTTGGACCACAATCAATAAACCCACGTCTTATTAAAAATGGAAGTGTAATGAGTGATATAATGACAAGGAACATAAGCACATAGAAGGCCAGCATAGGTGGAATACCTCTTATGTGACAGAACTTCATCATTAGCTCCATCAGATGATGGTCGTGGAGTTGTAAGAATACTAGTGAAGTCTTGATCGTCATTACCATCTGTTCTAGATATATTCTACACAGCAGTGTGCCGAAGGGGAAAGAAAAAGTAAAATGAGCGAGCACATGAGCAGAGAGCAAGAAATGAGTGATGAAAAAGTTGAACAATAGGAGAACTCCGTAAGTTATATAACCATGAAAAGATACCACAGAAGAATTTATGGGATTCTTCATGATTTTAACATGCTACAGACATGTGACAATTTATAGAAAGGGGACTAGTTTGTCTTGCAATGGGAGTAATACTAACTCAAACGTCATTTAATTGCTTATGATTTGTACTTGCAATGTGAGTAGTACTAACTTCAACATCATTAAAGAAATTTGCCCGTTGCAAATTTTCACAAGAGATACAAAGTATTCATCATGAATATATGTAATATTAATAATCAACGGTAGCATGTGAAGCCAGCTATATATATCATTAACAAGCTCGTGCAAATCATCTCACCAACAAACCAGTCTTCTTCATAAAATATCTCTATGCTTTCCGAACTATTCACCATCTTTACTTTTCATTCCACACATAAACCTCTAGTCTAGTGCAGCACATTCTAGAAAATTTGAACAACTACGGGGCACAAGAAATCTTAGATAAATCTTCATTACAACAAGTTTAATGCAACTAACAGAATAGCTGCTATGTGTTTTGGTTTACTGCCTCCTTATTTGCGGTTACTTTCAAACATAAACACCTTTTTATAGTTACAATACTGCCCATATACAATAGTTCATCCATAAATTTAACAAGCTAACCAAAATTGGAGACGTTGGAAGTGTGTCATCCCTAGGATCATAATCAGGTAAGGATCATTGTTGTCTCGTGCTTCCTTGTGTACCTTCCCTAATCTTTTTATTTTTGTTGTCAAACAAACTTTTAGATTTCCAATTTGGGGGTTTGACTTCGATTTTTCATAAGATACGCTTAACACTTCCTAATGAAGATAAAAGATATATATATATATATATATGCGCATCAATTTCATTTGGTGCAACCGTACAAGGTAAAAACACTTTAAATCAAGCGACCTACTTCAGAAAAATTACTCTTTCAATTAGATTAAATACTTGGTAATTGCACAATAAAACTGAAAGGGAATCCCAAATCGAGTGAACACATTCTTTTTTTAACGTTTGCAACAAATGAATCAAAACCTAAGAATTATACTATAATTTGTTAATTGCATCCCATATAGAATGAAATATAAGGTATACCTCCAGGAAACGAATATGGTAAACAGGCCGCTTCTCTGGGTCTTTTGCCAATGCAAGAAGCTTTTGATGTAACAAAACATCTTCAACTCTATCTATGTTAACATCAAGTCCATAACTGAGACAAAAACATAAGAAACACGAAAATGTTCAAGCCAATTAAGTTCGTTTCCTTTTTTGCTCAGATTAAGTTTGTTTCCTTTTAAGGTAACATGTTTTGCTCAGTAAGGAATTGACTGATACTCAAAAACCTCAACATCAAAAATAAAAAATAATAATAATAAAATCGTACACGCACAAAGAAGATTCAAGACAAAACAAACGGTTCATGTTTGAAGCTGAAGAATCGGGGGGGGAAAAAAACTAATTCTGCACAAAAAAAAATAAATTTTAAAAATCGAGAAAAAAGCGAAGCGAAATTCGACCGAATTAGAAATGATTACCTAGGCGGCAAGCGATTGAAGTGAGAATCCAAGAGTTCGCGAAATTCAGGGTTGCTAAGGGCCTCTTCGTGGCCGGTCTCGACCAAGCGATTGAAAACATCGTTCCTGACATCGTAGTTGTTGAAGCTCCCGAAGCTTCTCGGCGGCGACGAGCTCTCTCCGACGCCTTCGGTCAAATCCATTTCCTTTTTTTTTTTTTCCCAGTCAGTTTTCCATGAAAGTGGAAGAGAAAATCCGAGGAAGAGAGGGAAAATATTCTGTTTGGCGAGCAGAAGAAAAAAGAAAATCGTTGATCAGCGAGCGGAGAGAGGATCTTTGACTGTTGCTAGAATCTGAGGCGAACGAGTAGGAGGAGCCTTTCGGAATTTCAGAACAAACGGAGGGTAATTTCGTCTTTTTAACACTGTATAAGAGATGAAGGGCAGATAGAGAGAAAGCATAACTGGTTTGGACTCTAGAGGGAAGGGAGAGAGAGAGAAAAAATAATTAAATTTAAAATTAATTGATTAATTAAAATAAAAATAAAAATTAAAAAAAAAAGGGGGAAATAATTTCAGATTGGTTTTGGAGAGAGTGAAAGCAAAAGAGAAGGGACGTGGTCCAGACTCCAGACTTGGACAAACTTTTTTTGGGTTTTTCTATTTCTTTTGATTTTTTATAGAATTAAATATTGGAATGGACAGGGTCGAAAGTTTTGGTGCATAATGAAAGTAGGGTAAACATATTTTATATTTGAGAGTGAGTGAAATCGCATAATCTAAAGTGGGAATTTAATAAAATAGCATATTTTTAAAAAGTTAAAAATATAATAGCATATTCAATTTATAATTATTAAAAAATCTGGTTTTACTCTCACTCATGTTCTCTGTCCCTAACCAAAAAATCCGCTATCGCTGTAGAAGATAGACAGCTATCGCCATCATGACCACGAAATCAGTGTCGCCGTAACTTACAAACTCAACAGGCTAGTGGGAAGCTCGTTGCCAGTGATTCAATTACGATGGAGAAAAAAAATTTGGCCCAATCATGTCTTGTGGCACCGTTGCGATCTAATTGCCCTCCGTCACGATTTCCATTGTGATCCAATCGATCTTAGAGACTGCAACTCCGCCTTCTCTGATGACAACTCCGCTAGAGGTGACAGTGGGTGTAGCTGTTAGATCTAGTTATCAAATCTGATTTGAGGGTAGGTTTAGGATTTATGTAAAGTTTGGATTTTAAAAATAATAATAAATAATTATTTTAACTGGAGTAAATAATTTCATTTTCTCAATAAGTAAATACAAATATTTACTCTTATTGTGGTTACCTTCTGACTCCAAAAAAAAAAAAAAAATTTGTGTACATGTGATAATTTACAAGTATATCCATCATTTTTTATAATTTGAGATATTTACCATTCAGGTATTTACTAAGATAAAATATTTACTAAGATTAATCTATTTCACAAATAAATTATGAAACGGCAATTACAAGAAAGTTTAATATTTCCGTATAATCCTTTGTTTGTCTTGTTGTTTTAATTGGTTTATTACATAGATCCTATATTTACTTGGTTATCTTTCTATAATTAGATTTATTTACCAATAAATCTGATATTTGCAAAATAAATTCAGTATTACTAAGTAAATGTATTTTCCATTAAGTCTCTTTCCAAAAAAAAAAAAAAAAACATTTACTCGTAAATGCAATATTACTGACATCATATATTCTTCTTCATAAATATAGGATTTACAGCCAGATTAACAAATTAAGTAATTCTCCTAATTTAATAACTACATTTATTTCTGTATTTATCATATGATATCTATATTTACAAAAATTACAAATCTGTCTAAACTTTTATTAATAAAAAATTAATTAAAAAAAAAAACCCAAATCACGAAACCTTAACCCCCAAATTGAAAAATCCCATCATTTTCAACTTAAAAATCCCTAAATCTTACCGGAGATAGCACATGAAATCGGCACCGAAGATTGTGGCACCGTCATGTGGAGCATTAATTGTCATCAGACCTAATGTCGTCGTTAGAAGGAGGCAACATCGCTGCATGGGAGATCGCGACATCGTGCATTTCGGAGAGAAATCGCCTAAGATACAAGTATTTTAGGTATTTTAGGTCAAAATGAAGCATGGATTGAGAAAATATTTAGATTTTTGTATTAAATATTATAGAATGGTCCTTTCCAAAAAAAAAAAAAAAAAAAATCACAATAGAATCGTAAATAAAAAATTGCATGAATATGAAATGCATGTATACTTTCTAAATTTTTTGTTTTTTTGCTTTTATTTGTTTTTTTATGTTGTTTGATATCATAAGGAGGAAAGAAGTTAGAATTAGCTTTTGCTGTTTAATATTGCAATTGAAAGTGGAGGAAAAGAAGAAATATTATTCATGCAATTACTATTTTACTCATAATTTCTTTTGACTTTAAGGATTTTTTTTAATACATAAGGATAGTTTAGTTATTTTAATAGTTTCACCTTTTTGTAAAGTTTTCCCTTCTCTTTTCGCTCCAATTGTGAAGAGATTAAAAAATGTGGGTCCCACAAAGTTTTGAATCCTTCTTATTTTTCTTTCTTTTCAAAAATCACCCTAACTCAACATCATAGTTTTTTAGTAAGATGCGTGGAATGACTATTCTAATGTCTATTTATTTGTTTTTTTCTAGGGCTGTTCATCGGTTTATAAACAGCAGCTCATGTTGATTTGGTAACTTCCGAACGTTGTCGGCTCCAAGAAAGTCGCACCAATCATTGAGCCAAATATGGGAAAAGCGATCGGTTTACCAACCAACAGTGGACGGTTTCTGGCAGTTTATTTCAAGTAGTTTTTGATATGGTTCTGGTGGTGAGGCGTAGATAGAAAATGAACGTCGTCAGAGATCAATTTATCAACTGATAGTGGGTGGTTTCCAGCGGTCGGTTTTTGGTGTGGTTCTTGTGGTGATGTGTAAAAAGAGGATGAACGATATCAGAGAAGAAAGCGAAGTTGTGAAGGACATTTCTTTTTCTTACTAGTCTTTCTTCATTGGCTGCTAGGGTACATACTACATAGTAAGGTTTAGAGGGTGTTTGGCCCATTAGTTCAAACTCATCACCATCAATTCAATTTTTATCTTTTTCCCCAAAGTTTTTGTCTTTTCTGAAAAAGTCAATCAAAATCACTATTTAAACTTACAAATCTTAACTCAAACTCATACACCAAACAAACCATAATAAAATATGTGGGCTTAGTTTTCAACAAACAAAAAAATTATAAATGGGCTTATGAGTTCTAGGCTTCATGTTTGGGCCAGTGTGTTTCGGGTTTGGAAAATGATACAAATTTAAAACTCATTATATTAATATGACACAAAAAAATTAACATTATACTAACATGACATAAAATTAAATTAAAGTTAATTAAAATTTGTATCATGTTGGTTAAGAATGTGAAATTTATGTCATGTTGGTCAATATATGGAAAAAAAAAAAAAAAGTTATTTAGATAATTTTCTCTTAGGGTTTTAATGTGTAAAATTTGAACTGAGAATGAAACGAAAAAGAAAAGAGATGTCGCCCCTCCAAAACAGGTGAGAGTCGAGACTTTAGGCCACCAGAATCATGAGAAACTGCTAAACAAGGGATGAGCTCAGTCAATTTCAGTTTCAGATGACCACATTCCACTCAATGTTTGGGTGGTTTGGTTCACCGACCAACAAACATCAGTTCCGACAATTTTGGCATTGATAAGCCAGTTGTGGTGGTTTTCGTCGGCCTGTTTCTATTTGTTGGTTTTCTTGAACACCCCTAATTTTTTCCATAATTAACCTTCATTATTTTTATTTTTTTTTATTTTTTCATTTTCAAGTCTCATAATTGATGCACTACCATCACCCCTGAGCAGTACCCCGGATCAACCAAAGTTATGCTCCTCCCATCTCCACCCAAGGCTTGTTGAGACTAGTGGGGGCACGTGCCACCGCTAAAAAAGGTGAGAAAAAATTTATGTTAGAACTTCTTAATTCTAAGATTACGGTCTTTTGAAAACCATATTTGCGCCCCCACTAACTGCTCTCCGTATCTAATTTTTACTTTTTAGTTTTGGTGGGTTTGATTGACATAAATAATAAGAAAGAGTTTCTTTGTGTTGATTTAAATTTTTTTTTTAAAGAAAAACCTTATTTTCCGAAGTCACACACGTTTTAATTATTAAAAAAAAATTCCTTTTTTCTTTTTTAATTTATTTTTTATTTTAAAGTTTTGGCTGCTCTGCATTGCCAATTATCTCTCTTCCTCACTTTTTTCCCCCTCTATCTTGTTGCTTTCTTTTCCTTCAACACCAATTTTCTTCCGAAAATATATCTAACTATGATAGTTTTCTAGTATTTTATTTTATTTTATTTTGCTAAAATAGTTTTCGAGTAATCATAATCTCTTTGTAAGTACTTTTGCCATTCTCTTTTTTATTCTCTTTTCAGTTTTCTTGCACTTTCTCTAACAAATCTGCATGTCAACTTTTTCAATTCTTTTTTTTTTTTTTTATTTGCTTTCTAATATTGTGATGCAAATTTTTAAGATTAATTTCTCAATTATTAAGGTATGCAAATTTAAACCTCTCTCTTGAACTTTTTTATTTTTGAGAAGTTAACATGTGTTTGATTCGCCAGTTGAAGATAAAATTTTTAAGTTGGAGTTAGTTAATTTTTCAAAAATTAGTTATAATTTTTGTTGACTTTTCATCATTTTTATATTTTTTTTATTTTTTATTTTTATTTTTTTTACTTATACATTTTTATGGATTAGGAAATTGATAAAAAAAAATATGCATAATACAATAGGTTCTTATAGGTTGATTAAATTTTAATTTGTGTCCGCACTTAGTTGGAAGTCTGGCAAGTCTGGCTGCATCTCTGCCGACTGCAGCTTCTCTGGCCTCCCTCAGTGGTTCGCCCTCAAACCGCAACTATCTTCACCTCCTACGGGTTCTCCACCTCCACCTAGGTGCTCAGCTCCTTTCACGAGCATGATCTACCAAAGTCCAGCTCCGCCGAGCCCGTCGTCGATGCTCAACACTTCGTCTGACCAGATTCTCCACCGTCCTCTCCTCTAAGGGCCAGATCTACAACTCTTTGCCCGACACTGCGACGTGCATCGCTGCCACAAAAAGACGAGCGTCGACCAAATCTACCAACTCTTCGCCTGAGCGCCGCTAATTCACGAATTTCCATCGTCGTTGCTTGACTCTCCTCATCAATTTGCACCCGTTCTTTCAGCATCAAAGGTTGAGGTTGCTGACATAGCGGATCATTTTCGCTACCAATGAAACTCATTAATATTTGTCTCACAATACAGAGATTGTTGAGGGAATTTTTGTTGCCTTGTATTTTTTTTTTTTTCTCGTTTAATGAAAATTTATGCAGCTTTTTTTTATATTTTAAATGAAATAATCATCTACAACTAAAGAAGACCTTCCTAAAATTCTAATCAATCAAATGAAAGTTTTTTTTTTTTTTTTTTTTCCTACTATTACCCTTGCAATCATCATTACCATTTCAACAGTGTAACCAAACGCACCCAAATCTTGTGCTTGGTTGGTTTTAGTAAAAGGAATGGACATTAAAAAATGAATGGATTTTCCATGATTCGGATAAGGGATTTTAGAAGGGACAATTTCTTGCTTAATTAAATTTGCTCGAAAAATCAGGAGTGTATAGTGTTTAAAAGAGTTGAATATCACTCGAAAAAGGCAGTTTCTCAATCTCTTAAGAGGCATATTTCAAAAGAAAAGCCAAACTCACCAAGAAAATGCAACTCATATTCAAATTAAAAATAGAATCCGTACTTGCACCAAATTAGAGATTTATAGGCGGTTACTAGCTCTATCTATATTCTCCAGCAATTACGCATATATTCCTCATTATTCTCTCCACTTTATCTCTATTCCAAATTTATCTTCTCTCTCTTTCCATTCTTGATGTCAATATAATTGTAACATTATTCTCAAGCATTGGGGAATGCCAATAACCCTACGGAGGACTACGGTGAACATCGGGTGGTTTGGATGGAATTTGGGGTACACAAATAAATTTGGGTGGTTGAAAAAAGTTTTATCCTACCCAATCAACCCAAAGTTTTAAAATCAACCCACCTAATTAAAGTTGGGTTGGGTTGGGTTGGGTGGGTTGATTGGGTTGAACATATAATAAAAAATAAAATTAATAACTCTATTTTAAATAAGAAATGTTTGGAAAAAATAACAAATTAATTTTATATTTTTGATATCAAGTTGACAAGATCAAATCTAGTTCAATTTTTTTTAAAATTATAATAAAGCAAATACAAAAATAGAAGAATGCAAGTTTAAATATATATGCCATAAAACGTAATAAAACCAAATTAACATATATATTAGAATATCTTTTAAGAACATAAAAAAACCTAATTGGGTGGGTTTGGTTTATATCGGGTTACGAAATTTGAATCCAAACCCACACAATAAAAACTCGGACTGGGTGGGTTGGATTAACTTTAAGATCCTGTTAAATCAAGGTGGGTTCGAGTGGGTCAATCAGGTTACAGGTTTTTTGTTGACCCCAAAAGCAGACGTAGTCGGTATATTAAGAACGAATTTCTATAAATCTGTGTATTATTATCTTCAATTTATCTTTCTACACTTTTTTGTTTTGGATTAATTTTACGAATGCCCCTTGAACTATGTACCCTATTTCATTTTGCCTCCTAAATTATCAAAACTATTCACCGTGCCCCCTAATATATTTAAAATCATTCAAATTGCCCCTTCCATCTACTTCCGTTTATCTATTTAACAGATTACTGACGTGTCACACTATTTTAAGATTAAAAATATATATGTTAAAATCTAAATTCTAATTATTAAAATAAATCTTAATTTCTAATAAAAAAGTAATTGTCTTCTCTGTATCTCCCTTGCTTTCTCTATTGTATATTTCCGCACAAAATCGTGCAGAAAACTTCCATGTCTAAGGCCTCAAAAGTAGAAAAACATTGTGTATTTGCATATTTGCATTTATTTATATGTAATTTCAACTTGCTTTCTGCCGACCTTTTTTTTTTTTTTTTTCACTTGTTTTGTTTTTCTTCTCAAAAGAACTTCTCAAACATGGTGAAACCTACCAGAATTTCAAGAATTTAGCAAAGTCCAGGAAAAAAAAAAAAAAAAAGGCCAAAGTCGAAACCCAAAAACCCATCAAGAAACTATTCCAAGAGACGCGTGATAGGATTAATGGAGATGAAGATAGCCTATTGCACACCTATCAAAAGAGGGAGGCTCGGCGATACCCAATTTCATGTCTAAAGGCATCAAAAGTAGAAATCCAATGAGTAAAGAAGCCCTTGCCAAGCTCCCCACAAGAACTCATTAGCGAAAAAAACTTCCAAACGCTCCCCGACTATGCTCAAACACAATCCAAATGCCAAATAACATAAGCAAAGCTATGAAGTTTCTCTCACATTTAGAGGATTTACAGTAGAGAGAGAAAAACACTTTTTAATTTGTTTTTATTAAAAATTGATATTTTTTATTATTAAAATATATTTATTTAATCCTTTATAATGTGGCACGTCAGTATTCCGTTAAAGAGATAAATGGAAGTAGATAGAATAGACAATTTGAATGATTTTACATATATCAGGGGATACGATAAATGATTTTGATAATTCAGGGGATAAAAGTAATCGAGTACATAATTCATAGGGTATTAGTAGAATTAATCCTTTTGTTTTTATTATGTTATATAAACTCATCGCTTGATCCATCGACATATCAAGATCCATCGACATATCAAGGGCAAAATCCTAATACAAACTTACAGTAGTTTTTGTCCTTTACAATGTTCTTTTTTTCGTTTTTTTTTTTTTTTTTTTATCTCAATGATCAAGATTTTTCTCTTGGTCGGCAGTAGCCGAAATATGTTTTTTGTTCGTTCCAACACAATATACTTCCAATTTGATTTTTGATTTTTTATTTTTTATTTTTGCTAATGTCTTCTAATTATAATTTATGATAGTAATTACATTACTAACTCAATCATTTCAAAATTTTCACGAATAAAAAAACATATTCAAAAGTACACAATTATAGATCGTCCATGAAGATCTTCAATTTCAAAAATCCTATCCATTTTGTGTTTGCCTCAACGATTTGTCGAACTTTGATAATGTGATTTGAGGGGGAAAATAAATGTTGTGGCTAACATGCTTAACACGTGCTAGGAGTAGGTAGGACTTAGGAAGACCACAATATGCAAAAAAATCAATTAGTGCCTAGGTGTACTTGAGGACGTTATATAAAGAAATAAATAAACAAAGAAAGAAAGAAAAGGTGTACATGAGGATATCATGTTCAAATATTTTTAGCTAGGATCTGACTGCCACGTCATCATATTTTGTCGTATTGAAAGCCCGAATATTTAATTTTGCTAGTGTGGTAAAAAAAAAAAAAATAAGTAAAATAAAAACAAAGTGATAAAAAAGGATACATATTATTTTATTAGAATAAAAAATATTTATTTACCGGTTCTATAAAAATTAAAAGTTATTGGGTAATTATATAATGTTAAATAAATAGAATAAGATAGATACGATAATTTGACACAAATATTAAAGATTATATGATATTTTGACACAAATATTAAAATTTAAAGGGTATTTTGATACAAATACAAAAATCGAGGGGTATTTTTTACATTAAAAATAACGAAAAAACTAACGGAAATAAATAAAAACGTAATTTGACACAATGTTAAAATCTATGGATACAAGAAATACATCTTATAATTTAAGGATATATTGATATAGTGATATAGTTGAAATGCAATTTTTTTAAAAATCCGTCAGTGTCAAGGTGTACTTGAGAAAATTTAAATAAAAAAAGATTAGAAAAGATGTACAATGAGGATAATGGGAAAGACTGCGATAGAACCATTTTTATAAACCCTATAGTAAAATCCTTTTTTAGATTGTTAAATGTAATCAAACGACTGAGATGTTGCTTGTGAATGATAGTTATAATGCACCTTACCCCATACTAGTATAAACTAAAAAATTTTAAATAATATATAAAAAAATTAATTAAAAAAAAACACTACTCATTCCCCCTGATCACCGGCGACGCTACCCCTGCCGACGACCCCCCCCCCCCCCCCCCCCCCCCCGCCAATGCCGATGAGTCCCCCCCTCCCCCCTCGCTGCAAGCCAGTCCCCCATTGCCCCCCACACCACCCCCCCCCCCCCCCCCCCCACCCCGCGCTCGAGCCCAGGCGCCCCCCCGACTCGAACGAGGCCCACCCACCCCTCCTCCCCGGCCACGAGCCTAGTCCCCCATCGCCCCACCCCCCCCCTCGAAGCCAGATCTAGTCGACGTTTGAGGGGGGGCCTCCCGGGCGTCATTGGCGGCTTCGGGGGGGGGGGGGGGGCGGTGAATGGTCGCAAGACCAGCTTTTTTAAAAATTTTTTGAATATTTTTATTTCTAATTTTTTATTTTTAGTATAAAATACTATTGGTTAAAGTAATTATATCTATCATGCAAAAATAATATTTCAGCCGTTCGATACATCATAACAATTTAACAATAAGATCTACCTATAGAGTATATAAATGAGATTTTAACTGCAGAGGTTACACGAAGATAATATGTTCAATTATTTATAGCTTGAGATCTAACTGCCACGTCATCATGTTTTGTCATATTGAAAGCCAGAATATTCAGTTTTGCTAGTGTTGGGTCCGATCCTTTAGAGCAATCAAACAATAGAGAACATGGTCGTTTTCTTGTCTTTAACACTACAAGTATAATAACGTGGCCGTATCCTATCATTATCAAGATCCGATTTTCTTTTTAAAACCAAGAATTTATAAAGATTGTCCATAATTATTACAAAGTGAAATTAGTTAAATCCTACACGTGGTTTATTTATTTTGCTTGAGGCAGTTTTCCACACAAGTCAAATTTTCAGAAATTTAATTTGGAAAATTACTACAAATATATCATTTAAAAAAATATTTAAAGTAAACAATATATTTAGAAATGTTTAAGCTAAATTATATAGTAATCTAAATTGTTTATTAATGAAATTTTTAAAGTAATTTTATCATACATATATTTCGTAAATAAATTATTTATTATGAATTTAATATTTACTATAAATATTTTATTTGTAATAATATTTTTACGATAAAAATTATCGTGGATATGTTTTGTAAAAGCACTATTTACTATATATATGTTATTTGCATTTCACCTAAAAATTTTTGCTATTTATTTATTATTATGAGAGATTTTGACCCATCTAATCAAGATAATTACAAAAAAAAAATAATTATTATACTATTTTTTTCTATATACAAAATTGATAATTAAATGGTATTCATTATTATTTATGACACTTCCTTATAGATGGACAACATAAAATATTCTCATACAAGGTATAGATAAGATAAGACAAAACGTGCCATCTCATTTTGATAAACATGGATAATGCCAAAGATAATTATCTTAAAATAAATATCTAAAAAAGATTCAAATGTAGTGGAGTCAAGATCTTTTCAAAGATTCAATCCATGACACGTTTTTATTATTTTTTTCTTAATAGAATTTGACACATTTTCTTTTCCCTAACAAGAGATCAGTGAAAGGGGGAAAAAATTTTGAAAAATAAAAAAAAGATGCTTTTAGTTTTATTTGGAGTATTGACCTAAATAGTTGAACTCTTTTGAAGATGCCGGTTTAGTCTTTATTCCTTTGTTTTTTTTAACCCAGATAACCCTAAAGTCTTATTTTGACCATTACCAATCTTTTCTATCAAATTCCGTTAAATTTCTAACAGAATTTTACTGAAACAAACTTTTATGTATAATAAAAGATTAAAATACCCTCAATATTGCAAAAAATCCCTCGCTCTCTCCCCTTCCCCTCTCCTCTTGGTGTTCTGATTTAGAATCAAAACGAGACCAAGCTTCCAATCTGGCTCGGCCCCCTCCGCCCCCCCTCCAATTTCTATTCGGCCCCCCACCCAAGCTTTCGATCTGTTACGCCGCCCGCCCCCCCCCTCCCCCAAAGCTTCCGACTTGGTTGGTCCCCTCCCCCCATTTCCAGGTCACTAGCTTCTCCCTAGGCTTTCAATCTGGTTCGCCCCCCAGTTTTTGATCTAGTTTGCCCCTTAAAACCTGATTTAGATAGGAATTACCTATTTGACCTTCGAAAAGCAAGAAACATGCTTTTCACGTGACTACTCCGTTAGTTTTTTGACGGAAATGACTGTAACGGTCAAAAAATAAGAATTTAGGGTTATCTCGATAAAAAAAGAATAGAATCAAACCGTCACATTCGAAAAAGTTTAGAGACTTTTTAGACCAATTACTCTTTTATTTGTTATTTGTGAAATTGAAATCGAAAATGATTTTGAGTCCGAATCACTTTCACTAATAGCTCCCACATAATTAATTGTGTAAAAAAAAAAAAAAAAGCAATATGAAAAAAAACTATAAAGTTTAAGATCGTAATTTATTTGACCCGAGTCCGCACGATATTTTTCTAAGAGGAGGATCATCACACGCAACGCAAACATCCCCCCCCCCCCCCCCCCCCCCCCCCCCCCAATTAAACGGGAAAACTCTCTATAAATACCATCCCTAACTCCTTTACCGCCACCATTCTTCCTCTCCTTCTTCTTCTTCTCCTCCCTCTTCCTATTTCACCGCCATTGTCACGCTTCGCCCTTTGATCAGGTTTCTTTCTCTCTCCTCTCTTTCTCTCTCTCATTCATTCTTGCCTCTCTCTCTATTTTCTGTGATTTTGATTATGGAATTTGGATTTTTTTGGTTGATGCAGAGAAGAGCCATGGTTGGGAGTAGCGCGGAGGCGAGATCTTTCTCGGATTGCGAGAATGCTGTGTCGACGGCGGCGGCGGCGAAGGTGGAGATTTTGTTGTCGGAGAAGTTCGATCCGGCTGCGGTTGTGGCGGAGCCCCTGCCTCCGGTCGTGATGTCGAATGACGAAGGGGAAGAGGTCGTCAAGAAGAGGGAGATCGTGCTTGGTCGGAACGTGCACACCACGTGCCTCTCCGTCACGGAGCCCGAGGCCAACGACGAGGTCACCGGCGACAAAGACGCTTACATGGCCAGCGTCCTCGCTCGCTACAGAAAGACCCTCATGGAGCGGACCAAGCACCATTTAGGTACCACAAAATGTTGAATCACAACTTTTTTTTTTTTTTTTCCTCCCTTTGTTTGTTGGTGATACAAATCTATTGAATCTTAAATTTGATAAATTCAATACAATAACAAAAAAAAAATCAACAACATTGTAAACTTTCTCTCTTGTAGTCGATTACTTTTTATTTTTTTATTTTTTTTATTTTATGGATTGAAGTTTGTTGCTCTTGTAGAGCATTGCTACTTAGGTTTCTACGTAAATACGAGCTAGTGATTTGAGAGAATGATGCTCAAGCATGAAGAATATTTTTGTTGGAGGATTTTATTATTATTTTTTTTTGGTTTTTTTGAAATGTCTGGATTTGGCATCTGTTGCAGGGTATCCTTATAATTTGGACTTCGATTACGGAGCACTAGCGCAGTTGCAGCATTTCTCTATTAACAATCTAGGGGATCCATTCATCGAGAGCAATTACGGCGTGCATTCGAGGCAATTCGAAGTTGGTGTGTTGGACTGGTTTGCCCGTTTGTGGGAAATCGAGAAGAATGAGTACTGGGGATACATTACTAACTGTGGTACCGAAGGCAATCTTCACGGGATCTTAGTTGGGTCAGTACATTTGTTCGTTTTTTTTTGGCCGTGGACTATTTTTTCTTAAATTTTAGACTTTCTAAGTTCTAACACGTAGAGAACTTGAATTCGTTTTTCTGCAGGAGAGAGGTTTTCCCAGATGGGATTCTGTATGCATCGAAAGAATCTCATTATTCCGTGTTTAAAGCGGCAAGAATGTATAGAATGGAATGTGTGAAGGTTGATACCCTTGTCTCGGGTGAGATTCATTGTGTGGATTTTAAGGATAAACTCCTTGCTAACAAGGATAAGCCAGCCATCATCAATGTTAACATAGGTATCTCTACTCTGTCTTCTACATTGATTCTGCTGCAAAAGCTTTTTTTTCCCCTTCTATTCCGTGTTCTTCCGTGTTAATTTATCAGACCCGGTCACACTGCAGGAACGACTGTCAAGGGAGCTGTTGATGACCTTGATCTTGTTATACAAACTCTTGAAGAAAGTGGGTTTCATGATCGGTTCTACATACACTGCGATGGAGCATTGTTCGGACTTATGATGCCTTTTGTCAAACGTGTAAGTCATCTCAATGCCAATAGGAATGTTTACCACGAAAAATTGTCTATCTGTGTTTGTGTGTGTTTTTTTTTTTTTTTAGTTGAATCTTGAATATTTTAACCCGACAAATCTAATTCAATTTAAGATTCCTATGCTAAAAGGCTTTTTTTCCCCTCTCTAAGAAATTGAATTTTTAAAGATATCTTCAAATGCTTTTTGTGCGCTTGTGTGAAATTAGTATTCAACGTATTATGTTCAAGTGCCGTCATGAATGGTAATCTAAACTTGGACTAACTTTTGGATCTTCGTTTTCTGTTGGCTGTGATGAGCAGGCACCAAAGGTTTCTTTCAAGAAGCCCATTGGAAGTGTGAGTGTTTCAGGCCACAAGTTTGTCGGGTGTCCGATGCCCTGTGGTGTTCAGATAACAAGGCTGGAGCACATTAATGTCCTCTCAAGGAATGTCGAGTACCTTGCCTCGAGGGATGCCACAATCATGGGAAGCCGGAATGGCCACGCCCCTATTTTCCTCTGGTACACCCTCAACAGGAAAGGTTACAGAGGGTTCCAAAAAGAAGTCCAAAAGTGTCTTAGAAACGCTCACTACTTGAAGGACCGGCTACGTGGTGCAGGAATTAGTGCCATGCTGAATGAGCTCAGTAGCACGGTGGTGTTTGAGCGGCCTCTTGATGAGGAGTTTGTTCGCAGGTGGCAGTTGGCATGCCAAGGAAATATAGCACATGTCGTGGTGATGCCCAACATTACGATTGAGAAGCTAGATGTTTTCTTGAACGAATTGGTTGAAAAACGCTCTGCCTGGTACCAGGACGACAAAGTCCAGCCTCCTTGCATTGCTGCTGAAATCGGGGCTGAGAATTGTGCTTGTAAACTGCACGAGTGTTAGAACTTTCAACTATAGGGGCTACTCCATTGTTGTTGTTTATCTATAACTGAACTCTTAATTGGTGTAGTAACTATAATTTTCGGAGGGGTTTTCCCTTTTATAATTTTATAGCCTTGTGTCCTTTTAGAGTTGGTCCTTTTAAAAAATGCATTTTGTAGTCTCTCTCTTATTGGAGATGTTTCCATGGGTACTCTTCTTTTTGATTGCTAGCACCATTAACGTGAGGTGAAATTCTGTGAAACTGATTTACCCAAAAAAAAAAAAAAAAAAAAAAACAGCAGAATAGACCCATCTCGTCGGTGCCTTTTTGGTGGGAGCATCATTGACTATTGGAAAGGTATTAAAAAAATAAAAAATAAAAACTATTGGACCGGTCATATATAGTTGAAGTGAATAGCAGATTTTAAAAATATTTGAAGTAATATCAGTAAATAATGAATTATTATTTATTTTTTGTAAATATGTTATTTACATAATAAATTTATAATTTACCTTAGTAAAATTTCTATTACTTAATAAATTTTTTGCTAGCTACTTTTAATATTTCAAACTTGTTATTTAGTTTAATTATTTTTTTCAAAACTGCTATTATTATAATTTCACATAATGGTTTAGCAATTGCACATTTTGAAAATGATAGTAATTAACAGTATATTTTAAATTTCCTTTTTAAAATAATTTAATATTTTTCAATTTTATCATTTTATCTATTTTTGTTTTTTGCTCTCTTTTATCGGTGTAAATTTGAGCTTTCTCTCTCTTGAATTTGTTTTCGCGTTTCCACAATGAGCTTTCCATCTTCTCGACTTTTTCAAACTCTTTGATTGCGTGGATCATGCCGTTTCCTCAGATCTTTCAGTTTCATCGTCAATTTCTAGTTAAATTTTCGTCTGTTTCTCTACTCTTTCTTATTTGTGAAGTTTTTGTGTTTTCTTGCGTTTTTCTATTTTTTCCTTCTTTTTCTTTGCATTTATTGGACAATTTTTGTTGATTAGTTACTTTTCGCGATTTATTTGTTAAGTAATTTGGTACATCTGTCTTTCAGAATTGTGTAGTATGTTTTTTTAACTATTGTTTGTTTATGAATTTTGTTGATTTATATTGAGTTGGTCATAATGTATCAAAGTGGCTAAAAACCAGCGGAAGCGTGATACCGTGAACAACAAAAATTTTTAAACTTTTGTTGTTATTCTATAACTATAATAATTTAATATATAAAAAAGTAATAAAACAAAATATATATATTAATTTGATCGGGTGGACATTCTTATTGAGAGATTGATTTGTTCACTCATTTTTTGGTGTCTTTATTTTGACTCTCAACACATGAAAAAAAACAAATAATACAAATGAGAACTTTTCTCTTTGGATTTCTAATGACAAAAAGTCTACCAATCAAAAAAGTCCTAATCAAAGTTCTTCTTCTACCTTGATATAAATCTTATTTGTAGAGTAGGGTAGATTACCCAAAAAAAATTCCATCTTGAATTTTGAGACCCATACAAAATTGAAAATTAATTATATTATATTCATAAAATAATATAATATAAATTACATTTATATATATCGTATATATGTACATGTGTGCGCTGAGGGAGGAAACAGAAAACATGATTTCCAAGTTTCCCCTTTTTTTTTTTTTTTTTTTTTTTTTTTTTTTAATTTAGATTTTAAATATATAATATATATAATTATATCACATATAAATATACGAGAACTCTCTCGTACGGTACCGTTGGTCAAGAGAGTTATTCCTATCTCTCTCTAGCTCTCTCTAGCAGGTTGTACCGTGCTTTTTCCCGAGTTGTACCGATCTTCTGTATAGGTTGTAGCGCCGGATGGCCATTCCGCCAAAAATATATCTATATTAATCGGAAAGAAGGAAAACTTTCTGTTTTGTATATATTTATATATATATATATATTAATATATATTATAAATATTTAATATAAAATCTAATTTTAAATATAAATATTCACAATCTCATAAATAGGAAACTAGCAGATATCAATATGTACACTGGTAGGTCCCATCCACTAGTAGTACCACTAGTAGTAAGCGCATACACAGTGGGTCCCACCCATTGTATTATCTAATTTTAATATTTAAATAATCTTCATTATTTAAATGACATAGTTAATTCATAATTAATTGTTTGGATAATAAATAAATATTTGTGACAATAAAATAATTAAAGTAGACGCTTTCTTTTATATTTTATATCACACAATTTAGTGAGCAAAAATACAATCCATCAAATACACTTGTTCAATTGCTAACGAATGTGGTGCAAGGAACTATGGATTTATTATTTCAAGCTCTAATAAATTTGATGATTAATCAAACTCTTTAATTAATTTATCAACTTTATTAATCCCAAAGTTGTTAGAGAGATTGTAATATTTCTTCTATTACCATTGGGTAGTAGAAACAATAAAGTCCCACATTGAAAAAGCACAAACAAGTACAGTGGTATAAATTGAAACAAGTGAAGTGTAAGGATTACTAGTGTATAGTGGGGACTATGCTACTACTATGCATCACCACACGCGCGTGCGCACGAGGGAGAGGGCTATTGGGCGTTTAAGGCCCTTATTAGGGCTCACGTACACAAGGAGTCAAGGAGCACTATCTTTTTCAATGCGGTGTTTTTCCAAATTAAATTTGGACTGTTGATTTGATCTGGCACGATCTAACGGTCAGATTTGAATGATTTCAGATTTAATTTAAACTGTTAATTAAATTATTACAATCTAACGGTCATAATTAATTTTGATGACCAACAGGTATGTCTGTTGAAATAGATAATTCTTTTGATTGAAAATGCACCTTTTAATTTAAAAAGCATGACTGTTGTATCTGTTGCAAGTCTTCATGAACAGGCATATCAAAGGCTATAAAACTCCAGTTTCTGATATCAGTTTCATATCTTGTTCTGGAATTTAATAAGATTGCTACTTATTAAATTCGTGGGTTTGTTGTATCTTGGAGGTAATTTGCCAAAACACCCGATATCACACTGTTTATAGTGGGGGCAAATAAAACCTTAAGGAAAGTAATTCCTACGCCTCAAACCTTTGATTTTCTTTCATTCTATTTCGTTTCTTTACACCCAAACAGTTTTCCACCACCCACTGTTTTCAACAAAAGTTACTCCATTCAAAACTTGGAATTGCACTATTAAAATTACAGATATAAAATTACTCAAAAAATGTAGTCATCCATTTGATATAGTCATTACATATAAATCGATCATTCATAAATAATTCATAATTAGAGTTAGGTGAAATCCGTTAACCTCTCTAATTACATTTTGATCCTTGAGTATCATTGATTATCTAATGAATGATAAATTCATGAAGTTAATCATAAATTGAGTAGCCCCGAATCAACACGCAAAGGAGTTATTTATCTACTTCTTAAATAAGAAGGAATGGATTCCATCTTGTAATATTAACATTCCTGACTATTTACTTCATCAGATCTCTAAAATACAAGGAATAAGATTATATACTCAAATCTGTACCGAGTAAATCAAAAGACATGATTCTATAAATAAAAGTCTGCTAATAACTCTGGATTAAAATCATTCTATATATGACCCTCGGTTAATGTGATTAGAATCCACTTTACTTAACGGAAATTATTAGCAATTCATATCACATTACGTCCCCATCCTACATAATCATATTATGTCTAGTGCACTTATTAAATGTTTCACTACATTAACGATTTAGATAAGATTGTTCCATTCTTAATGGTAATGACATGCACTAATGATATTCAATTAAATATTCCATACTTTAATCGATTAATCAATTAAATAATTAATTATTTATTATGGACTATTTTAATTATCATTCTTAAATATTATTCTTTAGTATATAACTTTTATATACACTATTTAAGGTCACATAGATAATTATAAAATTTTAATGATATTTATTAAGTAATTATTTTATTTAAATTACAACAAAGTTATAGTATTATATACTTTATGGACACCAATCCCAACACATTTTTCTTCCAACATTTTGTAGTTTAACTCATATGAGTTGATCATTGTGTAATTTGATATATTTGTGTTCTAGAATTTTGTAGTACCTCTGACATTTTAGATTTTTTAATAAATGATTTTATTTCATGCTGTCAATTATGTCCTATTTACGTCCGTTTGTTGATCGACGACAACTAATAGAGAACTCGATGGAATACTAAGAGAGAGAGAGATATGGAGGAGAGATGGAGAGTTTTTCCGCCATTTCACATTGTGTAACATCACTCCTAAATTTTTCTTGCATCTCAATGTATATGGTCACTTCTATGAAGAATGGAGGACATGTCTAGATTAATAGTTTTTAAAAATTGTCACCCCTGTTAGATAACAGGGAGTAAGTATCCCAATTTACTCAATCAGTCGTGATGTTAGAAACATTCCATAATATTTCAAATTGATATATATCTTATTTGAATTTATTTCTAACAAAATCCATACGTTGTTTATTGGGTCATAATTATTATTCCTAACAAAATTCATACGTTCCCAATTCTTGTTCCTTTTATTTTTGTTTTTATTTTTGTTTTTTTTTTTTTATCGCAGTTTCTCTCTTTTTTATTTTTATTTTTATGGAAGGACTAATGTTGCTTGCCTACTTTACACTAATCATTTCGATGTCTGATACAAACCACAATTCTTTTTCCCAATTTTTTTTTTTTTTTGAATTTAAATATGTCACTTCTATCCTGTTAAAATTGCACTACTTCAAAGTAAACTAAAAACTTTATTTTGTTGTAGCTATAAAAAAGATGAATCTATTAATACCCCTTATATAATTTTCTCATATACATGTTTAAATCACTCATTAATTAAATTTAAAATTTTAACTATTATTTTTTACATACCTCTGATCTATTACTCTGCTATAGATATACAATTTAATCTTAAATCTTAAATCTTAATCTTAATCTTAATTTTAATCTTAAATATATAAAAGAGTAAAAAATTGTTCTCTCCTCATTCCAACACATGTCAGGCCATGGTTTTTTTTGCCTTTTTTTTTTTTCAACTTATTTTATCATTTCCTGCTCTCTCTTTCTCCGTATCTTCACCATTAGTAAAAGTAGGGCCGGTAATTTCGGACACGACACGAGAACGACACGTAATAAATGGGTTTGGACCGCACGTTTAATAATTGGGTCGAAATTGGATCGACACGTTTAACACGAAAATAAACAGGCCGGAAACGGGCTAACACGTTTATGTTAGAATTTTCAAACTATTCTAAAGCTCTTTTATAACAAGTATAGGTCCATTTGTGTGTTTGATATAAGACCAGAAAATAATTATTGAAGAATTTTCACTACTGAGACAACATAAATCAAAAGTTACAGAAAGGTTACTTTTGATATAAAATAATAATCTTATTATTAACTAGTTAATAATATAAAATAGTAAATGAATTATAGTTATAGTTAACTAGTTAATAATATAAAATAGTAAACCCAATTATGTATATATATTTGGATTAGAGTATTAGGATAATCTTATAGTTAACAAAGACATAAATTTATTAGGATGTAAAACAGTAAAATTTACTCATCATTTTGAAACTACATTTTTTAAATTTGAACCTCAGCTTTCCAAATTGTTATTCACCATGAAAAAAAAATTCAGCAATTACATTTAAATCCTCCTAATATATATATATATATATATAAGTATTTAGTACCCTTTCAATCCAAATTCTTATTGTTTTTTTTTTTCCTTTTTTTTTTTTTTCCTTTCCGTACTCATCCAGCTAACCCTTTAGCCTTACGAAAAGTCATAAAAGTTGCATTGCTTATGATTTATCTCTCTGACTCTCATTTGACATTTATTTTCTTCAGCCCCTCCCCTATTCTATTTTCCATTTTTCCTTTTCCTCCACCAGTCCGCCCCACTGTTTGTCTCTCCTCCCTCACCTTTCCAGCCGACCAGCCCTACCTTTATCTCTCCCTCTTAATCTGATCTCTCTCGACTCTCTACCCTCTTTTTTTCTTTCGCCCCTCTCTTTTCCACCGACCCGCTTTCTCTCCTCCCTCCGCCATCTGATTGTCTCTGTATTTCTTCCTCTGCTTGTCGCCATTTGGTTGATACAAGCCTCGTGATCGCAATCTCACGATCTCAGCCTCTCGATCGCACTCGGCAACGCTTGGGTTTTTCAATTTGAGGTGCGTAATCGTTCACATATACCATGGCAGCCCTAATTTTTTTCCCCCTTTTCCGGTTTTCCCTGTGTGGTTGATGAGAAAATGGAGGAAAAGAAAAATAAATCCTAAGGAGCAATATTATTTTTTTGTTTTGTTTTATTTTTTTCCTAGCTGTATGCGTTGTTTTGTTTTGATTTTCATGTTTTTATTTATTTATTTATTATGTACCACATAGTCTACATTCTGAGTATAGCTGCAGCACACAAGTCAATTTCTGGGAAGACTCTTCTTGATGATTTCCTTTTGAGTGTTGTTTATAGAAATTTCCAATTCTTTATGCTTGAAAATTAAAAAAAAAAAAAGATTTTCTTAATTTTTTTTAATGAATTCGGATACTTTAGGAGTTGAGAAGATGTCATGAGATTACATAATTCCTCCATAACTCTGACTCTATCTTATTGAAGTAATAGTTCGAATCATTGAGACTATATATTCAGTTTATACTACACATAATAGTTTTCCATGCCAAGTCCTGACTGCATATGGCATATGGCTTGCCAAGTCTCTTTTTCACCTTTGTCAGTGACACTGGTCATATGTCCTCAAATCACTCTCTTTAGAAACTAATTGACATGATACGAGACTTGTGCAAGGAAAAGTTCCACAACGAACTACACAGTACACACAAACTCATTCAGACATGGCTAGCACTCCATTCCTTCTCATCAGACCTTTGCACGTCTGGTTGCAAATACGAATGCCCCTAGTAAAGTAGAAGCTACTCTGTCTTTACAAATATCAATGCAGTGATAGTAGCTTTTTTTTTTCCCCTGTTGCTGCCTAAAAATATTGTGAATACAGCTTCCAAATTTTTATGTGTTTGTAATAAAATAGTGAAAAGATAGTCTGCAAACATTTCTAGGCAGACAAATCCTGAAACAAATTTTCCCTCTCTATATTTTGCACTTTGCAGATGGATGGTATACGACATAAGATTACATTATGTTGTTGGCCACTTGTCAAATTTTTGTGCAGACAACAACAAATCAATTCACTTGGATGTGGATGAAATCATTGAAGATGTGCTCAGTTTGGAACTCAATGAACCCAGCTCTATATCTGCTCAAAGTTCCCACAACCCCAGTTCCTCAAATGTGTAGAGGTCCCAATGGAAGGTAACTTAGACTTATGTTTTATTCTAAGAAAGTTTGTCTTAATCATTATACATATTTGATAATTATAGTTGTTAGTTTTATATTTTATATGAATATAATGAGTTTATTGTGTTAGTGAATTTAGAATTTTAAGTGATTTTTATCCATAATTTTTGTGTTAAATGGGTCAGGAATCCGTTTCGTGTTAAATGGGCCGTAAACGGGTTTTTCGTGTTAAATGGGTCATAAACGTGTTTGTTTTCGTGTCAACCCGTCGTGGCCCGTTTAATAATCATGTTATCGTGACGTGTCGTGCTACTCGTTTATTAAACGGTTCGTGTTCGTGTTTAGGTTCCTGGTCCGTTTATTAATCGTGTCGTGTTTGTGTTTATGCTAATCATGTCGTGCCGGAATCGGGCTGGTCCGAACATGGTCCACGAATACGAATTGACAGCCCTAAGTAAAAATACCAATGGTTTTTATACAATAATTTATTCCTTTCTTATTTTGTTGCCACGTGTCACTTCAAATTTTCTTTTTCCTTCTTTATTTTTTCACTTACTTTTGGGTTCTGGTTCTCTCTCTCTCTCTCTCTCTAATTGGGTTAATCGAGCATCTATGCCTATATTTTATTCTTCCAAAGAGTTATGATTGGCTACTTAAAGTGACTGATCAGAAGTGGCCCCATGCCGTATCATTCTCTTTTTCTGATTTTTTTAACGGTATCCGCAATTTATTTTTTAAAATTAAGTTGAGTGACTTAATTTATTAACCTAATGTAATAAATAATCAAAATTTTTTTAAGTAAAATAGATATTTATTATATATTATTTTATTTTTTTTAGATTTGACCAATCATTATATTTAATATCCATCAACGATTAATTATGAATAATTATTAATTTAATAAATTAATAAAATTATATGTTCAATTACTGATTAATTATTTAAAAAATAAATCTTTTAATTAATTTTTAAAACTTCAGTAATTTGTTAAAATACTTCTTAAAGACTATTTACCTGTAAATTCCCTCTCTCTCTCTCTCTCTCTCTCTCTCTCTTAATTTCCCCTTCCCTTTCTTTCATCTTTAATAACACAAAATATTACAGAACTTCTACAATATTTTTATCTACCCTATTTAATAATCACATGTCACTTTATTATTATTATTATTTGTTTTCCTTTTTCTTTCTTTTTCTTTTGCTTCTTTGCCTTCATTAAAACAAATTATTTTTTATTTTGAATAAAACAAATTCTTTTTAAATCTGTCACAATATTAATATATAATATTTTCATGTGATATTTTAATTATTCTTATATAATTTACACAATATATGTATTATTAAAGGATTTTTGACGCTCTCTGCGCGTGCTTAAACTAGTCGACAAAACAAATGTTAAATACACTGTTTAGTAAAGGTAGCGTTCTCCGAAGATGATGTCGAGACAAGCAGCTTGACATGCTATCAACAAAAGCTATAAGCTAAAACAAAGAAAAAATAAAAATAAAAACACTTTTACTGGCAAGTGCTTAAGAGGTGCTACTGTCAACATAATTTAATGTCAGTATGGTATGTGATTTAAAAAAATCGTTGTTCTATGTGTTTTGAGTCGTAATTAATGTGTCTAAAAGTACAAAGGTGTTTAGTAATTCTATTTTTTTTTTCAAAGTTAGAATTACCTTTCACATGTCTGTGCAGGGTAATTGTCCTTTTAATGTTTAAGAGTTTGTTTAAATAAGAAATTTTGATTAAAAATGTATAATTTCAATACTCTCTAAACATACACACACACACAACAATAAAAACAGTTTTAAAAAAAAAAAGGTTAAAAAAAAGGGGCAAGTTTAGTAAGATAATAGCTTTCAGTAAGGGAAAAAAAAGAGTAAAATCTACTAACAATGGTATAGGATTGGTCTCGTATTCGATACCAGATGGTATCCGGTAATATGAATTTCAGTTATTCTAAACGTGAACTTTAGTTACTAGAAACATGAAAATGCAAAATATAATTTAAAATAAGGAGAATTCAAATTTACTTTAGTTACATTTCCTTTTCATGAATTCTATATTTTTTATCATTTAAGTTTATATTTACAATAATTGAAATTCATATTATCAAATAATATACGGTACAGGATATATTGTTGAATAAATATATATATATATATATATATATATATGATAGGTCCTGCGTGCGGTATCAGATTAGACCCGACTATCAAAATAGGACCATTGGATTCGTCAAGTGATTAAAAAATATTCAAAAGGAGAAGATAAAAACTATCTGACAGTAGCTAATTATGATAGGCTGACTAGCATAAAAATTACACAACTCCTGAAATGAAGTAAACAAAACAATTATTGATTCTGAACAAAATAAAAAGGAGAATTCTACAACGGCGGACAACAACTTTACCCAATAGATAGGGTAAGATCCAATGGTTATTTAAGATAAGATCCAAAGGTTATTTGTGGTTGGATTACATGTGAGCCCCACTAAAACAGAGTAAAAAGATGGAAAGTAAAGCATTTAATCCAGTAAAGCATTTAATAGCACCGTTTTTGAATAGTGAGACGGCAGGTGATGTCGTTTAGCCTTTTTAATTCAATTTTTGATGTCGTTTATATATGGGTTTATTTTATTACCATTCAGAGTGAATTAGTAAAATGACCTTTTCACCTTATTGCTTTTATTTGTAAATGAATTTTTAAAAATTTTAATTTACAAAATGACTTTCTTCTTTTAAAATAATATAAAAAATAAATATATCATATTTAAGAATCAATTAAATAAAAAAAAAACCAAAAATAAAACATCCAAAAATATTGGGGAGTGGAGCAGAAGAGGCGTTTGTGTGAGAGAGGTGAGAGAGACCCCAAGGACCACCCCAAATCCTTCACAGTCACTCCCTTTTCCGGTAACATGGCATACCCAAAGATCGACGTTAACAGTAATTGAACTCTCAATGTTCTACAATCAAGGGCTTTAAAGAAGGGAAAAAGAAAGATTTTGGAAAAACGGTTAGTAATGACTAGATGTTGTTTGTAAGGTAGTTTTAGAGGATTATATGTAAATGTATATGTTTATTTCAAGGATGAAAATGTCGATGTCAACATAGTTGTTGAGGTTTTGATTTATGAAAAATATCGACGGAGATGTTAATGTCGACGGATATTTCGGGAAAAAAATGGATACTTAGAAAAAAGCTTAATTTTTTTGCGAAAATTTTATAAAATGTAAAAAGAATCAATATTACTTAATCTGAACTAATTTAAAACAAAAACAATACATTTACTATTAAATACAAAACTTTATATCCTATAATGTAATAGAAATTACAATAATAGTACATTAATTGATATAATAAAATAATATAAGATAGTTCATAAAAATTAAATGTCCAACATAAGAGAATATGTATAAATTTTAAGTGTCTTTAATAACAAAAAGAGTTTCTAGCAGGATGAAAAACATTAAGTAAGTACTTGTATTGATCTAAACAATACGTTTACCAAGATATCACCCTTGAATAATTTAGAAAGTAACTGATAATGTATCACATATATGTTTTTTAGTCTTGTAGCTTCCAAAAGTTAACCCATAAATTGAATATTGTTATTTTATCCAACTTGATGAGTAGTCTTGATGGATATATAATGATATCTTTATATCAATTTGTGATAGAGATATACCAATATATCAAATAAACCGTCTCAATTTTGTATTTTTAAACTAGACCTTATTTGAGAACCATCAGAAGAGGATTATAACTGTATGAACTTTACTCGGTTCCTAAGCTCATGTAATCAAAACTCAAGATGATAGAATTACTCATCAGTATGACTCATTTCAGTCATATAACGTATTCTTATATGTTGTTTTGGTATAACCGTTATGGGTTAAAAAATGCTATCACATTTTAAAAAAAATGAAATGGAAGACAAAATTAAAATTTTTGCAAAAAAAAAAAAAAAAAAAAAAAATCCCTGAGTTTTTGGACATTTTGTGGAAATATCCAAAAATATCCTAGATATTCACGGATATTCATGGATATTGCGGAAATTTTTGGACATTGTGGACATTTGATGGATATTCCGGAAAGACATATCTTTCCCCTTTGAGACTTCAAAATATGGATAATGTCGTGGAAATTTTGACAATGTCGTGGACATTTTCATCCTTGGTTTAATTAGCCTAAAAATCAATTGTTTTTCAAAAAAATAAAATGAATTTGGGGATTGCCATTGTTGTAGACGAAGGTTGAAGATGACTCAGACGGAACGACCGTAATTTGTTATGAACGACCGTATGGAAAAATGATGGTTGTTTCTTATCGTTCTGACGGTTCTTGCAAAATTTTTTTTTTTTTCCTTTTGTCAAATATATTGTTCTCTTTAAATTTATAAGTCTACTTAGCATAAACTAAACTTTTGTGTGAAACAAAAGTAGATTTAAATGTTGAAACACTTATTCGTTGAAAGGTTGAAGATGACTTGGATGAAATCACAGTATGGAATAATAACACGATCATTACTACTTGATTTTTTTTTTTTTTTTTTTTTTTGTGTTGATTGATGTAAAATTTGTAGTTGTATTCTTTATAGTGTTTGTTAATTGATAATCTCAAAATCCATGATAGGTATGAGTTGGATCTACATTCTCGTAGAGTATAATGGAAAGTGGAAAAATGTGAATGACGACTTTTGGAAGTGGTTTGGAGTTGGTATGAGCTAGGGCTTTGTGGTTGATAGGAGTATCAGGTTTTTAAAATTGGAAGAGACAATCTATGACAGAACAAGTATTGATCGAAGTGTTTCTATTTTTTTAATAAAAAAAATAGAAAAGGAGCAAAAAAAAAAAAAAAAAAAGAAAAAAAAAAGGGACTATTTTGAAGGAACAACCAAGTGGTTATTCCTTAAATTTTAGAGGTTGTTCCTTTTTCTTTGTGGTCATTTCGTAGGTTTTGAAGCAAATCATACATAAAAAAGACATTCATTTGATTATTTTCTTTTTTCTTTTAAGGAAAAAAAAAAAATGAAGTCAAGATTTAGAAGGAACGACCGAATGGTTGTTCCAAAAATTTTAGTGGTCGTTCTGAGGCTTTTGCACGTTGTCATTGAAATTTGTAATGTTTTGAACTCTTAACAATAATAATGTCATAAAAATCCCGAACTTAAATTTAACATTTTGAAATAGTGTGAGAATATGTAAGTTACTCATCAACGATGATGAGATGTTACTAGTGATATTAAGGTGATGTTAAATTCAAGACAATATATATGATCTATTGTTATTTAAGATAATCCATGCTAAAAAGCACTTATTAATTTTTAAGAGGTTTTATTGTCATTAAATTTCTATTTTTTTATTAAAAAATATTAAAGGAGCAAAAAAAAAAAAAAAAAAAGGGACTATTTTGAAGGAACGACCAAGTGGTTGTTCTTGAAATTTTAGTGGTCGTTCCTTTTTTTTTTTTTTATAATCATTCCGTAGGTTTTGAGACAAATCATACATGAAAAAAGACCTTCATTTGGTTATTTTCTTTTTTCTTTTAACGAAAAAAAAAAATGAAACCCGAATTTTAACTTTTGATCTTGATGGAATGACCAAGTGATCGTTCTTTAACTCTTCACGGCCATTTCTATTATTTTTATGGTGGTTCCTGAATATATATATATATATATATATATATATTTATATGTGTGTGTGTGATTTTCATAAATAAAACAATCACAGTTAACACAATCTTAGTAAGAACCAAAATGGAAGACCAATGTTGTCTTTATATATGAAATAAATAACCATACTATAACCCAATAGCACAAGCACATAAACAGATTAAAATTCCTTCAAGATAATCAAAGTATAGACAATATTGACCAACATAGATTTCATACGAGTTTGGTGCAAGTAAATTATGAGTCAACGTATCTGAAAATTCCCCTCCTATGGGCAAGTCTATTAAAGGACCTAGTTGAGGGTAACTTCAAAAGAAAGTTTTATCTTCCTTAGTTAGTCATGTTTGAATATCTTTAAGGATTGTCATTTTCAATCGAACTATAACTTTTGTACCAAAGCATTCTGAGAAGATGAATGGAGCCAATTCTTGAAGCTCTGATGTGAGGACCGTCCTAGATACTTTAGGGTCTTCCTCATCAATCTACTCATCACTTAAATTTTCTATGCTCTTATTTATTTCCTGAAACATACAAATTTATGTTGTTCATAAATTAAAAAGAAAAAATAAAAGAAAAGAAACCATCGCATAATACTTGTAAATAAAACAAGTGGCTCATTATTTCATCACCTCAACATCTACCTGACCCTCATCCTCTCTTTCTATATTCTCGCTTCTTTCCTGAAACATATAGTAATTGGTATAATGAATAATATCGTATATCATGATCGTAATCATGATTTTTTTCTCTTTTATAATAATTGGTTTGTTTGAATGAAAAGGCCAAAAAAAGAAAAAAAAAAAAAGGAAAAACCAAAACAAATTCACTATATATTGGAATGACCAACCGGTCGTTCGTAAACTAATCACGGTCGTTCCTATTTTCTTTGGTTGTTTCAAAGTATGCATATGTCATTTTCCAACAAACAACTACAACGTAATCATTTGTTTACTGAGATAATGGCACAAACCTAACAAATTAATTAAAGTTTCGCAAAAGAGTATCGAATATGATAAGAAAAAATAATGTTTCCTGTTTTAGGGATTTGCCGAATTGCTGTTTGGAAAAATCACCAATATAGATTCAGTTTCACTATTTGACAGGAACAACCAAGCGGTCGTTTGGAAAATTTTCACTTAAAGTTTTCGGTTATTTTGAGCATACCTATATCATTTACCAAACTACTAAACTAACACAATCCCATCAAATTAAAAATTAAAAAACAAATAAAAAAAATCAAAGACAAACAAACAAAATCATTATTTCAACGGAACGACCAAAAGTCGTTCCAAACCTTTTCATGTTTTTTTTTTTTTAGGGGTTATTCTGAATATCCAAAGACAATAAAATCAATGTTGCACAATCAAAATCTCTAACAATAAAAAATTCCTAACAGTAAATCATAATCAATTTTCTAAATTTTCTCTAATCAAACAAATTTTAAATGAAAAAATCAATCACTGAAAATTTGGAAAACATATCACATGTCCAATAGTTTCACCGAACCCTGGAGGTATGCACGGCGATAAAGATGGTGGTGGCATAGAAGGCTGTGACGGCGAAAGGATCAACTTCGACATCCCAAACTCCTATGTGTTGTTTTAGCGGGCTCTTTTGAACATTGATGGATGGAAAATATGGAGGGTGGCCTGCTGTCGGCGCTGGAATGCTTGACGAAGATGGGGTTGGGTGGGAACTCCAGAAGAAAACTCAGTTTTGAGTGGGTTGGCTCCTAGAAGAACTCGTAAGGCTTTGAACAGGGGAATCGTTCCTTTTTTTTTTTTTTTGAGTAATTAGCCTAAATGATCCTTAAACTCTTTAAGAGGTGACACTCTGGTCCCTGTTCTTTTGGTCCTTTCCGTCCACATCCGTTAAATTTCTAACGGAATGAGTCACATGCAATGCATAGAATATAATTTGAGAGGGTATTAGTAATCTAACAATTATTAATTAAAAAAAAATTCATCTTACTTTTCTCTCTCTCTCTCTCTCTCTCTCTACCTACCTTTGCAGCAAGTCCCCACAGTCTCCATCCCCCCCCCCCCCCCCCCCCCCCAAATCTCGAGTTCAGATTTGGGCACTCCCCACTAAGTCGCCATCTGGGTTGCTGCCCCCCACCCCCCAAAGTCACAATCTGGATCTTGGCCACCCCCCCACCCCCCAAATGGCATTCCAGGCCCGGCGATGGAGAAGACAACGCGAGGAGGGGGGGTGGGGGCATTCCTAGCAAACTCGGATCTGGGTTTTGTTTGGGGGGGGGGGGGGGGGTTTGCGCTCGTTGGCAAAGGCGGGGTCCTGGCGACGGAGAATACAGGTTGGTCTCTGGCGTCCGGTGTCAGGCATCGAATCTTGGGGGGGGGGGGGGGGGGGGGGGGTCTGACGTCGGATCTGTTTGGGGAGGGAAGGAAAGGAGGGGAGGGCGAGAGAGAGACTGTTTCTCAGTCTCTGGGGTCAGATCTGGGGAGGAGGGAGGGAGAGACGGCCGACATCGGACCTGTGGGTGGGAGGGAGGGAGAAAGGGAGAAAGAGGGAGAGAGGGAGAGGGAGAGAGAGAGAAGGTTGGGTTTGATTTTTAATTTAGCTCTCTCTCTCTCTCTCTTCCCTCCTTCCCTCCCTCCCTCCCTTCCTCTCTCTCTCTCTCTCTTTTAATTTTTTTTTAATTTTTTTAATTGATATGAATAAAGGTATTTTAAAAAAAAATCTTTTTAGGGGGTTTTCCTTTAAAAAACACAAAACGTGCTTTTCACGTGACCATTATGTGAGTTTTTTAACGGAATCAAATAGAAAGGACCAAATCATCACCTTTTTGAAGAGTTTAGGATCAGCATAGCAAAAAAAAAAAAAAAAAAAAAAAAAAAAAAAACGAATAAAGACCAAAGTATCTCCTCTTAAAGAGTTCAGTGACCAGTTAGACCAGTTACTTTTTTTTTTTAAAGTGAATCGTTCTTTTTTTAAACCCTCATATAATGCTTTTTTTTTTCCCTTTCTTTTTTAATAAAACTTTTAATTAAATTTTAAATGATTTTATAAATTAAATATTCATTAATTAGTACAGTCAGCATTTTCTTGAATAAAAAATAAAAAAGAAATTGGGAAAATCATTTCCCTTATTTCACTTTGTTGTTAAGGCATTTTGGCAAATATTCCGACTAGGGAGTGGAAGGACTGGGACTTTGGGTTTAAACTGGTACGTTTCTTCAACACTGTTCAAAGACGATGATGAAGAAGAAGAAGCTGGTCAAGTTCCAACATTTTGGGTAAAGGAAACCTCATGTCTAACGATTGAGTGGGTGAAATTTTCGACGGGCTCTGTTTCTTTCTAGCTCCTTTTCTGTTTGAGGCAGTTCTGATGAGTTTTTTGCATTGTGGGTATTTTACCTTGCCGTCCTTTGGTTGAATGAATTCGACTTTTAGATTTTTTTTTTTGTTTTTTTTGTTTTTTTGTTATCCACACCCTTTATGAATCTATACAGGAAGATGAGGTGAAGGACGTGTTTTATGATGTTTTTTTGTTTTCTTTTCAAATGAAAGCCAACATGGTTTACTAATTACCCAGCCCTTAATTATTTAAAAAAAAAAAAAAAAATCCTCTGTTTGTTATTCCATGTTTGAGGTCACAGCTTTAAATGGAAAAAAAATTAAAAATTAAAAATTAAAATAATTGGTGCCCTAAAGGGAACAATTGCATGTATAATCTCCAAATGAAACGGGACTATAAATATAACCTTGTTTTAAAATTTATTTTCTTTTTATTTCTTTATTCAATTTTTAAGTAGAAAGACCAAAAAGACTCCCTCCTTTCACAAATAAAAAATAAAAAATAAAAGACCCTTTCTCTCAAAATTGAAAGTCCTAAATCCCTAAGGAACCTCATCTATCTTCCCCCCAAATATCTATCAGCCCCAAAAAAAGAAAAGAAAAGAAAAAAAAAAAAAAAAAAACTCAATCACTCTATCCCAAATCCTTAACCCCATTGGTCTTCCCCCCAAATATCTGTCAACCAAAAAAAAAAAATACTCAATCACTATGTCCCTCTTGAAGACTCCTCCCCGTCCAATCGTGCTTCCAACCGTCATCTTACCAACCCAACTGACCATGATGACGACAATAGCCGCATTGTCTCAGGCGACTCGATCACTCCCTGTAAGTTCCTCCGCTCTCTTGCAAAACCTCTTTGGCCGGGTAGAAAAGGGACTTTTGTTTTGTTTTTGTTGTTGTTGTTTTTTTTTTTTAATTAAAAAAACTTGCTGAAAATTATTATATATATTTTGTGTGTACCAAGTTAGAACAATGTGTCTGTTTCAAATATGTTGTCGTTTGTCACAACGTCGTCGTTAAAATGATATTGTTGTTTCTATGCAAATTGTCGTTTTGAGAACTTCATACTTCAATTGTCGTTATCGTTTCCAGTGTTGATATTTTTCAAGTATAAGAAAACATTGTCGTTTGCACTTTGTAAAACCAAACAAATCACTCTTCGCTCTCTCTCTCTCTCTCTTCCATATTTTCTTCTCTGATTAGCCCCAAATAATTTTGCAGCATAATTATGCATGCTTTTGTTCCATCTCATTCTTATATGCATTTCTATCAAATTGAGTGATCTGATCAATCTATGTACTAATTACCATAACTTTTCACGATTAAAATTCCAATTTTACAGGTATATGTATGTATATGGTTATGCACTTCATGTCTTGCCTCACCATATTTTAAGTCCAAATCTCTTTGAATGTGTGGAAGAATTATCGTCATTGTTACGTTCAATATTTCCTATTAGTGTCTACTTAATTATGTTGGATAGGGTTAATTATTTGAACTAGTATTTATACATTATAATTCATACATGTATAACTTTATTTGTAATGCACATACATGTATTTTAATGAAAAAGTTAGTGTTTTACATATATTATGCTTGATTATTGTAAATTTAAATATTTTTTTTTTCAAAAATTGTTAATAACATTGATTCTAGAGAGATATACAGAAGATAGGCAACTCTCTTAGTCGGAATTAAGCTTTAGTTTTTTAGATATGGGTGCCTAAATAAATGAACTATTAAAGTAAATATATATGAAATATCTATTTAGTTCGAAATAATTTGTAGACTTTCTTTGTCGATGAGGTTGATTAATTTATCTTCAAGGTGCAAAATCAGGGAAACCTACGAGTTTCTTATCTTATCTGAATTTGGGATCATTTCTAGCTATGTCATCAGACTCACTGGCATCCTCTCCTCGCCCTGCCCAACGACGGAGATATTTAGAGCCATCAGAGATGGAGTCGGAAAATGACTCCAAAGGAGTAAGTAGGATTCCGCCATGACCAAATGACAACATGCCACCGCAATCACGAGCCTTGATAATACCGTTCAGTGTTTTTTTTTTTCCTTCTATTTATTAGATTTATGTAGTTAAAGCTAACAAAAAGAAATGTTTTGTCTAATTTTTTAATTTAACAAATAAGCAATCTAATTCCTTTGTAGGTTCTGGACGCCCCATCACCTACTTTTCAATTGAAACCAGATCAGATGAATTTCAAGTGCAAAACAATAACAAAATGTTTATTGGCCAATGCGATTGAAGTCGTGACAAAGGCGTTAAAAGACTACGCACGTGGTATGGAGTGGTTCATGAGCTCCCAGTTTGCCCACCTTTTTTCTGTTGCAGAACATCTTGACATTTGTTTAGCACCATTGTGGATGCTACAATGTCGTGCGGTTGAAACAAAAAACAACTTTGAAATATGGTTCGTTATGAACGGAATTCCCATAAGGTATTCTTTTATGGAGCATGCTCTAATAAGTGGCCTCAATTGCTCTGCTTATCCTACGGATTATAAAGATATAGGCAGCCAGAGATTCAAAAACATAAACTTCCCCAAAGAGAAAAAAATCACGCTAAGAAGCATTAGAGAAGCCTTGGAAAAGATGGGCACCCCTCATGAAGAAGATCAGGGCGGTAGCAGGAGGCGAGGTGGCAACACTAGTGAAAGAGAAAAACAGAGATCGACTTGCAAAGACGATAAGTTGAAGATGACTGTCTTATACTTTTCGTGTTCAGTCTTGATCACTCATGAAAAAGACGACACACAGATTGCAGATGGACCTGTCCAAATTGTTGATGATCTAGATCGATGTCGCACCTTCCCGTGGAGAAGACGTTCGTACCATTATTTGATCATTCATGTCCAAAAATTGAACCTTGCCAAAAAGTCAGCAAATGCCTTTGAGAAGAAAAAGACAACGTGGGCATGTCATGGGTTTATATTACCGTTGAAGGTAAGTACATTTTGTTTGAACATAAAATGTTGACATTTAATTTATTTCAGACCGTTTCTAATATAATACCTTGATTTTTCAATTGTTTAGCTTCTTCCATTCGAATGCATCCCAGCCCTAACTCCAAAGTTTGCAACGGTCCATAAGGATGTCATAGAACCAGTGCCAAGGATTTGTCAATGGAAAACGAATTTTAAAAAGAAAAAGGCTCCAACGTTGGAAGACGCTGTACAAAGGGTCGGGGATACCAAGGTTGGTGTATCAAAAAAGTTAATTTTGTTTTCTGAATATTAAATTAGTTATTCAAAGTGCTTAACTATTAGGATATAAGAAGTATTCTTATCTCAATACCAAGGGAGCAGGACACTGGGTAGATGCAAAGCTTTGTTCATGATGACGATGAATCTGATGCCATTATTGATCAGTGGATGATCATTGATAAATGCACAAAAATACATCTTTGTTTATTTAATTTATTACATAATTTACGTTTTAATGGAGGATTTTCATAATATTAATTCATAATATTTTACTTTGAAAATATTTATTACTTTGATCTTATTTTATTTTAATTTTCCTCATTCTCCCTCTTCTTTCCTCTGCAAGCATTTGTGACTCATTCCACGTGTGCCAGCCTTGCTCGAGATTCCAGCCCATACATGCAGCCCCAGCTCTTCCTCCACGTGCGCTCAATCCAAGCCCGCGCACCACTGCCAGCCCAGGTCCGTGATTCCAGCCCAGATCGCAGCCCAAGCCGCGCCCAACAGCCAGCCAGCTGCTCCCTCCACATGCGCCAGCTCAGCTGTGATCCCAGGCCCGCGTGATTCTAGGCCCGAATCCTCAGCAAAGCCCTCCAGCAGTTGTGTTCAGCTTGGCAGCACAATTACTGGGCCGAAACTCAAGCCCGCAATCTCAGCCAGCTCCATCCCAAGCCATTTACTTCCTCCGGCTGATTTACCAGCCTGAGTGGTGGATTTATTGGGCGAAAAATCCTCTCTAGTGGCTATAAAATGAGGGTAAGAGAGCAAGGGTGTTGTATTTCTTACCAATTTTTGGGTTGAGTTTAGAGCCTATTTCTTTTCCTATTTTCCTTGAGAGTTTTTGTGAGAATGTTGAGCATGTTTGGCTAAAATTCTTTTGGTGAAGCTAGAGATGAACTCATGTGTTGAGTATTCCAATTGAGGTTTTGTTTGTTTGATTCTATAATGCATATATATTTGAGTGAAATATTCTTCTCCATTTTCTAATTTTCTTTGAATGCAAAATATTATTTGCTAAGTTTTAATATAGATTCAGTCAAGCTTTTTCTATGTAAATGTTATCATGTAATATTTTGTAACTAGAATTATTTTATAAATTGATCTTTTGCTGCAATATTGTCAATCTGATAGATCGTCGATTTTAGATAATTTATAATAATAATCTTTTTGGTCTTAACGTGAGAAGTTTAATTCATTTGAATACTTTTGTTGAATCAAAACTGAAATTGGAAAACAACATACTTGAGGGATTCTTGATGCTTTACCACTTTTAATTATTGAAATTTCTTTATTTTTTTTAATCACGTTGTCTTTAAATCTATTTCAAAATCACAAAAATACATCTTCTTCTTCTCTCTTTATTTACTTATCTCTCTAACGCTTTTGTTCCGCTAATCCTTTCTTGTTTGTATTTATTACCTACTCGTGGGATCGACCGTCCTAAATGTGCTACAATCGACCGCTTGTTTTTGTACACGTTTGGGCGTAATCAAATTTTGGCGCCGTTGCCGGGGAGGTGCCAAGAAACAAGATTGATCAGTAGATATTAAGCCAAAGAGGTAACTACATTTTTGTTTATTTTATTTTATTTTATTTTTCTCTCTTTTCTGTAATTTTAGTCAATTGTTTTTGTTTACAGATTGATTAGTTAAGTTTTATAACTACGTCTTTATTAGTTTGATTTGTATATTTTGTTTTTGTTTTCTTTGGGTTTTGTCTTGTTAGTAGTTTTTGTTAGTCTTTTTATCTTTTTATTTTCTGTTAGTTTTATCTTTTTAGCTTTATTTTGTTTTGCCAGAATAGAAGTTTTTCTTTTACTTATTTTGTCTTCTATTTTCTTTAGCTAGTTTTCATTTAAAAAAAAAAACCACTGTTAGTGTTTTCATTAGTTTCCATTTTTTTTTTTTACGTATTTAAAAAAAAAAAGTAACTTATATTAGGTAACTTTTATTAGCCGTGCAATTGATTTTGATTTTGTCATTTTGTCATTTTAGGTAAGTAACTTATATAACTTATTTTTTTTTTCGTATTTTGTTACTTTTCATAACTTAATATTTTGTTTTATTAGTAATTATTAGTCATTTACTTTTTGTTAATTTACCTTTTTATTGTTACGTTGTAATTTTATTATTATTATTATTATTATTATTATTATTATTTCAGCTTATATTATATTTTCTTTACTTTATTAGTTTTGTCAGCTTTTGTTAGTTTAGTTTACATAATATTTATTTTGACTACATTGTTTTTTTTTTTAATTTCAGTTTAAGTTTTAATTTTTATATTTTAGAACACTTTATCAATTTTTCTTTTTTTGGGTCCGATTGTTCATTTTTCTTCTATCAATTTCTATTTCCATTAATATTTTGTCAGTTTTTGGTTATCTTTTTAGTCAATAAGAGGGTTAATTTTCTTTTATCAGTTTTTGTTAATAGTAGTTTCTTTTATTTTTGCTAGTATATATTGTACTTTCTTTTTACGTTTTGATTGTTAGTGTTTTTCATCGCGTTTACGTTTTATGTTTCATTAATTCTGATACTAAATGTTGTTAATTTTGTGTTAGAATTGTATTTTTCATAACTGATAGTTTTATTTCTTAACTTTTAATTTTTAACATTTTGGCTACCAATTTAGTGTTAATAAATTAGGGCTCATAATTTGTGTAACCTTAGGTTTTAGTATAGCATTAACTTAAGATACTAATATCTAACATCTAAAATTTCATAAAATACAGCATAAAATTTAATAAATTTTCCAAGCAATTGTGTGGAAACGTTGGAAAGTACGAACTAAGAGAGTTTTGTCTAGGAGGTTGGTTTTTAAGGAGGCCTCGCCCCACCAATTTTTCCTGTGAGCATTCTTAGGAATTGCGATTCACGGTTTTACACTATTGTTGTTTTTGTAAAAGTTTTCTTTTAAAGAAAAAAAAAAAAAAACGCTTAAGGTGAATGAATTGTTATAGAAACGAACTAGGGAGATTCGCAAGAAGACCTGAAGACCCTAGTGAAGTTTCTTCTTCTACGTCTAGCCTTCCTCCATCTCCAAACGCTTTAGCAATTCCAAATCCTTTTGCGATGGCTCAAAACGAGGAGGTCCAACAAAGACGTTAAACGACTACCTTCACCCTACGCGTACTGCCACACCATCATGCATAATGTTTCCACCTAATCTGCCGAATTTGGATTTCAAGCCGGGTATGATTCAACTTTTGCCAACCTTTCACGGGTTAGAAAGCGAAAATCCGTACGTGCATATTCGGGAGTTTGACGAGGTGGTGGCCACTTTCCACAACCGAGCTGAGGCTGTAGATTCTGTGCGACTAAAATTTTTCCCCTTCTCTCTAAAGGACAAAGCCAAAAGCTGGTTGTATTCTTTGCGACCTAGGTCTATTGGAACATGGGAAGAGATGACAACTGTATTCTTCAACAAGTATTTCCCATACCATAAGACTAATGGTCTTAAACGAAAGATCTCGACCTTTACTCAGAAGGACAATAAAACTCTCTATCAAGTCTGGGAGCAGTTTAAAGATCTGTTGAATCAATGTCCCCACCATAGTTACAAGAGTTGGCGCCTCGTAAGTTATTTCTATGAAGGACTCACAATCCGAGAACGTCAATTTGTGGAGATGATGTGCAATGGTGAGTTTCTCCAGAAGGATCCCGAAGAGGCTTTCGAGTATCTCAACGAGCTAGCCGAGAAAGCTCACACATGGACTGGACCAAGTGCTACTGACAACACTAGTCGTTCCCGACCTGCTGGAGTCTACCAATTAAGGGAAGATGATAACCTTAAGGCCCAAATCGAGTCTTTGACACAACAGATTGAGGCCCTCAAAACCAAGGAAGGTAGAGGAATCCACATGGTCGTAAGGGCAGAGTCACAAGAGCCATGCTTCGTTTGTGGAGGGGTGGAGCATTTAGCTAAGGATTGCCTTGTCTATAGTGAAATGAGAGGGAGTTACGAGGAGCAATGTAATGCTTTAGGGACATACAATAAGCCTTTCTCTAACATGTACAATCCTGGCTGGAGGAACCATCCAAATTTTAGTTGGAGAGATTCCAACCAAACACAACCATCAGGTGGACAATGGAGAACGGAGCAACAACCACAACCACCAAAAGTGAATTCTGCACCTTAGTACCATGCACAACCGCCAAGGAGTTGTCTTGAGAATAACTTGCATTCTTTCATGGAGGCACAGACTAGGTTGTGACTCATTCCACGTGTGCCAGCCTTGCTCGAGATTCCAGCCCATACATGCAGCCCCAGCTCTTCCTCCATGTGCGCTCAATCCAAGCCCGCGCACCACTGCCAGCCCAGGTCCGTGATTCCAGCCCAGATCGCAGCCCAAGCCCGCGCCCAACAGCCAGCCAGCTGCTCCCTCCACATGCGCCAGCTCAGCTGTGATCCCAGGCCCGCGTGATTCTAGGCCCGAATCCTCAGCAAAGCCCTCCAGCAGTTGTGTTCAGCTTGGCAGCACAATTATTGGGCCGAAACTCAAGCCTGCAATCTCAGCCAGCTCCATCCCAAGCCATTTACTTCCTCCGACTGATTTACCAGCCTGAGTGGTGGATTTATTGGGCGAAAAATCCTCTCTAGTGGCTATAAAATGAGGGTAAGAGAGCAAGGGTGTTGTATTTCTTACCAATTTTTGGGTTGAGTTTAGAGCCTATTTCTTTTCCTATTTTCCTTGAGAGTTTTTGTGAGAATGTTGAGCATGTTTGGCTAAAATTCTTTTGGTGAAGCTAGATATGAACTCATGTGTTGAGTATTCCAATTGAGGTTTTGTTTGTTTGATTCTATAATGCATATATATTTGAGTGAAATATTCTTCTCCATTTTCTAATTTTCTTTGAATGCAAAATATTATTTGCTAAGTTTTAATATAGATTCAGTCAAGCTTTTTCTATGTAAATGTTATCATGTAATATTTTGTAACTAGAATTATTTTATAAATTGATCTTTTGCTGCAATATTGTCAATCTGATAGATCGTCGATTTTAGATAATTTATAATAATAATATTTTTGGTCTTAACGTGAGAAATTTAATTCATTTGAATATTTTTGTTGAATCAAAACTGAAATTGGAAAACAACATACGTGAGGGATTCTTGATGCTTTACCACTTTTAATTATTGAAATTTCTTCATTTTTTTTAATCATGTTGTCTTTAAATCTATTTCAAAATCACAAAAATACGTCTTTTTCTTCTCTCTTTGTTTACTTATCTCTCTAACGCTTTTGTTCCGCTAATCCTTTCTTGTTTGTATTTATTACCTCCTCGTGGGATCGACCGTCCTAAATGTGCTACAATCGACCGCTTGTTTTTGTACACGTTTGGGCGTAATCAAATTTTGGCGCCGTTGCCGGGGAGGTGCCAAGAAACAAGATTGATCAGTAGATATTAAGCCAAAGAGGTAACTACATTTTTATTTATTTTATTTTATTTTATTAATTTTTTTTGTCTCTCTTTTCTGTAATTTTAGTCAATTGTTTTTGTTTACAGATTGATTAGTTAAGTTTTATAACTACGTCTTTATTAGTTTGATTTGTATATTTTGTTTTTGTTTTCTTTGGGTTTTGTTTTGTTAGTAGTTTTTGTTAGTCTTTTTATCTTTGTATTTTCTGTCAGTTTTATCTTTTTAGCTTTATTTTGTTTTGCCAGAATAGAAGTTTTTCTTTTACTTATTTTGTCTTCTATTTTCTTTAGCTAGTTTTCATTAAAAAAAAAAAAAAAAAAACCACTGTTTGTATTTTCATTAGTTTCCTTTTTTTTTTTTTTACGTATTTAAAAAAAAAAAAAAGTAACTTATATTAGGTAACTTTTATTAGCCGTGCAATTGGTTTTTGATTTTGTCACTTTGTCATTTTAGGTAAGTAACTTATATAACTTTTTTTTTTTTTTCCGTATTTTGTTACTTTTCATAACTTAATATTTTGTTTTATTAGTAATTATTAGTCATTTACTTTTTTGTTAATTTACCTTTTTATTGTTACGTTGTAATTTTATTATTATTATTATTATTATTTCAGCTTATATTATATTTTCTTTACTTTATTAGTTTTGTCAGCTTTTGTTAGTTTAGTTTACATAATATTTGTTTTGACTATATTGTTTTTTTTTTTTTTTAATTTCAGTTTAAGTTTTGATTTTTATATTTTAGAACACTTTATCAAAATTTTTTTTTTTGGTCCGATTGTTCATTTTTCTTCTATCAATTTCTATTTCCATTAATATTTTGTCAGTTTTTGGTTATCTTTTTAGTCAATAAGAGGGTTAATTTTCTTTTAGTTTCTCTTGGTCAGTTTCTTTCTATTGATTTTAATAGTGTTTAATAGTATTGTTAATAGTAGTTTCTTTTATTTTTGCTAGTATATATTGTACTTTCTTTTTACGTTTTGATTGTTAGTGTTTTTCATCGCGTTTACGTTTTATGTTTCATTAATTCTGATAATAAATGTTGTTAATTTTGTGTTAGAATTGTATTTTTCATAACTGATAGTTTTATTTCTTAACTTTTAATTTTTAACATTTTGGCTACCAATTTAGTGTTAATAAATTAGGGCTCATAATTTGTGTAACCTTAAGTTTTAGTATAGCATTAACTTAGGATACTAATATCTAACATCTAACATTTCATAAAATACTCCATAAAATTTAATAAATTTTCCAAACAATTGTGTGGAAACGTTGGAAAGTACGAACTAAGAGAGTTCTGTCTAGGAGGTTGGTTTTTAAGGAGGCCTCGCCCCACCAATTTTTCCTGGGAGCATTCTTAGGGATTGCGATTCGCGGTTTTACACTATTGTTGTTTCTGTAAAAGTTTTCTTTTAAAGAAAAAAAAACGCTTAAGGTGAATGAATCGTTATAAAAACGAACTAGGGAGATTCGCAAGAAGACCTGAAGACCCTAGTGAAGTTTCTTCTTCTACGTCTAGCCTTCCTCCATCTCCAAACGCTTTAGCAATTCCAAATCCTTTTGCGATGGCTCAAAACGAGGAGGTCCAACAAAAGACGTTGAACGACTACCTTCACCCTACGCGTACTGCCACACCATCATGCATAATGTTTCCACCTAATCTGCCGAATTTGGATTTCAAGCCGGGTATGATTCAACTTTTGCCAACCTTTCATGGGTTAGAAAGCGAAAATCCGTACGTGCATATTCGGGAGTTTGACGAGGTGGTGGCCACTTTCCACAACCGAGCTGAGGCTGTAGATTCTGTGTGACTAAAATTTTTCCCCTTCTCTCTAAAAGACAAAGCCAAAAGCTGGTTGTATTCTTTGCGACCTAGGTCTATTGGAACATGGGAAGAGATGACAACTGCATTCTTCAACAAGTATTTCCCACACCATAAGACTAATGGTCTTAAACGAAAGATCTCGACCTTTACTCAGAAGGACAATGAAACTCTCTATCAAGTCCGGGAGCGGTTTAAAGATCTGTTAAATCAATGTCCCCACCATAGTTACGAGAGTTGGCGCCTCGTAAGTTATTTCTACGAAGGACTCACACTCCGAGAGCGTCAATTTGTGGAGATGATGTGCAATGGTGAGTTTCTCCAGAAGGATCCCGAAGAGGCTTCCGAGTATCTCAACGAGCTAGCCGAGAAAGCTCACACATGGACTGGACCAAGTGCTACTGACAGCACTAGTCGTTCCCGACCTGCTGGAGTCTACCAACTAAGGGAAGAGGATAACCTCAAGGCCCAAATCGAGTCTTTGACACGACAGATTGAGGCCTTCAAAACCAAGGAAGGTAGAGGAATCCACATGGTCGCAAGGGCAGAGTCACAAGAGCCATGCTTCGTTTGTGGAGGGATGGAGCATTTAGCTAAGGATTGCCTTGTCTATAGTGAAATGAGAGGGAGTTACGAGGAGCAATGTAATGCTTTAGGTACATACAATAAGCCTTTCTCTAACACGTACAATCCTGGCTGGAGGAACCATCCAAATTTCAGTTGTAGAGATTCCAACCAAACGCAACCATCAGGTGGACAATGGAGAACGGAGCAACAGCCACAACCACCAAAAGTGAATTCTGCACCTCAGTACCATGCTCAACCGCCAAGGAGTTCTCTTGAGAATACCTTGCATTCTTTCATGGAGGTACAGACTAGGATGAACCAAAAGTTCGAATCACTTTTCACGCAAATGGTGGAAGAAAGTAAAGAGATGAAGAGCCAGATCACAAAGCTGACTGGTGCCTTGGCTGTTCAAGAACGAGGAAAATTTCATTCTCAAGCTCAATCCAATCCCACAGGGCAAAACATGGCACAAACCTCTAACTCTGAAGGGCGAAACATTAAGGAGGTCAATGCCATCACCACTCGTAGTGGCAAGATTTTGGATGAACCATCAAGAACTACTGTCACTTCAAGTAATCGAGAAGTCGCCCCCAAGAAAGATGAGCCAACTGAACTTCCAGTAAAGGTGCCATTCCCCCAAGCTCTGCGATCTGTTGGGAAAGTGCTGGACAGTCAAAGTGAGGTCCTAGAGCATTTGACTCAAGTGAAGATTAATCTTCCTTTGCTTCATGTAATCAAGCAAGTGCCGGCTTATGCCAAAGTCATCAAGAATCTGTGCACCGTCAAAAGGAAGCACCACGTTAAGAAGACCGCCTTCTTGACGGAACAAGTGAGTGCGGTGATCGAGCAGAAGGCACCGCCCAAGTACAAAGATCCTAGTTGTCCCACCATCTCGTGCCAAATTGGGACTCAGGAATTCGGCCAAGCTTTGCTCGACCTTGGAGCGAGTGTCAATCTCATGCCTTATTCTATCTACTCGCAACTTGGTCTTGGAGAGATTAAGCCCACATCTGTGGTTTTGCAGCTGGCTGATCGTTCGATCAAGAAGCCTCGGGGTATAGTTGAGGATGTTCTAGTTCAAATTGAGAAATTTTATTACCCCGTTGATTTTCTTGTCCTAGTACCCAATCTGTGGTGAGCATGGAGTCCAAGATTCCCATCATCCTCGGTAGACCTTTCCTTGTTACAACCAATGCTTTGATCAACTGTAGGAATGGTCTCATGAAGATATCTTTCGGGAACATGACCTTGGAGGTAAATGTTTTCCACATTGCGAAGCAGCCACACGATGATGACGAGTGTCACCAAACATTTATGATCGACACACTCGTCTCGAAGGAGATTCAACTGCAAAGTGATTCTGATAATCTTGATGATCTCCTCCACAATTCTGACTCTGAGAGTTCCGGTCCTTGTGAGTTGGCCAACAACGTTACCATCTATAAAGATTCACAAGGTAGAGGAACCAAGTTTTGGTAACCACGTTTCGAAGAGCTTCCTCGTGAGAAAGAAAAGCTCAAACCATCCACCGAAGAGATCCCAATACTTAAGCTGGCGCAATTGCCTGAGGATCTAAACCATATCTTCCTGGGTGCTGGTGATACCTTTCCTGTTATCATTTCATCTAAACTTGACACACAAGAGCAACGGTTAGTCGACATGCTGCGAGAGCACAAGGCTGCGTTAGGTTCTAACATTAAGGGTATTAGCCCCTTAATTTGCTCCCATCACATCAAATTGGAAGACGGGGCTATTCCACGAAGGGACCCCCAAAAGAGACTGAACCCACCCAACGATGAAAGAAGTCGTGAAGAATGAGGTCTTGAAGCTTTTGGATGCAGGTATCATCTATCCAATCGCTGATAGCAAGTGGGTCAGTCCAACTCAGGTAGTGCCCAAGAAATCGGGGGTGACAGTGGTGGAGAACGAGAAAGGGGCTCTGGTCCCCACAAAGACTGTTACGGGTTGGCGCATGTGTATCGACTACCGAAAGATGAACACCGCCACCCGCAAGGATCATTTTCCGCTTCCGTTCATCGACCAAATCCTAGAACGCCTGGCTGGTCATCCTTTCTACTGCTTTCTTGATGGCTACGCAGGTTATTATCAGATCGAGATTGCATTAGAGGATCAAGATAAGGCTACTTTTACCTGTCCTTTTGGTACTTATGCCTTCCGGCGTATGCCATTTGGACTGTGTAATGCACCGGCCACTTTTCAGAGATGCATGATGAGCATTTTCAGCGACATGGTCGAGAATTATATGGAAGTGTTCATGGATGACTTGACCGTCTTCGGCGATTCCTTTGACTCGTGCCTTCTCAACTTGGAAGCTGTTCTGACAAGATGTGAACATAAAGGTCTCGTACTTAATTGGGAGAAGTGCCATTTCATGGTACCATCTGGCATAGTCCTGGGGCATGTTGTTTCTGAGAAAGGGATTGAGGTTGATCAGTCTAAGATTGAACTTATCTCTAAATTGCCCACCCCCAAGTCAGTGAAAGAAGTTCGGTCATTTCTCGGGTATGCTAGTTTCTATAGGAGGTTTATACATAACTTTTATGTGATTTCTCGTCCGTTATGTAATCTCCTAGCCAAAGATACCGTTTTTGAGTGGACACAAGAGTGTGAGGATGCCTTCCGAACGCTTGTGGTGAAGTTGACTTCTACCCCCATCATTTAGTCACCAGATTGGAGCTTACCATTCGAGATTATGTGTGACGCAAGTAACCATGTTGTTGGGGCAGTCTTTGGTCAAAGAAGAGAGGGGAAGTCCTTTGTGGTGTATTACGCAAGCCGCACTCTGAATAGTGCTCAATTGAACTACTCAACCACTGAGAAAGAGTTGCTCGCTGTTGTGTTTAAACTTGACAAGTTCCGTGCATATCTGATTGGTTCACCCATCACCATCTTCACATATCATGCAGCCCTTAATTATCTCCTTTCCAAAAAGGATGCCAAGGCGCGATTGATTAGGTGGATCCTCTTGTAGCAGGAATTTGACATCACAATCAAGGACAAGAAAGGAGTAGAAAACGTTGTGGCAGACCACCTCTCTCGACTTGAATTTAGTGACCCCGCTGATGGTCCTGCCATCCGAGATGATTTCCCTGACGAACATCTGTTTGCTGTCACCAAGCTACCTTGGTACGCTCACATCGTCAATTACTTGGTGACCAGCGAACTTCCTGCAGATTGGAGTGCTCAAGATAAGCGCAAATTTCTGGTCGAGGTGCGTAATTTCTATTGGGACGATCCGTACCTGTTCAAATACTGCCCTGACCAAATCCTGAGGCGATGCATTCCCGATGACGAGATTCATAGTGTTCTGAACTTTTTCCATAATGATGCATGTGGTGGTCACTTCTCCGTGAAGAAGACTGCTACAAAAATCTTGCAGTGTGGTCTTTTTTGGCCCACTTTGTTTAAAGACACTAATGAATTTTGTCGTTCTTGTCTGAGGTGCCAAAAGTTAGGTGCTTTGTCCCGTCGCCATATGATGCCCTTGAACCCAATTATTGTGATAGAGATATTCGATTGTTGGGGGATAGATTTCATGGGACCTTTTCCATCTTCTTCTGGTTACCTCTACATTCTCCTCGCTGTGGATTATGTTTCCAAATGGGTAGAAGCCGTGCCGTGTCGAACCAATGATAATGCAACCGTTGGGAAGTTTTTGAAAGAGAATGTGCTATCTCGGTTTGGTACGCCCCGTGCTGTCATCAGTGATCAAGGCACACATTTCTGCAATCGTTCTTTCGAGGCCCTGATGCGCAAATACGGTGTGATCCACAAAGTTTCAACCGCTTATCACCCACAAACGAACGGCCAAGCTGAGCTAGCAAACCGGGAGATCAAGCAAATCTTGGAGAAGACGGTAAACCCCGATCGCAAAGATTGGTCTTTACGCCTTTCCGATGCACTTTGGGCATATCGCACTGCTTACAAAACCACCCTTGGGATGTCTCCTTATAGGCTTGTCTTTGGAAAAGCCTGTAATTTACCTGTAGAACTTGAACATAAGGCTTATTGGGCTATCAAAGCCCTTAACTTTGATCTCAGTGCTGCAGGTATACATCGCAAACTCCAGCTGTCGGAAATTGAGGAGTTGATAAATGATGCATATAATAACTCCAAGATTTACAAGGCTAGAATGAAGGTGGCTCATGACAAGCAGATTTTGAGAAAGAACTTCGAGCCAAATCAGAGGGTGCATCTTTATGACTCCCGTTTGCATCTCCACCCCGGTAAGTTGAGGTCGCCGTGGACTGGTCCATTTGTGGTGAAACAAGTCTTTCCCAACGGTGCTGTCGATGTCGAGGACCCAAGCGATGGGAGAATTTTCAGAGTCAATGGTCAGAGACTGAAGCACTACATTGAATAAGTGAGCCAGGATGAAGAAACCGTTCTTGAGGCCCCGGATTATGAGTAGTTTGCTTCCAACCCCTTTTTGTATCATATTTTTGTTTCATTTATTTTCGTGTGTTTTGTGTGATTTATTTTTGGTTTGTTTTTATGTGATTTCTTTGTGTGTTTTGGAGCATCAGATCAGGTAGCCCATTGATGTTCCCACCGTCATCATCCAGGTGTTCTCCTTTCCTTTTTCCCCACATTTATACATATTTTTAGACATTGAGGACACTGTCTGACTTTTGGTTGGGGGTGGTGAGCATATTCATGCGTGAGTTTAATTTTTGTCATTTTGGAATTTAGATCAAAGTTTTTGCAAAGTTACCTAAGTGTGATTTCAAAATGTTCGGTTTGAGTCAGTTTTTGTTATCTTGACTATTAAGAAATGATTTCCAGAGTTCTTTTTGTGCACATGCTAAACCTTGTGGTAAGATGGTTGTCAACACATTTAGTTGAGAAAAATTCTCGAGCTTAAGTGTTTCATTTTTGGTGAGTTGTGAGAGTTGAGAAAACAGCTTTTTGAACTTTTATTGATCTTTCGAGTTGGTACAATCACTATTTGAAACACCACTACTTAACTTGTATTTTTGCTTGAGGGATGATTTTTGATTAGATAGAATTAATCTTTTGTAATAGAGCCTTATTCTTTTGTATTGTTCAAAAAATAAGAAAAAAAAGAAAAAAAAAAGAAGAAGAAGAAGAAGAAGCAGTAAGAGCTTTCATTTCATCATCATTATTCATGTAGTTCGGTTATAATCTCATATCGTGATGCATAGCAGTCAAAAGAATTCCTTCTTACATTTGTTCTATTAAGCATGATGTCTCTTGTTAAAAAATAATAATAATAATAGAATAAAATAAAATAAAAAGAGTGTTGTATATTTATTTGTTTGTATTTTACGGCTCTTTGTTTATGTAATTTTCTATTTGATCCGAATGAAATCCCAAAAGCTGGTTTATGGTGTAAGTGGTGTAATGTTCCAAATATTTGATTCGCCTATCATTTGATCAATGATTGTTTATTAGCTTGTCCATAAATTGCCCTCTCTCATTTGAGCGTTGACTGATTCATTTCCAACTCCATGAGTGAAAACCTCTGCACTAAAATATTCCAACGCCCGTGAGGTAATGGAGTTTAGACTTTTTCTTGGTGAATTTTTCGATGCTATTTGTGTTACGGACTGTGGTAAGAAGGATATGGTTTAGTGCGCACACACACACCTCTGGAGTAATGACTGAAGTAGTTTTGATAACATTTTCTGATTTCTTGCTAATATTTTGTTTGAGTGCTTAGATGATTTTGCAGGTTTCGATTTGAATTTTCTGCTTGACTTGATTTTTCTTGCGATTGAATTGCTAGAGACTAGCAATAAGCTGGTTGGGGGTTGTGATAAATGCACAAAAATACATCTTTGTTTATTTAATTTATTACATAATTTACGTTTTAATGGAGGATTTTCATAATATTAATTCATAATATTTTACTTTGAAAATATTTATTACTTTGATCTTATTTTATTTTAATTTTCCTCCTTCTCTTTCTCCTTTCCTCTGCAAGCATTTGTGACTCATTCCACGTGTGCCAGCTTTGCTCGAGATTCCAGCCCATACATGCAGCCCCAGCTCTTCCTCCACGTGCGCTCAATCCAAGCCCGCGTACCACTGCCAGCCCAGGTCCGTGATTCCAGCCCAGATCGCAGCCCAAGCCCGCGCCCAGCAGCCAGCCAGCTGCTCCCTCCACATGCGCCAGCTCAGCCGTGATCCCAGGCCCGCGTGATTCTAGGCCCGAATCCTCAGCAAAGCCCTCTTGCAGTTGTGTCCAGCTTGGCAGCACAATTACTGGGCCGAAACTCAAGCCCATAATCTCAGCCAGCTCCATCCCAAGCCATTTACTTCCTTCGGCTGATTTACCAGCTTGAGTGGTGGATTTATTGGGCGAAAAATCCTCTCTAGTGGCTATAAAATGAGGGTTTCTCAAGAGAGCAAGGGTGTTGTATTTCTTACCAATTTTTGGGTTGAGTTTAGAGCCTATTTCTTTTCCTATTTTCCTTGAGAGTTTTTGTGAGAATGTTGAACATGTTTGGCTAAAATTCTCTTGGTAAAGCTAGAGATGAACTCATGTGTTGAGTATTCCAATTGAGGTTTTGTTTGTTTGATTCTATAATGCATATATATTTGAGTGAAATATTCTTCTCCATTTTCTAATTTTCTTTGAACGCAAAATATTATGTGCTAAGTTTTAATATAGATTAAGTCAAGCTTTTTCTATGTAAATGTTATCATGTAATATTTTGTAACTAGAATTATTTTATAAATTGATCTTTTACTGCAATATTGTCAATCTGATATATTGTCGATTTTAGATAATTTATAATAATAATCTTTTTGGTCTTAACGTGAGAAGTTTAATTCATTTGAATACTTTTGTTAAATCAAAACTGAAATTAGAAAACAACATACGTGAGGGATTCTTGATGCTTTACCACTTTTAATTATTGAAATCTCTTCTTTTTTTTAATCACGTATTGAAATTTCTTCTTTTTTTTTAATCACGTTGTCTTTAAATCTATTTCAAAATCACAAAAATACGTCTTCTTCTTCTCTCTTTGTTTACTTATCTCTCTAACGCTTTTGTTCCGCTAATCTTTTCTTGTTTGTTTTTATCACCTCCTCCGTGGGATCGACCGTCCTAATTGTGCTACAATCGACCTCTTGTTTTTGTACACGTTTGGGCGTAATCAATCATACTAGAAAATGAACTTAGCAGCATCTTTTGGGAAAACGTATGGTATGCTGATATGGAAGGCCATCGAAATTTCCTTCGTTTGCATGGTTCCACTGAGGAAATACAGCGAGAAGATCCGACCGAAGTAGAAAATATTCGGCATGAGAATGTTTGACATGAGGAGTCTAGACCTCAACAGGCTAGCTCTTCAGTGAGCCAATCTAGATCTATGCCTTGTCATAATCCTCTCGTTGACGAATCCATGCTGCCATAGGCTAGCCATCTTGTCAATGACCCTAGGGTACTACGTGAGCTTAAGGCTTTAAAAGAGAAAATAGAAAAAATGAACAGGGAGGTGAAATCCCAATATTCTCAATTAGAGAAGATAATGACTGAGCGCCTTGATAAAATGATAAACATCATGGAAATGTTAGTTCCACAACAATCAACTTGGGCAGGAGGTGGAAATAAAGGTGGAGATAGGGTTGCCAGTAAGGGTGTTGGTTTTGAGAATGGGAGAGATGTTAATGTTATGGCCAGTGGCACTGAAGATGTTTGTATTGAGAATGATGGGGGCTTTGAGAATTTTAGAGATGGAGATGTTAACGTTGATGATACTAAATTGAATGTTCAAGTGAGAGACATTAGGGATAGTGTTGATGTTGGTGTTGAGAATGGTAAAGGTATTGGTGTTGAGAATGATAGAAATAATGGTTTTCAGGATAGTGGAGGTGGTGTTATTGAGAATTGTGAAAATGGAGGTGATAATTTAAATGATACTGAAATAAATATTTTATACTATCATTCTCCAATTTCTTCAAATGATTGTGCAAATGAGGAGGATGTTTACGAGGTTGAGCAACCAGAGAAACAACCCCAAAGACGGTTGATGAAATCAAAGTATAGGAGGACTCCTTATACCACTCCTGGTATAAAGAAAATGAGGTTTCTTAGAGGCTCGATATAACATTTCAATCCATTACGCTTTGAAGAAGAGTTGAATGACTCATTCGATCATATTGGAAACAAAACAACGAGCTCACTTCTGGTCTTGGTTGTACACGCAATTGGGAATTCTTTCGTCAATATTGACTCAGAACATTTGGCTTTTCATTGAGGTAAGCCTTTTTTTATTTGTTTGTTATATTTAAACTCTTTTTCATTCTTTTCTTCCAAAAGATTTTTAATCAACCTTGATCTTGTTGTAGCACATGGAAGAAGTCACTTATGGATTAAGAAGAAGACATCATAAGTACTCCGATATTATCAATCAGAATGCCGTTGTTTTAGATGAGGTTTTTGGTCAATTGTTGGTGAGTAACTCGTATGACAATGATGCCATAGATGACTACTTAAGGAAATATATTAGTGGCGAGGTCTCTAAAATGGGAAAATCTTGGAATGGCATGAGGGCACTATACTTCCTGTTTAATGTGGAAGAGAAAGAGAATTTGCAGAACAATCACCTTCCTAGAGGTAAACATTGGGTTATGGTGAAGGTGGATTTGGTCAAACTAGAGTTGGTTGTTTTTAACTGCAACATTGGATGTTACAATGAGATACAAATGGATAAATTTCATAAACCGCTCCAAACAATGATTCCCTTGATGCTTCGAGAATCTGGATTTTTCAATGATATGATCAGTCATCTTAATACTCTTTCGCCATATAGGTTCCCACGTGATCATCCTCAAAATATTTCGTAAGTATATTTTGAATGTTTAACCTTTTTTTTTTTTTTTTTTTTTTGTCATCTAGAATTTTAAAAACTAATGAATTTTTTTCAATTGCTACTTAAAACATGGGGGATTGTGCTGTGTACGCCATCAAATATATTGAGTTTCATATGGAAGGCATCGAATTGAACTTGATAAATGATGATATGATTGAATTTTATCGAAATAATATGGCAATCAAGATTTTTCACAACCATTGGGTCCCATAGTCACTTTCTACTATGTTATGGTTTTGTTTTGTTTATAACTTGTATTTATAAAAGTATCTAATTGTGTGTATTTTCTTTAAGTCTTTTTTAGGACCAAGTAATTTGAAAGACGTACTAAATTTCAAGTAGAAGGGCTAATTTTATTATCTTCTATAATGCTTCATTTTTTGTACTAAAAAAAAATGCTTTATTGTTCGTTTTTGAGCTTTATTACGGTTGGAACTGTCTTCTCGGTTGGTAAAACCAGTGACGATAACAAGTCTTGTAGTCGGTAAAAAAGTTTTTTCTTTTTTTTTTTTTCTTTTTTTGGACTTTCTTCCGACCGTCATACAGTTGGAACGGTTTTTTTCGGTCGGTAAAACTAGTGATGGCAACAAGTCTTGCAGACCGTCCAAACTGTACTGACTGACAAATACAAAATCAAAGTTTTTTCTTCTCTTTTATTTTAATTTTAAACTTTTACTTTATTTTAATAGTCAATTTTGTTGACATTTATATATTATTTAATGTTTAATTTTCCATGCTAAAATAAAAAAATGATTTATTTTCTTTTTTTTTTGGACTTTCTTCCAACCGTCATACGGTTGGAACGGTCTTCTCGGTCAGTAAAACTAGCGATGACAACAAGTCTTGTAGACCATTCAAACTGTATTGACCGACAAATACAAAATCAAAGTTTTTTCTTCTCTTTTATTTTAATTTAGAATTTTCTCTTTATTTTAATAGTCAATTTTGTTGACATTAATATATATATATATATATATAACATTTAATTTCCATGTTAAAATAAAAAAATGATGTATTTTTCTTTTTCTAGACATTCTTCCAACCGTCATATGGTTGGAACAGTCGTCTCGGTCGGTACACTTGATCAGGTTGAATCATGATTGAAGAATAATGAATATTTTGCGTACTTCAAACTACTTGAGATTGTAATGTGAGATTTTATCAACTATCAAGTGTTGACAACTTCTTAAGCCTAGCAAACCATAAGCATCGCGCCTCCAATCACACAAGCAAATCATGCAAACCTTTTGGACAAGTTCATGGTGGGTCCATGCATACCGAACTGACCTTGTGAACTGTCTCATTATTAGACGGTTTACCTAATTTTAATTTTAAAAAATAAAGTATAAATTATGTTTTTATTAATCAAAATGTCAAATTAATCGAATTCATATTAATTTCAAATGTGATTAGTTGCAATTAATGGTGGCTTAACATTTATAGTGTGAGAAATCGTAAAAGTTTTTCCTATTTTATTTTTAATTTTTATTTTTCTCTTTATTTGAATAGTTAATTTCGTTGATATTAATATATTTCACAATGTTTCATTTTCCATGGCAAAACCAAAAATACTTTTTTTTTTTTTTGGACTTTTTACCAACCGCCATACGGTTGGAACGGTCTTCTCGGTTGGTGACAACAAGTCATTTTTACCAACATTTGGAACGGACTTTTTACCAACTGCCATTAATGACAACAAGTCTTACGGACCGTCCCAACTGTACTGATCGAATTGATCGACATATACAAAATGAAAGTTTTTTCTTGTTTTCTTATTTTTAATTTTTGTATATATCTTTATTTGAATAGTTAATTTTATTGACATTAAACTATTCTACAACGTTTCATTTTCCATGTTAAAACAAAAAAAAGGTGTTATTTTTCATTTTTGGACTTTCTTCCAACCACCAAACGGTTGGAACGGTCTTCTCGGTTATTAAAACCAATGACGACAACAAGTCTTGCAAACCGTCCCAACTATACTGATCGAATTGATCGACATGTACAAAATGAAAGTTTTTTCTTGTTTTCTTATTTTTTATTTTTGTTTATCTCTTTATTTGAATAGTTAATTTCATTGGCATTAATATATTCCACAATGTTTCATTTTCCATGTTAAAAAAAGAAAAGCCTTATTTTTAATTTTTGGACTTTCTTCCAACCGCCAAATGGTTGGAACGCTCTTCTCGGTTGGTAAAACCAGTGATGACAACAAGTCTTGCGGACCATCCTAACTGTACTGATCGAATTGATCGACATGTACAAAATGAAAGTTTTTTTTTCTTATTTTAAATTTTGTTTATCTCTTTATTTGAATAGTCAATTTCGTTGACATTAATAATTGCACATTGTTTCATTTTCCATGTTTAAAAAAAAAAAAAAAGCTTTATTTTTCATTTTTGGACTTTCTTCCAACCACCAAACGATTGGAACGATCTTCTCGGTTGGTAAAACTATTAATGACTACAAGACTTGCGGACCGTCCCAACTGTACTGATCGAATTGATCGACATGTACAAAATGAAAATTTTTTTTTCTTATTTTTAAATTTTTTTTCTCTTTATTTGAATAGTTAATTTCGTTGACATTAATAAATTGCACATTGTTTCATTTTCCTTGTTAAAAATAATAAATAAATAAATAAAAGCTTATTTTTCGTTTTTTTTGACTTTCTTCCAACAGTTTATAATGTGGAACAATTTTCTTGGTTGGTAAACCAGTGACGAAAACAAGTCTTGCGGACCGTCCCAACTACTTATAGAAACAACTTTGTTAAAATCCTTGAAAAAAGTCACAAATACAAAATACCCAAATACGTCAAAATCAAAATTTTACACATGTAATCCTAATTCAAGTTTGCATCAGCAGTCGTAGTTTCTCCGGAGCACTTGTTTTTGCCTCTCCTATGCTCTCCAACTGAAGAAAATCTAGTATGTTGAATCCTTCCACGCTTTGTAAGTAACATCAGGGGGGGTAACACTTTCATATTTTGTACATCCTCGGGGATGACCCACTCTGATGGTCTGGTACTAGATAAATGGTTCGGACATAAGCTACTGCCCATAACTCCTTCATATAGTATTTTGAGCATAAGTTATGCATTTTATCTAGGCCTTCTTAGTATGCTGCCACGGCATGTACACACAGAAACTTGTCAATGTCAAACACTTTACAAGTGCATGTTCCCCTCCCAAGAGCAACCAAGCAACTACCATTCGACCCTATGACAAAGTACTCAAGCGCGGTCCTATTCAGTTCTTGAACTTTAGGATTGTTGACTCTTTGTATCTCGTGTGCAATGCTTTCTCTACAACCGGAGTTAAGAGCTGCAATAAAGATCCGAGACTCGAGTCCTTTTGGTGTTTGTTGAACCATTCAGACCATTCGTTAACCTCAACATTGTCTTCAAGATACTCGGCTGTAATGGATACCTATTATTTAGTTCGCCATATTGTTTGTTGAACTCCTGCACTGTATATGCTGCGGCAACTTGCGTGAACTTCGTGACAACGGCATCCTTTACCTTCACCTTTGCCCATGCCCTTGGCAGTTTTAGCACGGGATCCTCGATTAACGTATGATTTGATATTTTGGGAGATGTGTCATGCTCAAAACCCCATGTCAGGATTTCTTGTATACATCGGCGACTGCGTTTGGATGCTTTGGTGCCTATCTGAAATGATGACCAAATCCTCATATCAGGTATGAGCTCTAGAAGTTTAAGCATGAACCATTTTCATGAGTTGTCATTCTCAGAGTCAACTACTTTAAAAGCTAGTGAATTCTGATGGTAGTTCCCATCTTGAGCAGTGGCAATAATCAATGTCTTTTTGTATTTGATTTTTAGAAAAGTCCCATCCACCGCAATAACTTTCCTCATTGCCTTGAACCCTTCAATACACACCCCTAATGCGATGAAAAAGTATTTGAATCTTTGATCACTATCCACCAACAAATGTGTGATTGTGCCAAGATTCACAATATTCATCATGTGCAAATAACTAGGAAGCAATTCAAAACTATGCTCTGGTGCGCCCCTAACATCACTTGCAGCTTTCGGTTTGCCCCTCCAAGCTTTGTGGTATGATATAGAACACCCCACGATTTCTCATCATGTCTACTACTCTACTTGGAGTCGGTGGTTCAAGCTGTCCCAGGAACTCCTTTCTCAACATATTTGCAACTAATTCTACCGTTGATTGCTTATTCCTCACATCCACCGAAACTAATAAAGCAAGTGTGCATATTGTAGTATGTTCGGAGGGAGAAAGCGATCCAAGTTCTTGATCTTTGCTGCTCGCAATGCCCACTTGCAATCTTGAACTACATATTTCACCACAAATAATTTCGTAGTAGACTTGACTATGTGAAATCAAAACAAGCTTTCAACGAAGCATTGATTGCCAATTTTTCACCTCACTCTTACTCGTAAATTCTTGACCAATTGCAAAATTCATACCATCATAGAAGTTGAAAGACACACAATCATCATCTATCGCTAATGGTTCACAATGATCCACCACAATATCTTGTTCTCCACATGAAGGTTTTGTTTTGGTGTTGGAGCAGAAGTCGTTGTTTCTTGGAGGAAAGTTTCCTCCAATGTAGTTTCTTCTAGGCAGTCACCCTCACAGCCTTTTGCAGAAGCAGCATCATACACCATGGGTTCCTCCATGTCTTTGTCAAAATAGTCTTCTGAATGATTTCGTCATTTTAAATTATTAAGTCCTTTATTTCATCAACATCAAGTCTTTCTTTGTCATTAGCTTCACCACTTTCGTTCTTCTTGATGAGCTCAACAGGTATTATACTTCTAAGTTGCAATATAGCACAGCAGTCCAAAAGATAATACTTTGCAACAAATTCGTCCAAAATAAACTTAGGTTCTGGTTCTATTGAAACCAAAGGGATGTAACTTAGTTTTCAAATCTGTGCTCCTTCGACTTACGGGAAGCCTTTCGAATATGCAATCAACAATCTCAAAATATTTTACCTTATTAGGATCATCCAATAATACTATGCTCTTCAATTTCTTATTCCTTGGACACCATTTGTAAGAACCATCTTCTTTTTCCTTCCATTCTCCATCGATAATACATGACAATCTCAGCCATTTCCTAGAAAAAATTTTTTTACTTTAAAAGAAACATGAAAAATAAATGAGAAGACCGTATAGATTTTTCAAACGGTCAGAAGGGCTAGTTAGGCCGATCGTTCACGGTCAGAATTTCCTGATAGTTGAAATTCTAGCCAATACTGACCGAGCTGATTATGCTGACCGTCCTAACCATATCAGTCGACAAAATAGGTTTGACGGTCTACATGGTTTTCCCTGACTGTTCATCTCCTGTTTTTTCTCAAAATATTGGATTTTTTAAACCAAAAAAAAAAAAAAAAGCAAAGGAGACGAATCTTGTTGTTTTTCCAACTTAAACTCCAAATTCTAAATGCCCATACTTTGCACAATAATTTCAAGCAAAAAAAAAAAAAAAAGATGGTTTAAGATTAACATACTCAATTTGAAGCTTGATTCCTCAAAATTTGGAACTCCCCAACAACTTTCAACCTTTACTTCTCTCAAGAAATACTAATGATATGAACTGTAGAGTATGTCGGCTAGGAATATATTGGTGATGGTGATACATGGTGATGACAATGATGGAAAAGGGGGATGAGATGGTAGAGAGACTGTGGGGTTTTTTTTTTTTTTTTTTTTTTTTTAGGAACGTGGGTTTTTTCAGGAAGAGAAGATTTTTTTTTTTTTTTATGGGATGTTTTGTCATCTTTTCTTTTATATTATATTGATTTTATTTATTTATTATTTATTTATTTATTTATTACAAAAAGGGTATTATAGAGAATACAAAATTTCATTAAAGTGGGGTCATCAATGTAAAGTTTTTTCAATGAAGGTAGTCATGTGATGAGAGGGTCCTTTTAAGGTTAAATTTGAAAACCGTCCACTTCCGAGCCGAAACAACCAAACCTTCCGTTGATTGTCAATGGCATCCGACGAAACAGAGAGGGGGGATAGACAAGGGAGCGAGAGAGGAGAAAAATCAACCAAAGCATTAAATGCTTGTCGTTTGAAGGAGTGTTTACTGACGTAATAAATGTATAATATTTTACTGCGTGAAGCCACACCTTGACAACCATGAGCCTCGTCTACCCAGGCCATAGATTGCCATCAAACAGTTCATAAATTTTTGCCAAGCTCCAAGACGACGAACAATCGCAAACGTGGAGAGAGAGAGCTACAAATCTCATATTGGTTTTCACACGCATTACAACTACTTCATTTCAATTTTACAACAAACATCTATCTGAGTTACAATTGTAAATGCATATTGTCACACCTATACCAGATCAGGTTTCAATTTCTCCATTCTCTTCTTTTTATGCATGTAAATTTACCTTTACCTCCTCCTCCTTCGTTATTTTATTTTATTCCCCCTTGTACTGACTTAAACTAACTAATAATGCCTTCTTTTTCTGCTGCAATTCACGTTCTTCCCTTCACCATTAAACACTTGTATCACCCACTCTATTATGCCTGACAAAAGCTAACATCCGCGCGGGGTACCGGATACAAAACGGTACCGGAATCGTGACTTCTTCTATGTATATACACACACGTATATATTTATCGGGTTGATCTCATGTCGGATATTAGATAATATCTGATAAATATGAATTTTAGTTATTAATAAGGTAAATTTTAGTTACTACAAATATAAATTTATTTTAAAAAAAAGACGAAAGAATTTATATTTATTTTAATTATATTTTTTTCCTGCATAAATTCATATTCTTAATCACTGAAGTTCATATATTAGATATTATATGATATTAAATATAAGATTTTGTGTGTATATATATTATATTGTATAAATTTATTATATATATATAATAATATAAATGCAATACAATAAAGTTACTGTTTTGTAAAAAATAAAAAAAATATTAAAAAACAAAAAACAGAAAGAATAAGATGAATGATTTCTTCTTCTTCTTTTTTTACCGGAAAATACGAATGATTTTGATTAAATAAAAGAAAAAAATGTTTTTAAATAAATATTGTTATTTTCTTTAAATAATCATTAAAAGTAAAACTATTGTGAAATTAAGGGTTTTATTTAGATTTCAAATAAAAAGAGTTTGTTTCATAAAAACTATATGTAATTTAAGCATATTATAGTAATGTCTTTTTTTTTTTTTTTTTTTTGTCTTTTAATTTAAAGGTTTTTTTGTAATAGTAAATTTTAAAAATAAAATAGGGTGTGTGAATAGAATCAACCTAAGTAATACTTGCTAAAATAATATTTAAAATACGCTTAGACAAAAGTAATATTTACCAAACCTCCATATGAGTGCTGTAGATTCTTCAAAAATCCAGAAAGTAGTCTTCAAAACAAAAGCAAAACGGGCCTTAAAAATTGTTGACTGGAATTTTAATTTAGGCAATCATAGAAAGAAAATTCCTTTGCCCCAGGAGCACGTATGCAAGACTTTCCATCCTTATCACAACAATAATCAACTGAAAATGTCAGGGTAATTGCCGCTGAAGGACCAAGAATTAATTTCAATATAATCACTCACTTACCAAAAATTATAATAATAATAATAATAATAACAATAGATTACTCGTTGTGATTTAAGGAAGCATAAGAGGAAGAAAGAAACACAGAGAGTATCCTTCCTGCATTCTAGAGGAAAACTATAGTTTTCCAATGCTGCAAGTTATATGTAGGAGATTATGTTATAAATTAGCATCCGAATTTTATATCATCGAGAATAATAAAATTGTATAAAAAAAAAATAAACAATCACAAAACACACAAAAATTTATACAAGTTCGTCTCAATGTGAGACTACATTATATTTTAATTGCTATAGTAATTCATTATGATGATCAAGAAATTTACAAAAAAAAAAATGAAACACTCTCAAAATTCTCTATGTTTTTTCTCTAACATCTCTCTAATAATAATCTATAATTACGACACTCCCTATTTATAAAGAATAATTATGACAACTAAAATTATAAGTGAAATCCCAAAATACCCTTAATGAAACAACTCTTAAATATTGTAGACCTTTCGAGACTCCACCCTCGATTTTCGATAGGGGGCTTCCCGCCCACTTCCAACCCCCATAACAAGTCTCTATATAAGACGTTTATGCATATGACATTAATTAGACTACACAACTTAGTAGATTAAAGACCTTTTGAAATGACTTTTAGGAATTTATTTTTTTGACTTATTGGATCTAGAAGCTACTTCTAGATACGGTTTGATATTTTTTGAATAAATTTTTGACTCTACAGAAAAACCCTCACTTAAAACCACAAAAAGTTCGTAAAAACTTTAACACCGAAGTTTCATCAACATTTATAAACAAACCTTTGTATTTTTTTTGGGTAGCAAAATAAACATTTTATTGTTTATCTGATAATGATATCTATTAAAATTTAAATATATATATATATATATATATATATGATTCTTTGTCTTCCTCTAAGTCTAAATGTATAACCAAAAGCCATGTCAAACAGCTTTATAATTCTTTTGTATTAAATAAATAAAAAATCCTTGAATCAAAGTATTATTTAATTTCTAGTTCTTTATCGTCAAGATATTTTAATGACTAATCAACAGTCTTCTTAAATGAAATTTGACTTTATATTCTTCAAATAGAGAAATATTTTTTATGTTAGTGGAAATTTTATTCAAAAGAAAATAAAAGGTCATATACAAAATTTAAAATGTAAAAAGAGAGAGAGAGAGAGAGAGAGAGAGAGAGAGAGAGACCAAGAAAACAAAATTGGAAAAAAAAATCATAGGATGAGCTCATTTTAAAATCCTTCCTACTATGAGTACTGGATTTCTGTGCACCATATTTTTATACAGTTTTTTTTTTCCCTCAAAATATCTAAATCTCTTAATTTCTCTTCAAGTATTGAAACAACAAATTATGTCTTCTTTTAGATAATAATATGATTGTAGATAGTATTATCCTCATCAAGACTTCGATCTTCAAAGAGTCGTCGCTATATCCCTCAAAGATTTTTTAAAGCCTATCACTCAACTAAAGCCCTAATGTTATAGGACTCCATCTCATTTTCAATTGTTGCATTCTTCTTTTTTCGTTTCTTCCTAATAATTAGAATAAACCATTCAACATCAACATCATCAACTAACAAATCAAAGACAAATTTGATTCTAGGTTTCTAGATATCAATAAACTTTACCAACAAAAGCATGGTATTTAGTACTGATACCTCCCCAAACTTATCACTTTTCGACTTTTAATTTTAATGATTTGTCTTGAATTTTTTGACATAATTACAATATACCGTATTTAGTTAATTTTACATTAAATTGAAATTGAAATTTGAAATATTTATATTAGAGTTTGTATTAGATCATTAGGAAATTTTTTTAATCAGAAATGAGAGTTTCCGTCTTCATATAAATCGTCTATGGAATTTTCTAACTGATTTATTGAAAAATTGATCTATATAAAATATATTAAAGCAATTAACTAATTTATAAGATAATTTATCAAAATTAAAAATTTAAATAGTAAGTTATCCATAAAATGATAAGTTTATGGACGTCAATGTTAAATACCCATCCGAACCTTTTTTTTTTTATGGTGCCACCTATTGTTGTCGTTTTCCACAGATCTCGGTGCGATTTCTGGAAGCATATCTTAATGGTGATGACGGTACTATCAACATAACACGGCTAGTAAGAGACGTTAAAAAACTTTCAAGTGAATAAATACTCAAGGAAGTCAGCTTTTGGCCCAACAGGTGTTGTCTTTACATATTCCAATAAATATATAAATCTGAGTTGTTAAACATAATTTTCAGTGTTTTTTCTAATGCACTTGCACGTGGCTTGGTCATTCTTGACTTTCCACGTAACCTCATTTAGCTAAGCTAGCTCAATAAATTATAAAGAGAAACAACCAAATAAAAATAAAAATAAAAATAAATAAATAAATAAATAAATAAAAACCCCCGCATGTCATTTCTTTCGATTCGACTCAATTATTTATCCCTTTCTTTAATGTTATCTTTTTGCTCAATAATTTGATCACCACACAAACAATCTGATGCTTACAAGACTCAACATAGGCCTGTTTGACACGACAAAAAATTATGCTTTTATATAATAAAAGAAAAAAAATTACAATTTATTTTTTGAAGAATTTAACATAGTAGGTACAAGTTCAAAAATCTTTTGAGGAATATTCTTGAAATAATTTAAAAATGACTAAACATCTGTTTGATAAATTAGTTAAAAATGAATTTTTAAGTTAGAATTGATTGATTTTTTAAAAATTAATTATAATTTTTGTTGATTTTAAAAAAAAAAAGACAAAAACTGAAATGAAAATTTTGAGTTGAAACCTGAGTTCCAACACAGCATAAGTTAAAATGAGTAATCGAAAAATGTCATTACAATAACTAATAACAATCTTACATATTTGCCAATTAACATAAAAATAAGTACCAAAAATGTAACATTAAAAATAACACTGTATTGGAAAATATATAGTTTTCTTACTTAAATGTCAATTTAACCCTGCCACATTAACCTGACATTGCATTGTACCCAACATGATCTAAAAGTCTTATTTTGTGATTTTGACTAAACTTTTGTGGAGGTAAAACACTTCTATGGACGAACCTCAAACACTCTCAGATGCAGGTTTCAGAATATATGAAGCCACAACCTCCTTCATATAAGAGAAACATAAAGCTAATAGGATCATTAACACTCCACCCAAATGGAACATTTTTGTCCAGGCCACAAAGAAAACCCACCTGTATTATGAATTATTATTATAATCTTAATAGTTTAATCATAGCTTTTTTACTCTAAAGAGAATACTGGAGTAAATCACATAAAAATAAACATATCTATCTAAACCATAGTTTGTCCAACGTTGCTTTTACAGCAGTTCTAAAGAAATCCTATCCTAGCAATAATAATAAAAATAAGATAGCCTATATTATATATGGACTGATAATAGAAAACCACTCTTCACAACCTTTAAACTGCAGGCAATTACATATACATATACATTATCTACATGTACAAAAAGTATCTGAGATGGTTTATATCACTTATCATCAACGTCTTGATTCCACAAACATGACAGTTTTTCCTGTTAAAACAATTTTGATCGTTCTAGACCCTATGGTTGAAGTTCAGGAAGCAAGGTGAGGCTGCCCGTTATTACCAGATGACTGAGGCATGTGAAGCTGCTGTTTGTTGCTGAGTCTGGAAGTGGTGGAGGACTGGCTGTTGGGACGCGAATTGCGGAGGGAGTCCTCTGTTGAATGGATTGCCATTGACGTTTGGAATTTGCCCGGTTGCAATCTTAAGCCGCTGGACTTCTTCCTTCAATTTTTCATTCAGAGCTGCAGGATGAAGGGAGAAAAGGAAAAAAGAAAAGGACATCATAGATGTAAGCATCTGACCATTCCGTGAAAACAAATACAAGTAGAGTTAATCCAGCTTGATATTGTTAATTTGTTAACAACCGAAACCAACATAAAACAAAACATCCATATCCCTTTTGCATAAGAATCTCTACATGAGCTCTTGTTACAGTAGTAGATATGGTTGAAAAGAAGCACACCTTCTCGAAGTTCCGCTTGTTGTTCCATAGCCTGTAACCGAAGTTTGAGCTCCTTATTGTCAGCAGTTAACCCAGTAGTGTCTCTCTGCATCACAGGGAAATGACCAACTAAAAATATGAAGAAGTTGTCTATGATATTTCCTTTCTTGATTCCTTTTTTGTTTTCTTGTGTGTTTTTTCGTCTAAAAAATTGAGCACATATAACTGGTTACCCTTGTTCCACCTCTCTCCATGTAGAAAATGCTATTTAACTACCATTACCGACAGAAAGTAAAACACGCAAATCACAAGTAAAGCAACCAGTACAATGATCTCTAAAGAAGGAAATAAATTAGTAAAGGAGGAACTAATAATCTTAATCCAAAAGACACCTAAAGTTGTGGCAGCAAATATTGTTTAGCTACGAGTTCAATTCAATTCATTTCTAGTACTCAAAGTCTTGGTCAAAAACTCATGTTTTGATTGTTTACATCGACATGACAGCTAAGAGAATTTTTCAAGGTCATAATCATATACCTGTAGCATGGTGACTTGAGCAGAAAAGGTGGTTGCTTCAGTCTGAAGCGTCTGCACCTTCTCTCTCCATGTCATTGGTCTACGAGTCCTTCCTCTCCTTCGACCGCGCAGCGGATGTTCTGTTTAGCAGAGATCCTGCATGGAATATAACATTACAACCAGAAAACCATTTGGCATCAAATCAAGTCAAACTTTGGCCCACACAACCTAACACCAACCACCCCCCCCCCCCCCCCCCCCCCCCCCCTCCCACCACCATCCCCCCCCCCCCCCCCCCCCCCCCCCCCCCCCCCACCCCCCCCCCCCCCCCCCCCCCCCCCAAAAAAAAAAAAAAAAAAAAAAAAAGACTCTTACCCTGATACAAAATTGTTCGAAATGCGTTTGTGACTAATTGTCGGATATATTTTGTTTAGTATTAGCAATTTTAGGTTTTTATTAGTTAACGGAGCAGTGTAGAATTCCGAGAGTTGTTTGAAATAGTTTCTAAGAATGAAGTTAAATCCCCTGATTACCACAATCCACAAGAATTTAAATTCGGATTGAAGTTCATTTTCAAGTTCTCCTAGAGTTGCACAAAGTGAATTCATAGTTCCAAAATGGGTAGAGAAAAAGATTAAAACCCAAAAAAGATAAACATCTTCCCATCAAAAATAATTAATCAGAACTATCACAGGAAAAGAAAAAAGGATTCAGATTTAAAGTCTATCATTAGAGAAGAAGAAAATGAAAAAATCCAAAAAAATCAGGGTCTTCTGTCTGGCCTGTAGCGGGGAACATTACCGATAGTGCACATTTCTCAACATCAAATCATATCAAAATCACATCCTAATCAAACAGTAACTAATAATGAAACTCAAACAGCATTCATTTCACCAGTACATGATTAATTTTTCTTCATCGCACTGTGAATTCTCCAAAAACATAAGAACCCACAAAGAAATATCAGTTAAATAGTCATATAGTTCATAAACAAAACCATTTTATTGCTAATTAATCAAAGAAAAGGAATAATAATCCATGGTTTATCATTATTTTTTCACAACCAAAACAATTAGTTAAAAAAAAGAAAAAAGAAAAGAAAAGAAACCCAGATGAGAAAGGTGTAAGAAGAACCTTTTGGCTCGTTTAGGGTCAATAAGAGCGAGTTCGGCGAGCCTATCAGGAGGCATGGCCTTCTTAACACCGTCAACACCAAGAATCGCAGCCGAATCAGCCTCAAACGACGCCGTAGAGAAGCCATCGACGGAGTTACTATGGCCGTGACGGCCGAATCTCTTCTCTCCGACAGCCTCCTTCGCGACCGACTCGGTGAAGCCCAAGCCGTCGAAGAAGTCGGAGTCGACGGAGAGGCTCCGGAGATGGGCTGGAGCAGCGGAGGTGGGCCTGGTGGTGGTGGGCGTGGGGGTGGGCCTGGTGGTGGTGGGGGTTGGGCCGGAGAACTCGTCGGAGGAGGACTTGGAGGGGTAGGGGTCGAGGCCCATCGGAGAAGGGGAAGGGGAGGGGGAGGGAGAGGGGAGGGCGGAGAGGTCGAGGTCGGAGGCGTCGAAGAGGAGGAGCTCGTCAAGGTTCGGGAAGCGAAACGAGGTGTCGGAGTGGGCCCTGCGGTGGTAGGACCCGCGCTTCGGGGTGTCCGGCATCTGGTCGATCGCCATGTCCGTCACGACGCCCGGCGGCCGCGGCTTCGAATCCATCGAATTGTTGGATGGTTTGGGTCCTCTCTGTCCCTCTCTCTGTCTCCGGCGGTGGTTGTGTGTGGAGAGTGAGGGGCGGGTGTTGAAAATGGTAGAGAGAGAGAGTAAGACAGTTTAGAGAGAGAGTTGAAAAAGATTAAGCAGACAGATACCACTCCTTCAACTTTTTTTTTTTTTTTTTCTTTTAAATAGAATATACCACCTTTCAGCCAAAAATAAATAAATTACGACCTGTTTGTGGGAAACATTCGTAGACAGTGTTTGAAAGGTCGAGTTAGAAATATATATTTAGGGAGAAAAATTTTAAAAAAATCTGTGATATAAAAATAATATAAAAATTAAAAATGTTATTAGAAAAAAATGTAAAATGGATCTTGTTTTATTCGTTTCATTATTACGAATATTTTAATATAAAAAATCATCTTATTCCAATTTGAAATGGAAAAGTTACAGGTTAAAGTTTAAGTTTTTTTTTTAAAAAAAAAAAAGAGAGAGAGTTTAATATAGAATTGGAAATTTAAAATCTAGATAATATATTACCATATAAAGCTGTTGCCCCAAACAATACCTTAATTTTGTAAACGGCCCACGAATTATATATCAGGTCTTATATTGGTTATTGACTTTTGATTTTAATACATTACATTATCCTGAATTTTTTATACCATCCACGGCAATAAACCCTCTATCAATATTTTGTAAAATATTAGACAAAAATTGAATATAATCTAATCACATGAATTTTGTTTATAGGTAAAATTGTAAGTAAATAAATCTTAAATCTTGAAATGTTTATATTTTATACCATCAGATTTAACTAAATATATAAATTTTCTACCTCAAAAAAAAATATTTTTATTCTTGATCAACACTAAATTTAATGTAAATGGAAGGATTGTGGTAGAGCAACATTGAAGAGCACTCTTGGTAGTTACTATTTTATAGACAGTTAAGATGAAATCTGATAGTCAAAATATAAAGGAACACATAAGTTTCAATGCATACTTGTGTACTGAATAAAAATTTATTAAATACAGAGCTCGCCCCACCCCCCTAAAATCTAAAAAAAAAAAACAAAACAAAAACCCAAAACACTCGGCCGTCGAATTGTTCATTGAGCCACCATTGTACCAGACGGATCTCTCCAGTCCAAGAGATCGGAGCTCGATTCGAGAGATACCAGGGACTGTTGAGGAGATTGGGCATTGGAGTCTCCATCTGCCCTTCTCTCTCTTCTCTCCTTCGGTCGTCACTGTCTGGGTCTCGATCTCCATCGTGAGATCCACGATCTCGGTCCATTATTCTTTCCTTGCAAGGCAAGGCTACAACAATATGGTGTGTCCAACCACGAGCCCGTCTGCAATAGTTGCCACCCATTTGACCAAAGGTTTGCAACCCGATGTTGCGATAGATCTTCCTCCCGTCTTTGGTCATCGCGATCAGCAGTGTTGTGCTTCTGCATCTCAACGGGGTTCGACCACGAAGCCTCTTGAGATGCGATCTCGACATCAGGGCCAGATTTGTGAGCATTGCCGTAGTCTAGATGACATAGTCGTTTGTCGGTTGCGATCTGGATGCCACAGCTGCCGATGGCGATTTGCATGCCAGTGGCCAGAGAGAAAACGAGGCCAGCGATAGTAAGTCTGATATGGCGTCGAAGTCCTTCTTCGTCTCTGACGGCGGCGATTAGGACTGGCAATTTGGGTCACGGCACAACAAATTGACACGAAACCCGCACGAAATTAGAGGGTTTGGGTTTTCCTTAAATGGATTTGGGTCAAAACAGGTTAAACCAGCTAGACACGATAAAATAAAAAGGGTTAAAGCAGATTGATCCCATCAACCCGCAATTAAACCGTTTAATAAATGGGTCATATATGGGTTGACACGAACATGATTCATTATACCCATTTAGAACCATTTTATATAGTTTTGAGTTTTCATAAATATCTTTCTATAATTTTTTATTTTTGGTTAAGATGAAAATAACGGAAAAATATTTAAACTCTCAAAGATATAGAAGCTTCTAGGGTTTCTTTTTTTAAGTGTGTTTGTATGTTTTTTAAGTACTAAAAATTATTATTATTTTTATTTTTTAGGTTGGTAACATGGGTCAATAACAGGTTAAATGACCCTTTTAGTAAGTAGGTTTGACAGGTTGACACGATACAATTAAGACTCGTTTAATAAACGGGTTACACGTGTCGTGTCCGTGTCAACCCTTTTACTAAAGGATTGTGTTTAGGTTTTGTTTTTGAACACGATTATTAAATGGATCGTGTTCGTGTCAAGAGTTGTAGTGTCAACCGAGGGGTCAAACACAATATGAACACGACCCACTAACACGAATTGCTAGCCCTAGCGGCGATCATATTAGTTTAATTATAATTATTATTATTGAAAGTATCAAATCAAATTTGTGGAAGGAAAATTTTTTTAAAAAAAGTGTAAATCTAAAATTAATATGAAGGATTGTGTATACGATATTATATTAACATTGGATGCAACTTATATCATAGCGTTCATTTAATCATACAATTATTTTTAATCATTTAATTTTTGATTATTTACTTTTTATGTTCAGTACTTTGTTTTTATTTAGAAGTATAACATTCATTTTAAAGTCATGCAATTTTGTATTATTGTGCTATATTAATACATAAAATTTTACATTTACCCGATGAACGTTTCATTTAGATCTTAAAATATCGGGAAATATCTTTAATTAAAAAAAAATAGAATGATAAAACCTCTAACTTTAAATTAAGTTATTAAATTAGAATTTTATTGAGTTTGTTTTATTTAAATTAGAACTTCTTGAATATTTTTTATTTTAATTTTAATGGTAGTTTGTGTATTATTTTAGATTAAAACTAAGGGCTTGTTTGGACACAATCCAAACCTTAAAATTACAATATAATTTTGTCTTTTTTCCTCAGCTTCACTATTTATACAGTTTTGTAACTCAAACTTTAAAAGTCCATAACTTTGTATAGACAAGTTCAAATGAGATAATTTTTTTTTAAATTGCATAGAATTTCGAGACAAACGAAACAAGCTCCATATTGATATTTTTTTTTCCGAGTACATTTCAAGTTTTTACACTTTTTAACTCCAGCAATTCAAACGCTTTGATAAATGCAAGATTAATTCAAACCCAAATTTTACAATCCAAACCTTAGCACTAAGCATGCGTTTGGCACCGTGGTTTGGATCTTAAAATTATAACTCAATTTTTGTCTTTTTCTGAAAAATTAATCTCAGTTTTACTATTCATAGTTACTATTATGATTTTATAACTCAAATTTTAAAAGCCCGTAACTTTGCATAGACAAGTCCAAATAAGATGTTTTTTTTATTAAATTAAAGCTCCATATTAATAATATTTTTCGAACACAGTTCAAATTTTTACACTTTTTAACTCTAGTAATTCAAATGTATCGATAAACACACAATCAATTCAAGTCCAAATTCTACAATCAAAACATTAACACCAAACGCATGCTAGTATTGATAGAAAAAAGAATATATGTTTATGTGCTAATTATAATCCCATAGTACAAAAACACACAACTTTAATATGCACGATATACAATTTGAATAAAAATCAAATACAAAGCAGGTATCCAATTGACTAAGCAAACAGAGGAGAAAGCACATTAGGCCCAGTCTCTCTCTTATAAGGCAGTGAAAACCGATGCGTAAAATTAAAAAAAAAAAAAAAAAAAAAAAAGAAATACAAAAGAAGATGATTGGAGAAACAGTAGGCGTGTAAAGGGTGCTAGTTTTTTATTTAAAAAAAAGATCTGCCTGATCTCTCGATCATTGCTACCAATAGATGATCTAGTAAGACAAAGCCTTGAACCGGGTAACCCGTCATGGGAAACCACCTTGGTAGCTTTGCCCTCTCACAGAGCCATCGGTATCCTTGATGGATTAAATCAAACATCAAATGGTCCGAATGAATGCTATCTTTTAAAGAGTTTTTTTTTTTTTTTTTTTTTTTGATATTTTGAAAATTAAGTATGAACGAAAACGATATAAATTCATGTATCATATATATATATATATATATTTAAATAAAACTAAATAAGTTATAAGGGTGGAGGTTGGAATACCCAGATAATTCCGGGGAGGTAGATATCATCTGTGTGATATATAGATCCCTCACAAAGTGAATTATCCATATACCTTGGTCAACACGGTAATGACGACTGGAACCCAAACATTCAGCGAGGAAAACGAATGCCTTACTAACCCACCCAAGGACGTTGGCTTCACATATAATATTTAATCCAATGTCATAGAAAGTTTAAAAATGTAAATACACTTTCTGAAAACTACTAAAATACAAATTATAAAAACGTAAATAGCCGTATTTTAGTAGATACATAAGAAAGACACCGGATAGGTTGGACGGTGCAAGTGTTCGATGTTGTTTAACTTTAGCAAAAAAGGTAAATTGCTAGTCTCTAAATTTTTAAATTTCTGTAACTTTAGTCCATTTTTATTTTTTATTTTTTTATAGTTGGAGTGACCTTAAACTATTAAAAATGTTTTTACAGTAATGATTTCGATTATTTTTTAGACGGAATCTGTTAGTGAAAATCACTTTTTGACCAAATTACTGATGTATTTTTTCAAAAAGTTAACGAAAATGACTATTATAATAATAGTTTAATAATTTAAGGTCATTCAAGCTATAAAAAAACCGGGACCAAAGTTGCAAAAATTTAAAAATTTAAGAACTATACAAACAATTTACCCTAAAAAATAAATAACAAAAAATTCTTTTCATCCATGCCCTTGACTTTTGGATCACTCACATTTTACCCTATGGATTTTAAAAACTCTCATTTTGTCACATGAACTTTGAATTTCTCCTATTTTACTCCTTTTATTATAATTTTAATTAAAAATAGATAGAAAAAAGCGAATTAAGTGTAATATTGTGTTTTTTTTTTTTGTTTTCGGTAGAAAAATCCTAACAAAATGGACTTAATATAATATTCTAATTTTTTTTTACCTGTTTTTAATTGAAATTATGATAAAATGGATGTAGAAAGGATGAAAATAAATGGTTATGACATTTTTTAGCAGTAATATCACATTGACTCCACAAAAAGTACAGAATTCCAATTCTTCACCCCCTTATTAAAAAAAAAGAAAAAGATGAAAAAAATCTCCATAACCCTTTGTTTGTTAAAAATTGGAAAATTTTTACAAAAAGTGTTTTTTTCAATATTTTCCATCATTATTTAATTTTGAAAAAGAAAACTATCTCGTTTTTAATATTATTTTATACGGTATTTTCTTGGAAAAAGAAATAAATCTTTTTAAAATATTCTTACAATTCATAATTTCTAACACCATTTTTTCTCATTTCAAATAATATTTTATTTGAAGAATTTTTTTTACATATCCAAATACCATCTTATTTTCAAAATAAAAAACTTTCGTCATAAAAAAAAAAAAAAAAAAAAAAAAAAATCATCAGCAATTATTTACTTTCCTAAAAACGAGAAAGGATCCGCTCTCCAGTCCGCAGTGTCCCAAGAGTCCCGCCCTGGTGTTCTCAAAGCAACTCCAATCCAAATGCTCCCACAAATACAAATGAACACCCCCACCGTGGTCCAACCACCCCGCCCCTCTCTCAGAAGCAAGGCTGCAACGGATGAGTTTCTACTCCGAACCGGCGGTGGCTCACCTGCGCCGGCCACGTCTTAGTGTCTGGCAGACTCCATGGCCGTGGACCTCCAGATGAATTGGATCACCTGATACCATATTAAGCTCCTCGCTTCCACCGCTCTCTCCGACACTCATCTTCTCTAATTCAAGAGTCAAGACCAACCACTCCGTCGATAAATTTTGAGCCAAATGTCTGCCCTATCTTCTTCCTCTTATGCGTCAATGCTTCCTTTTGGCTTCTTAACTTTTACCTGATTCTTTACATTTTTCTTTCTTATTTTGTGGTGAAATTTCATTGGAAGGATTCATTTTGGACTAGGAAAAGTGGCATGAAAGACCTTAGAATTTTCATACATATATATATAAAGAAAATTTTGTTCGAAATAGCAGTATCAAACTAATGACTATGGAATAGGGTTTGTGTGATATTGATTGAACATTTTAATTTGGGTTTTTTGTCCATCTTTTTGTTGTTTATTACATTCAATAATTTAATCTCCTGGAAAAGTGATTGCAAAGTTGTTTCTTTCTTTCTAGTTGGAAAAACCCTCTGATTATTGCCGTTGGATGTTAAACACTTCGTTATTGAAGCTATGGAAGGAAGCCTTGAAGAATCTCTCTTCATTGGTTCCGTCAATTGGGTGCCAATTTTATCAATTTTTTCGCTCATAATGTGATTGCTTGGCCTGAAAGTGCTGTAAATATTTTGGTTCTTTTTTCATTTCTGTGCTTCCCATTACTGTTGTTACTTGTTAACCATTATTCTTAGTTGGGAAAGCTTTGTAGTCCTTCTTCTTGCTTTTATTCCCGCCTATCCTTCCTAAACTTTAGGGTCATTCCCACTTTGCCCCACAAACTTTAAAAACTCTCACTTTGTCCTCTGAATTTTAAATTTGTCTCACTTAACCCCTTTTACTAGATATTGGTTAAAAACAGTCGGAAAATAGGAGAATTAGTTTTACTAAACATATCCTGTTAGGATTTCTACTAAAAACAAAAGAAAAAAGACTGTCTGACTGCAATTAGCTCGTTCGTTTTTAACTGAAATTCTAATAAAAGAAGTTAAGTGGGACTAATTCAAAATTCAGATCATAAAGTGGAAGTTTCTTAAGTTCAGAAAGTAAAGTGTGAATGTCGTAAATTTCAGGGGATATAGATGAAGATAATCTTTTCCTTTTTTGTTTCTAGTTTTTGAGTGATAGCAGGTTTATTTTCTGGTGCCTCTGATGGTTGTTCTCCTCATTAGATGTGTGTGTGTGTACAAATTTTCTACCAAGAAACGAAATAGAACCATATTGCACTGTCTTCTTTCTCTTTCCTAGTTCTCACTAGGCTGTCTCTATATGGATTAGACACCTTTAAAGTAGTTTATGTGCCAAACTTCTTCTTCTTTTTGGCTATAGCAGAGAATTCTAAAATGCTATACTTCACCCTTTAAACAGATACGGTGTAATTTCTCTTCTCTTTTTTAGGTTCTCTTATATATTTGTTTGTTTATCCTTTTCGTTTTGTGATCTCATACACTTTGTCTGAACTCTGAACTGCTTAAAAATGGCAGGTAAAGCAGTATTGCATAGCAGATATGGTTAGTGGTAAAGGGGAAGCTCTCTGAAACTCGTTTATATTTGCTTGACAAATAAATACAGGTATGATAATTAATGGTCTGGGAAATAAAGAATATTTATGAGTGCATATTATAGTAGTATATGAAGGTTAAGAACAGTAAAGATAATCAAAATACAGTCAAGTCCTTTTAACTCGATTTTCAAATTTTAGTTTTCAGGTGGGTTCCATGTTTTGTACTCACATACTGCTTGCTCACAACTTTTTCATTATGTTTTGAGAGCATTAAACTACACACACACACACACTCACACACATATATATATATATATATATATATCTTTGTATATTCTCGATACTGGATATGTCACATGTTGGGTTGCAAATAAAGTTATGTCTTTTCATGTGTTTTTCTTGGGGTGTAACAGTTGATGCTGATGGAAATGGACCTTATTAAACATTTTTAACATCGGATAATAAACCGACTTAAAAGCTTTATAACGTTGGTTAGTAGACTGACTTCATAAAAGCTTTATAACTCGTACATATTCTGGTAACTTTTAACAACGATTGACCTTTATGTCTAACATCTGTCAAAACCATTGTTAAAAACTTTTAACTACCGTTTTTGACCGAAATTAATCAACGGTTTTCTTGTGGTGTATTATAGTGTATGTACAAGATGATAAGTAATTTCATTCTGGAATTTGATAAATGTGAGATTTCAATAGTCCACAATTTATTGTTGGTTTTAACGGGAGAAGATTTTATTTTATTTTTTCATATTTTAATTATTATTGTATTTGACTTAGTCTAACAATTAGAGTAGAGACCAAACCCATTGACGGAGTTATATGCTTTTTGACAATCCCCTTATTTTTAGTTCGTCTTAGAGAATGGAATTAGGAATTAGGAATTATTCCCTGGGCTTTCAATGGGACCATGCCTTGGATTTCAATCCGAGATCATTTGAGATTATTTATAACATAGGGCTTCAGCTTGATCACTTTTCCTCCATCAGGTTTACAAGTATCTCTCTCATTCCTTCTCGACTCTATACTTTTCTCTCACTTTTACACAAACCCCCAGCCAAATTTAGGAAAAGTTATCAACTCCCCATCACTTCTAAAGTATTAACGTGTTCCTAGTCAATCAAATAATTGATTGAATCTTCTGCTAGGTAAATTCTTGGCTTTAAACTTTTTATTTTTTATTTTTTATTATTTTTAATATAACATATTTGAACGTTTCTTATCATAATTGATTGTTTTTTTATTTTCTTATTCCACATAAGGTGGATAGACCAGTAAACTTTGTTTGGATAGAACCTCACAACCATAATAAGCCGTGGACCGAGCCTCCTGGCTTTGATGGACACCTTATGGTCTTTAGTGATTAATGTCCACTGTTTTAACATTGCCATATAGACCTATACTAGTAAACTATCTTCTATGATCATCTGTCTCCTCTATATTTTCTTACTAAAGATTCTCATAGAGAAATTTAGAGAAAGAACAAGTTGCCAAAACTTTGAAAGTTTTATTTTGCGAACTTTGGCACCGTTTGAGAGAAACATTTGGATGGAAACATTTAGAATTGAAACAATTAGCATGGTAGAAAAACATCCACATGGTCAAAATGTTACCCCTAACATTTAAAATTTTGCCTAGGATTTGCAAATGGCAATATTTTGCAACATTTTATACCATTTCAAATGTTACTTCCCAAACGCCCATTCGAAATGTTGGGAGATTGAAACATTTGCTTAGAAATGATTGAAACAAACGGAGAGTTCAATACCTTCCAAGATGGGGCTATTATATAACCATACAAAAGTATAACCAGATATAAATAGGAGAATGAATCTTCTTTTACAAAAGTAAAGACGACAAACCGACTAAAAAAAGAATCTTCTTTTATGAAACTAAAGACGACAACTAACTAAGGGAGAAGGAATCTCCTTTTACAAAAGTAAATCATTTATAGACAGGCTCGTGGCTTGGACTCAGATTCATTGCATTTAACTCGTAGTCATCTAACATATCTAGGCTTTTGTCTCTCACGTTTTCTTCTTTTTGGTGGCTTTAGCTCGAGTGTTGGTGGATGAGCTGGTGGTGGTTTAACTTTTCCATGTGTCAGAGTTTGGTTCTTGAGAAGTGGATAAATACGAAAATGCATGTGGGTCTTGGGAATCTTGGAATGCTGAACTCTGCAATCCTGTGATGTCCTCTTGAGTAGTTGTTGAGTAAGAGGCTATTTCATCAGGGTGTTGATTGATCAAATGACAAGTTAGGTCTTCCTCAAGTTGATGGGAATGATCTTTAGGAAATTGTTTTGAAGGTGGTGCTTCTTCCGCAGCTGGAAAAATCTGTTCAAGGATTATATTATTTTTAAGAAATAATCCTTTTGCAGTTCCCTGTGGTTTGGATTTCCCAGGGGGTAGATTGGGTGAACCCTAGTCCTCAATTGTTGGACTGTAGGTGATGCTAGCATCATTTCCTTTGATTTATGGGCAAGACAAATTTAGGAAGAGAATAGTGTAACACTTCATTGAATGGGCAATGTTGTCCTCTGGTTGCTTTGGGAACACAAAGCTACAAGGTCTGGTTCCCCTTATATGTTGCTATTCTCCTTTAGTCACTTGTCGTCTTTACTTTTGTAATAGGAGATTCTCCTTTAGTTGGTTTTCGTATTTACTTTTGTTAAAAAAATGATTCATTATCCTGTTAATGTCTGGTTATGCTTTTATATGACTATATGTAATAGCTCCCATCTTGGAAGAATGTATCGAAGTTTGGAAAATAAAGGTTGCTTTTGGTATTGTTTTGGAAATGTTTTTTGTTTTCTAAAAGAATTGAAAATGAGAATGTTTTGAGAATTGTACTGGGACCATTTTTGAAATTGTGTTTGTTATTAATTTTTTGAGTGTTAATTTTGAAAATATCAAGAAATGAAAAAAAACAAAACAAAAAAAACCCAAACAAGCATCTGTGCACAACATCTTCTCGCTCTGATGCCATGACGACATTGCCGGAGATGATGCAATCGTCGCCAAGGGCTCCTGGGGGCACGGGATCGTAGCGAGTGTCCGAGATCAGCGTGATCTTCGATGAGCGGATTTGTGGAGATCCGTCGAGATCTGGTGACGGGCATCGTTGACGAGCGAATCTCCTCAAGCTCCGAGAAATGTTGTCGGGAGCGTCATCACCATCGTCGTCGTCGGTGAACGAGCTCAAGGGGGCCGTCTTCATGAGATATGGCTTCGCCGTTGTCGCATGCTGTTGCGAGTTTGAGGGGGAGCGTCGTAGCGAGTCCATGGTCAGCTTCCTTTGCCGGTGATGGAGGCCGTCGCCGGAGTCTGCAAAGGTAGAGAGAGAGAGAGGAGAGAGAGGGAGAGAATGAAAATGAAAAATGAATTCTAAGTTATAGTACAATCTAAATTTTTGTCTGAGAATCTCAAGTAGTAAGATAGAAAATGTAGAGGAGGATCAACAAAAAGTCAGATGATTATAAAAGATAATTTATTGGTATAAGTCTGTATGACAATACTAAAAGAATGAACATTAATCTCTAAAAACCATAAGGCGCTCGTCAAAATCAGGAGGGTTGTCAAGGGCTTATAGTCGATTTACATGACGAATATTTTTTGAAATGAAATTCTAGTCTATAATTCCTCAATTTTATATTGGCTTTTTTGCATCGGTGCATCATGAACTTATTACACAGTTGTAATTTACACCCTGAACTTTTAATTTTGGTAATTTGCACCATGAACTTACAAATATGTTGCAACTTACCCCTCATTGATAACAATATTGATTTTTTTTTTAATGAAAATTGACACTTGCCTTACATAAAGGTTGTTAATTAAGAGTATAAAAGGTCCTTTTAATCAATCTTAACCCATATTTGTATTTAAAACGAAGTTAATTAAAAGTTTTCCACTTTGATAATACTTAATTAAAGATCTTAATATAAATAAATTTGGGTTAAAATAGATAAAAATAATCATTCATGTTATTAATTAACAATTTTTGTATAAATCACATATCAATTTCCTTCAATGACTAACATTTTTATCAATGAAGGGTACATTATTACAAATTTATAAGTTCAAGATGTAAATTGTAATTTTGAGATAAATTCAGGTGTACTGGTGCAAAAAAAACCTTTTATATTTTGATCGAAGTTGATTTAAATGCCCTTCTTTTAACAGAATGTATATTGATATCTTAAGATTAGTTTCTGAAAATTTTGGGTCTATTGGTATTTTAATGAAATTATTAAATTTATTTTACATCAGCGGATGCCCTGTACTTTTGGAAGCTGTCAAAAACCTTGATTATGAAGTTCATGATTGCTAAACCGATTTTTATGTCTTATTTCAATCCCAAATTTTTATGGCATGATATTTCATTTGTACCAATGACTGAAATTTTAGAAGAGTTTTTTTTTTTTAGGAAAAAAAAAATACTCTGATGGTGGTCTCATTATTGTCCTAATTTTAGCCTCACAATGAGATCAACTTCCCTAAGTATAGTAAAGAAGAGGTGGGCCTTTAACCCAATCTCTTACGGTCGTCAACTCAGGTCCTATCTAGAACGTCATCAACCCAATGCTAACACAGCCAAAGCTAGAGCAGGGGTCTTACGGGAGTTTCACGGGATTCGAACTTGGGTGGACGAAGAAAGAGGCTAAGGAAAACGTCATCTTCCTTTGTCAATCCATCCACTCCTTAAATTTTTTAAGAGTTTTCTTTAGATGATATGAATTTCTGTGTCCTTTTGTTTTCAGACGTATTGCTGTAATTTTGTACTCTAATCATATTTACTGATTTCGTAAATTTTCAATTAAATATTTATGTTCATATTTAGTAAGATAAAATTTATGGTAGAATCGTAAGATAAAATTTATACATGTTGCTTTGTGTGCCTATTATGTCCATGAAAAGTTTTGGTTCCTAAAGGGTTCTAATTATTGAGATAAAAATATGTTTATTTCTGTGGCATAGTTTTTAAAAAACCTGGAAAGATTTATGTATGCTAAATTAAAAGTCTGAAACATTATCTTAACAATATATGTTAATTTTGAGAATTTCTATGAATATAGGCTGTGTTAGCTTTTACTTTTGCGAAGATTTGGACTCATTTGGATGTTTCTTCAACGAAATAACATTATGTGTATATTAAATTGCAGTTTAATTTGATAGGGTGGAAAAGAGGAAGGAAATAAGTGGGTTGAGGGAAAAGTGGAGGGAAATTTATGGAGTTGGTTGTTTGGTAAGAAAGAAAAGTGAAGAAAAAATAAAGTAGGAAGGAAAAAGATTATAGTAGGGTTCACTTTTTTATTCCCTTCAAAAATGGAAGAAAAACTAAAATCCACTAAATAACTGTTAAAATAATTTTTTATCCCTATTTTTAATATAAAATAATATGCATAGATAATTAAAATAATAATTACACAACCTTTAAAAGAAGTTAGATGATATGTAACAGTCTATAATTTAAAAGAAGGTAGATGATATATAATAGTCTATAATTTAAGTTAGTTTATACCGATGAATAAAGCATGTGCATAACGTCTTGATAATGAAATGTCTTCAAGGTACATATTTTTTCTGAAAGTCGTATCCTAAATTTATGAAGTTTAATGAAATTGGTGTATGTCTATACAGGAGGAGGGTTGGGCAGTACCAGTGGACCCATCATGAAAGACTCATGATTGATTGAGGGTGGTAAATACCTATGGTTGAAAAATATGTTGGAAAAACAACACAAATCACGATGAGGTGGAAAATACTTGAGGTTGAAAAATCAACATTGAAATGGAAAAACCGTACTATTATCCTCTTAATGGTCTAATTTATTAAATAGGTTCCGAAAATTATGACTAACCGATTATTTAAAATATAGATTGGAAATGATCAAAGATCCAATTGTCATTTCCTTCTATTTACCAAAAAAAATTGTCAGTTCCTACCCTACAATATGGGCTTGTTTGGCATGCCAATAGGAAGCATACTTCGGCTCTGTTGGTCCAAAAGTTACTTTTTAAAAGCATTCAAATATCTCTACAGATGAATTTTGATCTTCGGAATATATTTTAGTCAAATTCACAAAATATTTTGTCTCAATAAAATCTTATGGGAAGACCTTAAAATGTGTATAAAGCTTAAACAGACTATGAACTAAACATTAGCATTGCCCAAAAACATGCTATATTAGTTCAATTAGTTCTGTTTTTTCTCTTTTCTTTAGGGGGAAAAAAAAGTTTTGAAAAAGTATAACTTTTGTGGTTGGAGGTAGAGATGGTAATAATTACATATCTAACTCTATGATAAAGTGAAGAGTTCATATCCCCATTATCAAGTTCAATATATATATATATATATATATATATTATTCATATTTTTGTATTATTCAAAATACAAAAGTAAAAGCTATCCCAAACCAACCTAATCATAAACTTTGCTTTCAAGGACAAAATAATAACCGAATGCTTCCTTATATTTATATATATATATATATAAATACAAAATATTAACAAATCATATGAAAATTACAGTAAATAGGCCATTTTAAAAAATATTTACGATGAAAATCATATTTTAAAATCTTTAAGACAAATAATATATTTACGGTAAATAATTTATTTTTGAGTATATTTAAAAGATAATTTTACTTATTGTTTATAATATATATATAAATATATATGTGTGTGTGCGTGTGTTATTTATCTCGAATGTTTCTAAAATATCATTTTAACATAAATATTTTGAGAAAAATAGATTCTTTCCTCCTCTTCCGTTCGGTCAATTTGTTGATTCAAGGTGTAGTCCACTGATTCCAATTCAACCAGACAAGGTGTACTATCACAGCTTTCAACTTAGTAAAACGCATTTTTTTTTTTTTTTTTCAGAAAATTCTCTTGTTGGGGGGAGCTGTATAAGCCCACTTCCAACCAACAGCAAAAACAGAAACAAAAACATAAACAGAGAAATTGCCCTTGTGGTCGTGGGTGGGCATTGTGGTTTACCCAGACAAATCGCACAATTTCAGTCTTTTCATGTCACCACTATTTGCCTTCAAACCAACCACTCATTTATCTACAACTAATTGGCGAGTACGTGTTTAGATAAAAAAAATTAAAAAAAAAAAAAAAAAAATCTATGTGATGATAATTGGATCACCATGCGATAGTTTAAAAGAAAAGATGAATGTTATGTAGTAGAAAGTATACTAGTTCTTCTAATATTAGATAAAGATAATAGATAGTGCTTTATACTGTAACTAGTCCAAAAAAAAAAAAAAAAAAAAAAAAAAACCAAAATTAAAGAAGATCATGATCACTTATTGCTTGGTATATTTTGGAAAGGAGCTTGTGCATGCAGATATTGCACTTGTACTGCCATATATAAGTGGGCATGTCATGCATTGACGTATAGTACCTATTTTTCCCCTTTATACAAAGCCAAGAAAATAATGACTCTAAATTATGACTCTGACCTTTTCTTTTCGTTTTGCTTTAAAAATAATAAAATTAAAGGCTCTTTCTGAGTTTTGATTTTGTTCCAGTCATATTTGCAATGTCCGTGTACATCGGCTTGTAAGGAAAATGCGAGTTTTGATATATCAAACCAAATTTCTGAAATTGTCGGACAAAGGCTTGATATTACATTTTAATTAGCCTATTTATGATCTACAATCTCCTTTATATATTTTGCGTTATTCCAATTATCGGTAGTTATTGATGCCAAAAATTAGCCTCAACACCACGTATGACGGCGCACAATCTTCAGACTTGTTCTCCGCCGGGTAAGCCTGCAAAAAGAGGTTGGAGCTTCATAGTAAGGGGTACACTTGTGGGGTGTCTGTCAAAAGCACTCTGACGCTCAAGTTAATACAATGAGCTAGAAGGCTTTGAGTGAAGCAGAGTATATTGTAGGTAAGAATGTCTGTACCTAATAAGCTGCACAAGCTCAGTAGTTAAAGGACCACCATCAGGTCGGTTCTTGGTGGGACCCTGCCTAGCATTGTCAGGCTGGCCTGAAGAGGTGTTAGCTCGGTAGATAGGGGATTGGTCATGACTCCACCACGTCTCGAATATAAACAGTGGCCCAAACCGTAGTGAGAAATATAGGATTCCGTTTTGAAGAATGCGAGCTAGCTAGACGCCACTTGTTCGTCATGTTGGGTTGTTAGCACGCAGACTTAGATGCTCCTAAGTTTGTTGTAACAAACTCACTAAACACCTACAAGTGTAAGGGCAACTCCAACCCCATACTATTTTAGCATGGGAGGAGTGTTTTAGAGTATGGGTTGGCTCCAACCCATACTTTATATCCTATTTCAAATATGAAGTATGCACAGTGTACTTCATATTTGAAGTATTACTGTGCATACTCTAAACCACTTTTTTTTTAATTAAATTTAAAGTAATATTTAGGTAAAAATAAAAATTATAAAGTTACCCTTAACTTAATTTTTCTTTCAAAATTACCCATTTTTCTATATGTAAAGTATTTGTAGGTTTAAATCTTAAGCTATATTTATTTTTTTATACCTTTTTTAATTTTAATATTTTGAATAAATTTTGTAAGATAGTAAATCAACATACAAGTTTTACATAAATTAAAAAGTTGAGAAGATATTCTAATTCATAAACAAACCATAAATAAGCATACATAAAAGTACATTAAACAATTACATGTGATAAACCAAAATAACACAAAATACATAATGTAAAGGCGTAAAAATAGATAACATAGAGATATTTTGGTGGAAGAACAATGATTTAATAGTCCGGTAGACCAGTACTAGATCTTCCAATATCATTGAAATATTGGTTGAATGCATTATTAGACCTATGCATATCATCTTGTTGTTCTTGTTGCTGCTGTTGTTGCAATCTTTTATATAAAATTCTTGATTGTTCATTTCATGTGTATTCACGAATGGATGGGTCTGCAATTGAATTCAAGTTCATGTATAGAATATTGTTTTCTTCTCTTTGTTGTCTCCTGTTTTGACTCTTCTTTAAGAAGTCAAGGAGTTGTCAGTTATCTTCTCGGAGGTCATTGATCCATGTTGATGTTTCTTCTGTTATTTTTCTTTTTAATTTTGCTTTTTTAACGCCAATAGGTCGTTCAGAGGAAGTACCACCAACTTCATCCGAATCATCTAAATTGAGAGAAAATGAGGACAACCCAGGAGATGCTTGGGTAGGAGAATCAGGAGTTGGATTCTTGGATTGGGAAGAGGCATGATCAAAATATTGTGGTTGAGTAGCTCGTCTAATGGGGTTGTGATCTTTGAACTTTTCAAAGTCTTTCACAATACTCTACACATGATCAAACTTGAAGCCCTTTTTTTTCCCGTCTCCTTGAGTGTACAATTATTTTGCTCGGTTTAACTGTAAATTATTGTAACATATAAGATAAGTTTGGATCATAATAAGAAGAAGTTCAAAATAATTTTTAAATTTTTAATACTTACAATGTCTTGCTTAGATGCACCACTAGGATGCATATTCTCAATTTGTCGAACACATTCATTCATATTCTTCATTGCTGCACTAATGATACTCATTCGAGACTGCAATGATCGTGTATTACGAAGCTCTTTTTCCTGTGGTTTGTCACTATTGTATTGCTCCATTATATGATCCCAAAAATGATCAGACGATTGGTTTCTTCTGGTAATAGGATCTTGTGAAATATCTAAATAAGATTTACAAAGTAAAATATCCTCTTCTCTAGTGAAGGAAGAACATCTTCCAGACATTTTTCTTACTTTCTGCAAGAAAATAAGTATACAGAGAAAGATGTTATGGGAAGAGGAATACGATTTTTGGTGAAAGGGCCTTGCTCCGCTATACATTATTTATAGCTAGTAAAGTATACAAGGTGATAAGAGTATGAAGATTCAACTGAACGGTCAAGATGACCATGAAATCTACTCAATGGCTTGGATTGATTTACTACATTTTTCTTATCTGATGCCATTGAACTTCGTGAAGGCTACATTATTCTTATCTGATGCCATTGAACTTTGAACTTTGTGAAGGCTATATTATTCTTATCTGATGCCATTGAACTTTGTGAAGATAACTTTAGATTTCGAAGATTGAATCCAATGGTTAAGATTTTCACAAAATCCATCCAACGGTTCACACGTAATAAACATACCTTATATGTATTGCACGTTCTTTAAGAAGGCACAAGCTGACAAGATTCCTCATTATATTTGCAGGATAACATGACAGGATAAGATAAGATAACAACATCTTATCACATTATCTAAGGTGTCAGGATAAGATAAGATAACAATATCTTCCTAATTCAATCTGAATCGTTGAGTAAAATTCATCATCAACTTGATCGTTCAAGTTGATTTTTATTATCTTATCACAATTCTTTCTTGCTTGTTTTATAAATAAAAGGCCACTACAATGCCTACTCACCAAATCCCTTACTTTCATTTATTACACGTATTCTCCTTTCTTACATACCATCATTCTCTTACATACCACCATTCTCCTTTCTCACCAAATTTCTTCCTAAACATGAATATGAATTTCAATGCCGAAGGCCCATCTTACATACCACCATTCTCTTCCAATGATGATCTGTCCTCAACCGACTCGGAGGAGTTAGAAGTAGAAGAAGAGGGAATAATCCGTGCAATTCATAACAATAATATGATGATTACTAAGTTGCTCAATCAACAAAACAAGGAATGAAGGCACTGTGGATTAGTACCTGGTTGTGTTGTAATCAATCGTGATCGAGAAACGGCTGATCAAAATCTGTTTAATGATTATTTTGGTGAGAATCCACGTTATAATGATGTAATATTTCGTCGTCGATTTCGAATGTCACGAAGTTTATTCCTTCGAATTGTTGATGCTGTGAAATAACATGACAACTACTTTCGACAACGATATGATGGCCTTGGTAGAACGGGGTTGTTAACCTTACAGAAAGTCACAGTTGTATTTCGTATGTTGGCCTACGGTGTACCAGCAGACGCCACAGATGAGTATATAAAAATAGGTGAGTCTACTGCCATCAAGAGTATGAAGAGATTTTGTCACGCGGTAATTGAGATATTTGCTAATCGTTATCTCAGATCACCAACAGCTTCAGATATTGCTCGGTTGTTGTACATTGGTGAACAACGTGGTTTCCCAGGAATGTTGGGTAGCCTCGATTGTATGCATTGGAAGTGGAAAAAATGCCCGACGGCTTGGTCCGGACAATACACTGGTCGCAGTGGCAATCCCTCCATAATTCTTGAAGCTGTTGCAGATTACGATATTTGGATATGGCACGCATATTTCGGCTTACCGGGTAGCAACAATGACATCAACGTGTTGGAGTCATCACATCTTTTTTCTAATCTCGCTCAAGGTATTGCTCCTGAAGCTCATTATGTCATTGGTGGTAGAGAGTACAACATGGGTTATTATTTAGCCGATAGCATTTACCCAAAATGGTCCACTATCATGCAAACTATTCACGAGCCACGTGGTCCGAAAAAAAAATATTTTGCGATGAAACAAGAATCATGTAGAAAAGATGTGGAACGTACCTTCGGAGTACTCCAATCAAGGTTTGCAATAGTTGCAGGCCCAGCACGTTTTTAGCAAAAAATTGTGTTACATGATATAATGACTGCATGCATCATTATGCATAACATGATAGTAGAGGATGAATGTGATTTAGATGCACCAATTCAAGATGCAAATGAAGCACCTACCCCACAGGTTGAAATGGTTGTTGATGAAAATACTCAATTTCAACAATTTCTGGCTCGACATAGACATATCAAGGGTAAACAAGCTCATATCGCGCTTCGAAATGCATTGATCGATCATTTATGGGAAAGATATACTAATTCGGAAGCCTAGGGACAATGTCATGTAATTTTAAGTTTTTTTTTTTTTTTTAAATATTGAATGTTAGTTTGTTTGTTTCTTTTTTTTTTTTTTTCTTTTTTTTTTTTTGTGTGGAATTAAAAAAAATCATGTAGTTTTTTTTTTCTCAATATTAAGTTGTTTTTAATAATCGCACTAAATTTATAGTGTTTTGGTTATTTGATATAATTTACTATTTTTGAAGATTATTCTAAAAATAAAAACAATCAACGGATTAATATGTTAAAAAGATTGTATGGGTGCATAATTTGTAAAATACAAAGATTATAGGGAATAAATATAAAATAATATTTAAATGATTATAAAAAAGAATATAAATAAAATATTCCTTTCAGAGTATGATATAGAAAATGAGTTGGAGATGAAATAGTTATTTGAAGTGACAGATACTCTATTTTAGAGTTTCTGTACTCTAAAATAGAGTATTTAGGTTGGAGATGACCTAACAAAGCAACGGTATGACTAATTGACTAGCCTTCCCGGTTGCCTTATCGGTATTGGCCTGAAGGGGAGTGGTCAGTTGGGCGCACTGGTCGTCCGGGGAAGGGCGGGTAGAGTAGTATAGGCCGAGACCTATCTCGTAAAACCACAATGTCGAGTAGGCCGAATACTGACTCGCAACATTAGCTCCCCAGTATACATGGTCGGACTCCCGTCATGTATACTTCCTTACTACCGTACTCGGCTATTGGAGTGGGATGCTTGGTCTTTTGTCGATACCACCTGTTTGGTACTCCTATGCTCGACCCCTTGGCGAGGCAGAGGGCTGGTCGGTAGCCCCTGGCTCTCGGGGTTATGACTGTCAGAGCCTGCACCCCCTCAATTCTCGCACCGTTTCATTGAGGACACGTGTTGCCACCAGATTGACTGCAAGTTTGGTAGAATTTTGAATTTCAAAAAACCCTTTAGTTCCCGCCCTTGGACCAAAGCCTTGCTTATAAATAGCTCCTAGGATCTTTCATTTCAGCTAGATTATGCCTGTAAACACGTGAATACAATATTTTAATTTTAAAAATTTATTAATAAAATAATATCAAAAGTCAAATGACACATAAATTAATACTTAAAAACTTATATTATAGCATTACTTAGAATTTTTTTCGTCATGCTTGCTCATTACACTAGAGATTAGATAGCGAAAAGAATCCATCCGACCTAGAAAAGGCATAAGTTTTAAAAGCCCATTTTCTCCCTAGCTAGCTCATGAGAGAATTTGGAACCAATGATGATCGATTTTAGTGGGAAGTCAAAAAGAATAAGAAAGTAGAAAAAGAGAGAGAACATGTACAACTTTTAATTTGAGGTAATGTTGATGACCAAATAAGATAATGCTAGTTGGTGGCATTCGTATGGAATGCACACTCCCTTCCATTTTCTTATATTATCTCAATCCCACTCTTCCTTTCTTTTGCACCCACTTAGTGCTTTCCTCTTCAGAATCCATTTTTGTCGAATGGACTTTCTTTTTTCATTTCTATTGTGTAGGCCTTTATAAGAGACGTGTGAAGTGATTTGTATGGTTATATCATAAATTTTATATATATATATATATATATCAAAGCTACTAAGTTAGGTGGTGCATGATGAAATTAAATGGACCCCCAAAAGTTTGAGGCCATTCTTTAGATGGAATATTGTTTACTTTTTTAATAAGCTTGAATCAATTACTTAATCATTAGTTTAATGCCAAATACAATGTTGTATTTGTGCGTGCTAATAAGAAGGACGGCTAAGCTTATTTGCCCCTGCTAAGAAGTTGCCTTGTCATCTCCTTCTCCTGAACCACGTCTTTTTGGTCTCGTTGAGCTTCTCATATGCTGTTGGGATACAAGACTGAAACATTCATAAAATATCTATAAATAATGCACTTGGACATTTCATGTCTAAATATTCACTTTCTAATGGAAATTATCAAAAAAGGAAGGGGAAAAAAAAATCGATTTGAAGACCTAAGCAATACAATTTAGCTTAAAGTCGTCATACTTCATGGCAGAATGACGAGTCTTGTTCATTGACCCGCTTTCACTCAGAAAACTATATATTTTTTTCCATCCAATTAATCCGACAACGTCGATAGACCTTATGAAAACTGAAAATTTTTTCTTATTTACCCTCAAGTTGTCCCAAATGTGTCATTAAAAGCCAAATCGTGTTGCACTCTACCAACTTAATTAAGACAATTCGATTGTGATGAATCTCATGCTTGAGAGAGAGAGAAAGAGAGAGAGCTAAATGTGGAAATTAATCAAGAGATACAACAATATCTTAGGATTAGTTGGTGAAATGAGTTTGAGTTGGAAATTTTAAGTTCAATAGTATTTTTGTTGACTTTTTAGAAAAAACAAAAAACTTTTCAGAAAAGACAAAAAAAAAATACAGTTTAATTTGAGTTAAACTTGAACGTCAAACTAACCCTTAATCATTACAAAGGATACTAGAATATCTTAACAATTAAACACTAGCAGGACCTCTTAAGGGCTAGGTCTAGGAAAAGACTATAAAAAATGTTGATAACGGAAAAAGGAAAAGAAAAACCCAAAAGCATCCGTTATTTCTATGTAAAGAAACGATTCCAATATTTCCATTTAGAATTCTTTTCCGAGTTTTGTCGACTGTTATGGTTTAGAGGGATTCACACTTTCGTCGTGAAGATTATTGGAATCCTGTTGTAACTTCTTAAAAGCACCCACGTCTCTTCCTTTCTCATTCACTCTTTTATTGCCCATACATAAAATTCATCACTCCTTTTGGGGAGAGAGAGATAAGATAATATATATATATATATATTTTTTTTTTTTTGTCTTTTTTGTTTCTTCAACCAAAAAAAAAAAAAAAAAACATTTCTTTTCTTTATTTTTGACTCTGACCTCCTTCGTGATTCAAGTATTGTTTTTGTACATTTTATTGTAGCTTGAAGTGAACTTGAAATATTTGTTAACCCACAAGTTGGTGGATAATTAGTGTTCCATAAAAATATTAAGAAAAAAAAGTTGCTGAATTAGCAGATAAAATTGTTTTTTTAATTACAGGCCACCATGACCAGATCATTATTCTTACCCTTTGTAAGGTGGACAGCACACTCAGCAATATTTGGTATCTAGTAGAATAATAAATGACTAATTGGATAAGACATGGATTAGTAAATTTTATCAGAAAAACAAATAAAAAAGGTGCAAAATATTATGAAGTAGATAGAATTACTTGTTACTAGCTAGTGTGAATAATAAAATCTATCACAAAAATGCTCAATATGCATGAGCGTAAGAATCGGTATGAAATATCTTATCAGTTATAAAAATCGTGCATTAATGAGTCAGATGCAACATTGTTCTTATGAGAGTTGAACAAAAGATCAACAGCTCCCGCCGTTCTAACTTAAAAAAAATAATAATAATAAAAAATAAGAGAGAGAGCTTCGTAATCTATATCTTTTTTATTTATTTTAAAGGTTCTAATATCTTATGACCGGTTTGGTGCACAAGTTTAGTTTGAGTTGAGTTGAGATTTTTAAGTTTGAATAGTATTTTGTTGACTTTTCAGAAAAGACAACAAACTTTTCAGAAAAGATAAAAACATGATGAAAAAGTACAGTTTAGTTTAAAATGAATGTTAAATGCCAACACCCATTAGTGTACAAAAGGAGAAAAAAGAAGAGAAAAAAAAAAAAAAAAAAAAAGAGAGGATAGAGAGAGAGAGAGAGAGAGAAATAGAAAAAACAAAAAAAAAAACGTCTAATCAGTTAAAGTACGTTTTCAATGCTTTATTTCAAAACTGTACTTAAATATATCAGCGGACAGCAATTATAATAAATTTACCATCAAGTCCGTGATGAACTTTACATATATACGTGACTAATCCAGGAGGATGAAACTAGGTTGTTTGGTGATACATTCATAGTTATCTGATTTTATTTAAAAGATATAGGGTTTAAATTTTTTTACCCAAAAAAAAAAAAAAACTGTTTGACCTCCACATTCTTCACAAAATGTTATGGATGAGTCATGCACATTTCTAAATATACTTGTCAATGATACATCTCTCTACATATCTTTCTTCAAAAATAAAAAATAAAAAGAAATCTCTCCATTATCTTCCTGTCTTTCATGGCTTGATAAAATAAAACAAATATAGGAAAAAATAAAAAAAATAAAAAAACAAAACAAAAATCAAAAAACACAAAACAAATAAACAAAAAATGTTTTCTTTCAATTAGCCCTGAACACTTCGTCCATAAATACCCTTGTTAGGGGCGTGTGTTCACACACTCCTCCTCATCAATCAACGCCACAAAAAAAAAAAAAAAAAAAAAAAAAAAAAAAAAAAATTACGTTCTTCTTCATCTCTTTCCTCGTAAAAGCTCTTCTTCTTCCCTTTCAATTTCCATTTCCCATGGCCAATTCCAACCAAACATCTTTTAACGAAGTGGCCAAATACGACCTTGAACAACAACAAACGACACAACAAGTACTAGACCTGGAAACCAAAGAGTTCGACTACTCCAAACGCTCCCAATGGCTGCGAGCAGCCGTGCTCGGTGCGAACGACGGACTCGTCTCCACGGCGTCGTTAATGATGGGCGTTGGAGCCGTCAAGCAGGACAGTAAGGTCATGATTCTCACCGGTTTCGCCGGTCTTGTCGCCGGGGCTTGCAGCATGGCCATCGGGGAGTTTGTGTCCGTCTACTCCCAGCTTGACATAGAGGTTGCTCAAATGAAGAGGGACAAAGTTCAAAGAGAGACAGGAGGAGGAGGAGAGATATTGGAAGACACCGCGCAGGGAGAGAAGGAGGATTTGCCGAATCCGCTGCAGGCTGCGGCGGCTTCAGCGCTGGCGTTCTCGTTAGGAGCCATTGTGCCGCTGCTGGCCGCGTCCTTTATAAAGGAGTACAGGGTGAGGCTGGCGGTTGTGGCTTCGGCCGTCAGCCTGGCCTTGGTCGTGTTCGGGTGGTTGGGGGCCGTGTTGGGGAACGCACCGACGGTGAAATCGGTGGCTAGGGTTTTGGTTGGAGGTTGGCTAGCTATGGCAATAACCTTTGGCTTAACAAAGTTGATTGGTTCTAGTGGCCTATAAACGTACGTTATTATTAGTTTTTTTTTTAATTAAAAAAAAAAAAGATTTGAACTCTTGATCTCCGCGTCATCAAAGTCAAAACATTGGAGTCAAGGGTAGATTTATCACTACACTAAACTTATAACTATATATAAAATTATTACTGGCCGTTTTGAATCAATTATCACGAATTTCCATGTATCTTGCATGGTCCAAACATGATTTCTTCTCGTTTCTCCTTATTTTTTTTTCCTTCTCATCTTTAATTTTTCCTTTTGTTGTACTTTTCATGATTTTGTGAAGAAAGATGTGTAGTCTAAGTTTGTAATTTTTATTTTAAAGTGTGAAAAGTTAAACATGAATTAACATTTTGTCTTCGAGACCTGAGTAGTATACTTTTGTTCCGTGAAATCTATCTCTTGAAAAATCTGGAAAAGAATTTTCTCATTCACACACACACACACACACAAATAAATATATATATATATATATATATATATATATATTAGTTAAGGAGCCCGGGGAAAACAAACAAAACAAAATAATTAAAAAACTTTAAAATATTTTTTGTCATATGACGGGTCCACCCGTCACGTGGCGGATTGGGAGGAGTGACCCAAAAAAAAAAAAAAACCCACGGTAAAAGTGTCTATTATTCGTACTTTTAAAGGTTAGTAAATGATATGCCTATTCGTGCTTTTAAAAGTTAGTATAGATATAGATTATAAGAAGACAAATTATACAGCAAATAAGTCATCTTTAAAAAATATTTGAAGTAAATAAAATATTTTAAAAATGTGGTAAATTGTTTATGTACAAGAATTTTTTAAGGTAATTTTATTGTACATAAATTTTTGTCATAAATATGATATTTACTGTAAATATTTTATTTACAAAAATATTTTTAAGATAATTTTGTCACAAATAATGTTTCATAAATGCATTATTTAACATGAATTTGCTTTTTACGATCGCTCAAAAAGTTTTCTATTATTTATTATCATCCAAAAAGTTTTTGACTATTGGAGTGCCTCATTGTCTTGCTGCTTCTGTGTCTAATCCAGAAACTGAGGTTTACAGTTGGGATAAAGTTCCAAGATTTGTAGCATTTCTGTTTTTGGTTGATTTAGCCTATTGATTGCAAGCAAGTGTTACTTAAAAAAAAAAAAGGTTTTTGACATATTTCTCTTATTATTCCTTAATTAGTACATCAATATATATATTTGATAGACCTAATAATATACAGCTAGTAAGTTTTGTAATTGGACTAAATTTCCTAGAATCAAGCTAATGACATGTACAAATTATGGAAATAAGGATCAGAAGTTATTACAAGGCCGATTAATGAAATCAATAAGCAAATCTCAACAATATCTGTTGGAAAAATATATGGCGGTATGCACGGCGGAAGCCAATATATGAAAACGGAATTTAAAGTTCTTTATGTGGCATAAATATTGCATCGATATCTATATATATATATATATATATATTTGAGTAAATATACTGCATCGATATTTTTGTCTATATATATATATCTACATGACAAAAATAAAAATGTCAATGATACTAACTCTAATCCTAACTTTTAAATACCAACTTATATGACATATGAACTATTATTATTTTATTGGTTAGTCGTTGAAACATTGTCACGTTAATATATTGTTTCTATTGATGAAAATATAACACGTGAATTAACACTAAAAAAGTAGATATTAGTGTTAATGTCTTTAGCATTACTCGATAGACCGAAACGCTCATTTATATATAGAAAAAAATATATATTTATAAATATATATAGACGGAAACACGTGCAACATTGATGTAGAAGAATTTCAAAATAATTGACCTCTTTAATGTTATGTTTGGTAGGGTGGAAAAAAAAATAGTATAGGAGAAAAATGAATGAAAAATGATGTAGACTATTGTTTGATAAGAAAGAAAATTAAAAAAAAAAAAAGAAAAATAGGATAAACAAATTTTTTTATGAGGCATATTTATCAACATTGGCACAGGGTCATCTTGCTTTGATCTGAAGAATTACCTTGGCTAAAGGAGAACAACTTGGAAAGTTTTTAACCTAAAAAAGAAACAAAAACACAAAAAAACAAAAAAACAAAAAAAAAAAACAAAAAAAACAAAACTTGTTTTGTTTTGTTTTGTTTTGTTTTTTTTTTTTTTTTGTTTTAATGTAAAAACTAAATTGTAAACCGTTTTGGAATCTTTAAGTGGAATGGAGAATATAATTTTAATTGGAAGAGTGTTTTTTTTTTTTTTCTTTTTTTCTTTTTTTCGTTATCCAATTTTAATTGTCCTTTCTCGATGATAAATCGAGAGTTTGGACCATTGGAACACGTCCTTTAAAGACGTGAATTGTACAGTTGGCTGTAGTAGGTACTAGATTTCAATCCGTGCACATTAAAGACTGTTACACTCCGTTTAGTAGAAGTGAGATAACACTTTTAAAAAATGAAAATTTGGATTTTTCTTTATGTTGTTTGGTAGATAGAAAGAAAAGAAAATTAAATATTTGTATAATTATTGTTTTAATCATATACATGTAATATTTTTCTTAAAAAATATGAATAAAAAGTGACATTAATTATAACATAGTGGATTTTAGTTTCCTCCCACTTTTGAAAGGATTAAAGTGAGTGGGCCTCCCTATAATTTTTTCCCTCTTTTTTTTTCATTCCTCTTTTCCTTCTTACCAAACAACCTAATTCACAAATTTTTATCTAATTTTTTCCTCATTCCACTTCCTTCCTCCATCTTTTCCACCCTACCAAACATAGCATTAATGTCCAAATCTAACTAAGTTTGACTCTAGCCTTACCTGAGAATGTTGGCACGCTCACCTTCTTTTTGAAATTGTTCAGGGGCTGGGACACCTATCTGTCTCAATGAGAACAATACAAGAAATTATGAAAGAAACGACTGTTGTTAAATGATAGTTTTGAAAAACTGTCATAGAATGCAGTAAAAGACGTGACTGGAGTCCCCCCACCAAAAAAAAAAAAAAAAAAAAGAAAGGTTAATTTTACTTTTAGCACTTATGGAATAAAATATATTAAAAACAACATCATTTTTTATCCCATTCACTTTTAACACCGCCACATCACCACCCTCCCTTGTATGTGGGGTCCAACAGCATTAAATGTATCAAAAGTTACATATTTACCCTCATCTCCCTCGCATGGTCCAAAAAAAAAAAGTGTCAAACCAATATCTACAGTATTTTAGAGAGAGAAAATGAAATCTAGAGAGAGAAATAGTTGCAATCGGCCGGAACTGCTTGGAAACCGTCCGAAACCACCACGAAAGGCATCTATAAAAAGCTTCGGAATATGGGAAGGCCACCTACTTAGAATAGTTTAAAAAACCAGTACCAGAGATCGAGAGAATGGTGACCGATGAAGGGTTGAGGGGAAATCGAAGTTAAGGAATTAAAAAAGCCGAAAGTTAAAAAAATTGCTTTTTCGTTTCAATGTTTAAAAAGTTTGCGTTTAACGCATTGTTTGCAAAGAGGGAAAAAAATTTCATTATGAAAAGTAATTTGTTTAACAGTTGGTCTTCTTACAGGATTGGTCATTTTCATAATGACCGCCTGGTAATTTTCGATGTAACTCCTGTAACTATTAAATTTTCGCATATAATTTTGGTCACAACGATATTGACCAGGTGGTCATTATTTTTATGACCCGTTTTTGGTCAAACATCCTTCTACCGGATCGGTCATTTTCATAATGACCCCATGGTCATTATCGTTGTGACCTCTGTAAATGGTCAATACGGTGACGTATTGGTCAAAGTGTTAGACTATCAGTCATAACAGTTATGACCACCTGATCATAAATGTTATGATCGATGTGTTAAAAATAGAAGGCTACCTCTAGAGAAAAGTAAAAAATAAATAAATAAATAAATTAAAAAAAAAAACCATCGTGTGAAGTTATTTGCAGACAGTCAAAACGATGTTGACCGAGTGGTCATCACTGTTATGACCGTCTGCCCTATTGTGAGACAAAAGATTTTTAAATTTTTTTTTTCAACAATGAATCTTAGTTTTAAAATAGTAACTAATTGGTAGTTACTCTCATTACATGGAATTAAAAAAAATTAAATTAAAAAATCCTCGTGTTATTTGCAGACGGTCATAACAATGTTGACCGAGTTGTCATCACTGTTATGACCGTCTGCCCCTATTGTGGAACAAATGGATTTTTTAAATTTTTTTTCGTTTACAATAATGATTCTTAGTTTTAAAATAGTAACTAATTGGTATTTACTCTCGTCACATGGAATGTTAAAAAAAAAAAAAATTACTCAAAATCCTGTAAAATTATTTGCAGACGGTCATAACGATGTTGACCGAGTGGTCATCACTGTTATAACCGTTTGCCCCTATTGTGAAAGAAAAGATTTTTTGAACTTTTTTTTTTTCTTTTCAAAAATGAATCTTAGTTTTGAAATAGTAAATAATTGGTAGTTACTCTCATCACATGGAATTAAAAAAAAATTAAATTAAAAACCCTCGTATGAAGTTATTTGCAGACGGTCATAACGATGTTGACCGAGTGGTCATCACTATTATGACCGTCTGCCCCTATTGTGAAACAAAGGATTTTTTGAACATTTTTTTTTTTTTTTCAAAAATGAATCTTAGTTTTGAAATATTAACTAATTGGTAGTTACTCTCATCACATGGAATTAAAAAATCCTCGTGTGAAGTTATTTACAGACAGTGATAACGATGTTGACCGAGTGGTCATCATTATTATGACCGTCTGCCCCTATTGTGAAAGAAATGATTTTTTGAACTTTATTTATTTATTTATTTTTAAATGAATCTTAGTTTTGAACTAGTAACTAATTGGTAGTTATTCTCATCACATGGAATTAAAAAAAATTAAAATAAAAAACATCCTATGAAATTATTTGTAGATGGTCATAACAGTGTTGACCTAGCGGTCATCACTGTTATGACCGTCTGCCCCTATTGTGAAACAAATGATTTTTTTTTTTTTTTCCAAAAATGAATCTTAGTTTTGAAATAGTGACTAATTGGTGGTTACTCTCATCACATGGAATTAAAAAAAATTAAAATAAAAAACATCCTATGAAGTTATTTACAGACGGTCATAACGATGTTAATCGAGCGGTCATCACTGTTATGACCGTCTGGCCCTTTTGTGAAACAAATGATTTTTTAAACTTTTTTTTTTCTAATAATGAATAATAGTTTTAAAATAGTAATTAATTGGTAGTTACTCTCATCACATGGAATTAAAAAAATTAAAATAAAAAACATCCTATGAAGTTATTTGCAGACGGTCATAACGATGTTGACCGAGCGTCATCACTGTTATGACCGTCTGCCCCTATTGTGAAACAAAGAATTTTTTAAACCTTTTTTTTTTTTTAATTTTCTGCTTAATTCCTTCATAATGTATCCCTTCACAATGAATTGCTGGTAATTCCTGATATTATTAAAATAATAGAGTCACAATTATTAGCCCAATCAATACAAAATTTACATTTTGTATTTGAAAATTTACAACAACAATGTTAATAGAGTAAAAATATATCGAAATATTAAAAAATGGGGTTAGGCAGAATTAAGGGTAACAAAATATATAAAAATTTGGCAGTTAGGCAAAAAAGAGGGAAAAAAAATGGCAGTTAGGCATAATTACAGGAGAAATAATATGAATTAATTAGTAATCCGTATCGACCTCATCGTCACTTTTGTAGTCTCCTTCAAGCTTTCGCCTTGCATGGCCCCAAAGATAACAAGCCATCCACTCCCTGAATATTTGCATGCGGTCATGGATTACCCAATACCGGACATCCCGCCCTTCGATCAAGTATTCAGCATTCTTGATAGTAAATATTCCACAATCACCCATGTACCACGTAAAATTAAAAAAAGTTTAAACAAACACATAATCATTAATATGAATGAACATTATTGTTTATTGTAATTACTCATTGTCTTGACGAGGGATATCTGCCATAATGGTGACTGGAATTGGGTAAGTCCCAGGTGGCTCTCTTGGTTTGAACTCGAACAGACTTAGTCGTTCTGCGAGCAATGGAATGAACTTTGATAAAGCATCCACGCCACCTCGGACCTTTGAATTGTGAGGGCCTTCATGCTGCATCGAGTCATACACCTCAATTATCCAGTTTGTCAGTTCGAGATTTACTAATGCCTAATGCTTCAAATCATCAAAGTGTATTGGTATTAGTAACGTGTTAACTTGAAACCAAGACAAACCACTTTGTACATTAACGCCAAGCATGAGCTTGAGTAAAGAGTCACAGGATTCCCAGTCGAATGTTTTAGGTGAACTCTGGTACACACTCCACATTCCACAAACCTTCGCACTGAAAAATGTGTCCATCGTTGTCACCTTCCGCTTTTCTAGTTCTGGGAATTGCCTGATTTTCTTCCTCAAATATTAGAAAGCTACGTCAATGTGCTGCATACATGACACAAAAATAGATGTATTGTGACAAAATAACAACTCATTAAACAAAAATACTTTGCAAATATATAGATAAACAAAGTGTATTCATCCTGGCTTGTAGAAGAAAACTAGAGACTACTGACCTCATCCCATAGCCAAATAGGCGAGGTTGCTAATTCATAGTACCAAGTTTTATTATCCACCTTCATGATTCCGAGGTCATGGTATTTGTCGAGAGACTCATACTTGGCACCGTATCGGGGTGGGCGTTTACTAAATATACAAAATTTTAAATAAAAGATGACACAGTTAATAATTGAAAAAATTTAATATCCAATTGACAACTATTGGTTAGAAACAAATTACCCTGGTGGAGTTTCTTCAACAGTCCTTTCTTTATCCACTCCCTAAATTCCTCTAGCGTCTCTTTGGGAGGTTCATCGTCGAGACCTCGGGGGAGGGCATTAAGTTGCTTAGGCGGAGCAGTAGACGGAGAACCGACATCAATCATAAGTCTGGCCAGGCATTGACCTAGCCTTGACAGTCTAGCTCTCTTCTTCTTTGGTATCTATAAATTACATGTGTTAGATGGGTTTAAACAAAACGATAACAATTACGAGTAAGGCAATTTTAAAAAAAAAATGTTTTGGTAACAACCACGTCACCGCTCGTTTCAACCACGTCACTGCTCTCATCGTTGCCTAGCTCCGCAATCTTTGAAACTAATTGTTCCTCAACCTTCTCATCTTTGGTTTCGATACCCTCCCCCTCCCCCTCGGGAATCCTTTCCCCCTCATCAACTTGCTTCGTGGGAACAAACTCTGCCTGTGAGGTTGATCAAAATGCCATAATGTATACATAGTTATTTACATCTGGAAAATGAGAATGATTATCTACATAACTGGCAGACTCAAATTTAACACAATGGTTTATCTGGTTCCTATCGTTCTCGGCATCTTCATGAGAAACGATCACCTTATCGGCAGTTAGGAACTCCATGGCTGCCTGAACACCAATATCCGCCACCGAACCAATGTCAGGGGAGGTTGTCTTCCTGGCGTCCAATTCATCCCTCTCAGCATTGATCTCATGTCCGCTGCTGACAGGCGGCGCCGAATCTGCCTTACCTTCCCCCTTCTCGGACTTGTTGGCGAACAACAATTTGATAAGCCTCCGTAATAGTTTGTTGGATTGCTTCTGTTCCTTTTTAAGATCCTCTAATTTTTTATTTAGTGATGCCACCTGTCCTCGGATCTCGGTTTGAAACTCCCGCCACTCGGACTTTGTATCTGTGCTTGGCCGAGTGACAGAAGACTTCGGAGGGGGTAATAGGGCCATGGCAGTTGCACTCTTCGAAAAGAGGCGCGCAATCCATGGGTTATTCAACTCTTCTTCGGGAGGCAGCAAGACGAAATGAGTATGCTACACAAATACGGTTAATTATATTAATGGCTGACATATATGATTAGCATCTTGTATACATATATATGATTATCATCTTGTAATAATTACTGCAGGCGGTTAACACCGTTATGACCGGGTGGTCATAATCGTTATGACCGATTGCGGTCAACACCATTATGACCATCTGGTCAACACCGTTATGACCAGTTGCGGTCATAACCGTTATGACCACACGATCACAACGGTTATGACTAGATGGTCATAGCCGTGTTGACTACTCGGTCATAACCGTTATGACCATCTAGTCATAACGAATATGACCGGATGGTCATAATGTTGATGACCACCAATTGATATACACAATCAAAAAAAAAAAAAAAAACAAATAAAAGGAAAAAATTACCTCGTCTTCGCCGAGCGTGGTAAAAGCAGCCACAACATCATTAAACTTGACATTTTCCGTGGTGGTCCACGACGTCATACGCGGAATGGCCGGCTCGTACTTAGTGGTAAATTTGGTTGCTATTGATGGGATGGTCTCATATGCCCAAACGAGTAAGGCATGAGGAAACCCCGGAAGACTGTAATGGACTGTGATATATTTTTTTAATGGTCTATTCTTCGAAGACATCCTGTTGTCTACAGTATGGCAGATTGCGGACCGTGTTGCCTCCCATGAGAGCACTCCCCAAGGAAAAGAATTGAAAGCATCCAAATCAACAGCAAGAGCAAAAAACGAGTAAGGCATGAGGAAACCCCGGAAGACTGTAATGGACTGTGGCATTTTTTTTTAATGGTCTATTCTTCGAAGACATCATGTTGTCCACAGTATGGCAGATTGCGGCCCATGTTGCCTCCCATGAAAGCACTCTTCAAGGAAAAGAATTGAAAGCATCCAAATCAACAGCAAGAGCAAAAAACTGTGGGCCAATCTTCACGGCGCTTGCATTTGATAGGGGGATGGAAAACATAATGTATAGAAGGCTAAGCTTGACCGCGTCATCGTCGTTGTCAAACTTAGCATTCGACATCTGCACCTCCAAATTTTCTCTTGACACACCCCTCAACGTCGAAAAATATATTGCAATTAATCGGCTTTCGACGACAGGGAGATAAGTAGACCCTACACAATTCAGGCCGGTTATTAGGCAGAACTCGTTGATGGAAAATCTGCCGACGGCTTCACCAAGCTCAAAGCAGAGGGCATCACCCATTCCTCTGTGTGACATCAGGCGCATCGCAATGTTGTGGAATATCTGGCCAGCCCAACCAAGAGTATCTAAATGCATAAACTGTTGAATGCATGGCTGCTGTTTGACGGACTCGTACAGTCGCGGAGACAACCATTGACACAAATTTTTCATTGGCTCCATTATGTTAACGAAAGTATTTATTTTCGCCCTCGTAATTTCACTGTCCGGTACGAGTCGAACATATTGACTCTGCGTTAATGGTAACATAAAAAAATGTTAAATATCACAACGAGGATTAATTGTGACAAAATACCTGGCATAATATCACATTAAAAAAAAAAAAAAACGAAGATTTGGCATATTAAACTCAACACAAAAAATGACCAAGTCATCATGAAAATGACCATAATAACTTATAAAAACCGAGTAATTATTTTTGTGACCAACAAGTCATCATGAAAATGACCATCTGGAAATAACTAAGATCTTAGTAATTATGTCCAAAGAGAGTCAATACAAAGAGTTGTGCAATTATAAAATTGTACAAACTGATCACAAGATTTGTATATATATTAATATCACCTACAAATTCATTACTTTCATACAAACTTCGACGAAACTCTGAGCAAAAAATATATAAACAAAAACACACAATGATACAAACGGTTGGTTTATGTAACTTTAAATATTTTAAAGAAAACATTAACTGAGTAATTATGTGAGTTGTATACTATTTAACCATAACAGATATAAAAATGGGAACTTTTTAATATATAATCAATAAAAACTGAACATTCTTTCTGAAACATATTAAAACTGTACACTTTTTAAACAAATAAAAAAATAAAAAATAACCATCGTTTTTTACCTCTTCAGATTTCGTAATTTCTTCAGATTTTGAATCCTTCACATCCACTTCCTCATGCTTTCTCTTCATATTTTTAGGACTTTTATCGGCCGATGAACTTTTGGTTGACTTAACTCGGACTGGCTTCTTCTCCAGACTAGTGTTTTTCTCAGACATTTTAGTGGGTGTCGACATGGGTAGTTTTTTCACGATTACACAATGTTATCAGACGTCCAAACAGTTTATAGAAGGATTTCGTTGGTGGTTTAGGATGGTTATCGAGCGATTATGGGTCGATATCTACTGGTTAAAACGCTTTCTCTCTCTAGAAACGGAGTTTCTCTCTCTAAAAAAACTGTAGAAGCTGGTTTGAAATATTTTTTAGGGTTTTTGAGGGAGAGTGAGGTTTAGGCGGGTGGGAGAGGAGGGCAAATTGGGGATTTGGCATTTGGGACGCAAATCAAAGACTGTTGGTGTTCTTAAGAATACGATCATTTTCATATTGACCGCCTGGTCAACATCGTTGTGACCATCTGTTAAATGCAAAAATTACCCATTTATAGCGGTCACAATGATAATGACCATGCGGTCATTATGACAATAACCGTATTTGTACGAATACCAACACAGACATTGATTAGATCGACATGCTATCAATTAATGTCAAATCCTCGATTTGTGTGTAAAGGGGAAAAAAACAAGAAAACAATTAATTTGCATAATTTTGATACAAGCAAAAAATACAGTCATTTTCATAATGACCACCTGGTCAATTTCGTTGTGATCTCTGCCCACGTTTTCAGAAAACAAATCCTATACAATTAAAAATAAAATTTAAATAAGTTATGAATTAAAAAAAAAATTTGGGCCTTCTAAATACGGTCATTTTCATAATGACCACCTGGTCATTATCGTTGTGACCAAGGTTAAATGACCAATTTTAACCATTTACTGGGGTCACAACGATAATGACCGGTTGGTAATTATGAAAATGACAGTATTTTTAAGAAGGACCAATATTTTAGGTAGTTTCATAACTGATTTAATAAATTTTTTTTTATCCCTTTACCCACAAATTGAGGATTTGTTTATGATTGATGGCATGTCGATCTAATCAATGTCTGTTGGTATTCGTAAAAATACGGTCATCTTCATATTGATCGCCTGGTCATTATCGTTGTAACCAATGTTAGTTACTAAAATTGATCATTTAACCTTGGTCACAACGATAATGACCAGATGGTCATTATGAAAATGACTGTATTTTTTAGAAAATAAAAAAAAAATTACGAAAATCTTATTTAAATTTTTTTTTTCTTGTTCAAATTTGTTTTCTGAAAACGTGGGCAGGTGTCACAACGAAAATGACCGAATTTTTTGCTTGTATCAAAAGTTATGCAAATTAATTGTTTTTTTTTCCCCTCTTTACACACAAATCAAGGATTTGGCATTAATTGATGGCATGTTGATCTAATCAATGTCTGTGTTGGTATTCGTACAAATACGGTCATTTTCATAATGACCGCATGGTCATTATCGTTGTGACCAATGTTAAATACATAAATTGGTAATTTACAGGAATCACAACGATAATGACCAGGAGGTCATTATGAAAATGACCGATTATGTAGAAGTATCAAATGTTAGGCAAATGCATTACTTATTTTATTTTCTTTTCGGTTAAAAAATTCCATGTGACGAGATTAACTACCAATTAGTTAATATTTCAACACTAAGATTCATTTTTGAAAAAATAATAATAATAAAGTTAGTTCAAAAGATCCTTTGTTTCACAATAGTGGTAGACGGTCATAACAGTGATGACCACTCGGTCAACATCGTTATGACCGTCTGCAAATAACTTCACACGAGAGTTTTTTTAAAATTTTTTTTAAACATTCCATGTGATGAGAGTAACTACCAATTAGTTACTATTTCAAAACTAAGATTCATTTTTGAAAAAAAAAAAAAAAAAGTTAGTTCAAAAGATCATTTGTTTTACAATAGTGGCAAACGGTCATAACAGTGACGATCACTCGGTCAATATCGTTATGACCGTCTGCAAATAACTTCACACGAGAGTTTTTTAATTTTTTTTTTAAATTCCATGTGACGAGAGTAACTACCAATTAGTTATTATTTCAAAACTAAGATTCATTTTTGAAAAAAAAAAAAAAAAAAAAAGTTCGTTCGAAAGATCCTTTGTTTCACAATAGTGGCAGACGGTCATAACAGTGATGACCACTCGGTCAACATCGTTATGACCGTCTGCAAAGAACTTCACACGATAGTTGTTTAATTTTTTTTTTAAACATTCCATGTGACGAGAGTAGCTACCAATTAGTTATTATTTCAAAACTAAGATTCATTTTTGGAAAAAAAAAAAATTAGTTCAAAAGATCATTTGTTTCACAATAGTGGCAGACGGTCATAATAGTGATGACCACTCGGTCAGCATCGTTATGACCGTCTGCAAATAACTTCACACGAAGATTTTTTAATTATATTTTTTAAACATTCCATGTGACGAGAGTAACTACCAATTAGTTACTATTTCAAAACTAAGATTCATTTTTGAAAAAATAATAATAATAAAGTTAGTTCAAAAGATCCTTTGTTTCACAATAGTGGTAGACGATCATAACAGTGATGACCACTCGGTCAACATCGTTATGACCGTCTGCAAATAACTTCACACGAGAGTTTTTTTAAATTTTTTTTTAAACATTCCATGTGACGAGAGTAACTACCAATTAGTTACTATTTCAAAACTAAGATTTATTTTTGAAAAAAAAAAAAAAAAAAAAAAGTTAGTTCAAAAAATCCTTTGTTCAACAATAGTGGCAGACGGTCATAACAGTGATGATCACTCGGTCAACATCGTTATGACCGTCTGCAAATAACTTTACAGGATTTTGAATAAATTTTTTTTTTTTTTAAACATTCCATGTGACGAGAGTAACTACCAATTAGTTACTATTTTAAAACTAAAAATCATTATTGTAAAGGAAAAAAAAAGTTTAAAATTTCAACAATAATATAGTCACACGAATGCAGAAAGCAATAATATTGTTTAGTGTCTAAACTCAATTGTTCAACCTACGTTAAACAAAATAATTATGAATTGAGAGTGATGAACGATGGTTTCGACCTTGTTGAAATGGTTCTTAAGGGTATTGAATTGGTACAGGTTTGTCGGTTGTGTCCATAACCATTACATCTACCGCACCGAATAGACTCATGTTCTTCTCCTTGAGACAAAATCCTTCTAACCCGTGGCCTTCCGGGCTCACGCTTTGTTTTGGGAGGATTGACAATTTGTGACCTGACTTCTTCTGGAACATCCCAGCCATCTGCGCTGCCAATAGGATGGACTACAGATGAATAACAACCATAAAGATAATATTTCATGTAGTAATTCGAGCAATAATTGTATGGATCTATTCGTCGGTGGTTACAAACGGCCATTGCATGAGGGCAATGAATTTTATCGAGCTGAAATCGTCTGCACGTACATGTCCTTTCGCTCATATCGACGATCCATATTTGGCAAGCATTGTTGGTGACTGCGTACTCAAACTGATCAGCTGGCCACTGCTGTAACAAGGTGAATTTTAACACATTGAGCTAATTTAGTTTAAGGAAAAAATGGGCATATACCATATATGTGTTGGATGTGGTCGTGATCACGTACCGTTACTAATAGGCCTACTGAGAAGTTGGTGCGAATCAATTTCTCAGCCTTTGGTGCCAGTTTTGATGTTAAATTTGATGGCCTCCTCACGCCTCGCGACAAACCATCTTTGTTGTAGTTCCCTCAACCATTCCACTAAGAATCCAACTGGCATTAACCTGGCTTTCCGATCCACGTTGTTCAATGACTCCGCAATGTTGGTTGTCATGATTGCATACCTCCGCCCATTGAAATATGCTCGCGACCACTTTGTAGGATCGGCCTGCACAAGGTATCGGTGCATGTCGGGGTTACGATTACGGATGGATTCCATATGACGCTGGTGCTCACTTACAAGATACGACCTCGTTGCACCGTCAAAATATGTCTTCAAAGGGCATTTGAAATCTTTGTACTTGGTAGTATTGGATGCAAATCCCGAATGCATCGTCTGGATACACGAGGTTGGATGCAAATTCAATACCCTTATGCCTATCAGCCACAATAGCAAGAGACTCTCGAGTGCCGATTGAAGCCCTTAGCTTCTCGAAGAACCATTTCCATGATTCGTTGCTTTTGGACTGAACGATACCAAATGCAAGTGGAAATATGCAACCATTTGCGTCATGACCGCATGCTGCAAGAAGCATTCCCCCCAAACTTGGCCTTTAATGCGGATCCATCAACCACAATTACTGGACGACAATAAGGCCAACCGTGCTTCAAAGCAGCTAAGCACATGTATAAGCATTGTAAGTAATTTTCTGAGTCTGTCTCGATGTCAATGTCGGATCCATGATTTTTCCTCTTAACCATTTCCGCCCACGCGGGCAGAACTGTAATTAATAAAGTTATAACAGTTATTATAACACTTCTCGTAAATATTAAAGTTATTATGTCAGTCATGAACATATTATAAGATAAGGTAAAATACCATTGTATGACTCTGCATCATCGCCCCTCAAGCTGGTTAGTGCTGCTTCCTTCCCTCGCCATGCTCTGAGATAATTGAAAGACATTCCAAATTCTGCCTGCATGTCTCGCATAATTTCTCGAGGTCTATATGAGGTATTAGTCGAATCCAAGTATTTTTCCTTGACACACTCCCCAATCATCCAACTCTTGGCTTGACGATGATGCCCTTGAATGATTTCGATTGAACAAGTATGGACGTCGTCGTACCGCTTCACGACAAACAGTTCACTACCTCTCATCCTTGTTGCACGCAATTGCCATTGACATTTTTCGATATCTATACATATCACGTGTAACAGAGTAGAGTTCGACCTCTTCACCTTGAATTGATAATGTTTACTCATGGCATCGTGATGAAGATGGTATTGCAGTAACTTTTTGTTCTCAAAAATATTGTTTATGCGAATTGTGACAGGTGTATAATCAGCAACAACTAGTGAGCCGGACACACTGTCACTGCTTGGTACATTAACGGATTGAGATGTAGTATAATTGGCGATAGAATGTGCTCCAATGCTTGCTGCGATACTATTCTCGTTTGATTGACGAGCATCACCCGCAAACTTCGATTCATCTACATGAGGAGGAAGAGGAGGGATATGAGGAGGAGGAGAAGGAGGAGGAGGAGGAGGATGAGGGAATGTCTAATTCCTGTCATCTACATGTTGTATGGCTTCATCACTCTGTACAGCCTCTGTAGGAAGCTGAACGTCTATGTGGTTGCTTTCCCTCAGCTCCGGTGGCATCGCTTCTGCCGCAGACTCATCCAATACGTCTATGGTAATAGGAAATTTACTAAGCACATGAACATCCTTCTTCTTCAATTGTATATAGAATTTAACGTCAGCATCACACTGTATCATGACAAGAGGCAATCCAGGTTCAACACCGTATCTCATGACTATAGTCTTGGCTGGGCCCCAAATACCAATTGCACTTCTGACCAACTCAATAAGACCAACATATGTTGCGGATTCGGGCACCAATATTCCCTTCATTTCGCCACCAACATAGCTCTGTATGCCGTCCCATTGACCATTATACTCGACGAAAACACAAACATCCTCCATTTCCCGTGAATAGCAAAAAGTTATTTAAATAAATAAATTTATTGGTGTTAAAAAGAATCCAAAAATTATGTTTCATATAGGGGAGAGTTGGCTTATATCTGAGAACTAGTCACAATGATGATGACCAGACGGTCAATATGAAAATGACCGGTTAATTTCATACTGGTCACAATGATGATGACCAGACGGTCAATATGAAAATGGACGGTCAATATGAAAATGACCGGTTAATTTCATACCAATCACAATGATGATGACCAGACGTTGATCGGTTAATTTCATACCGGTCACAATGATGATGACCAGACGTTCAATATGATATGACCGGTTAATTTCATACCGGTCACAATGATGATGATCAGACGGTCAATATGATTATGACCAGTTAATTTCATACCGGTCACAATGATGATGATTAGATGGTCAATATGAAAATGATCGGTTAATTTCATACCGGTCACAATGATGATGATACCGGTCACAATGATGATGACCAGACGTTCAATATGATATGACCGGTTAATTTCATACCGGTCACAATGATGATGACCAGACGGTCAATATGATTATGACCGGTTAATTTCATACCGGTCACAATGATGATGATCAGACGGTCAATATGATTTCACAATGATGATGATCAGATGGTCAATATGAAAATGATCGGTTAATTTCATACTGGTCACAATGATGATGACCAGACGGTCAATATAATTATGACCGGTTAATTTCATACTGGTCACAATCATGATGACCAGACGGTCAATATGAAAATGGCTGGTTAATTTCATACTGGTCACAATGATGATGACCAGATGGTCAATATAAAAATGACCAGATTGTCATGAAAATGACATTTTTCAGATTGACCATCTTAACACACCCCCATTTAAAGTATGTATTAACAAATAAAACCAACTTAAAACCACCATTACCTAAAATTGGTTGATTGGAAATGGAAAGATCTCCACTCAAATGGAGTTGAAGCAGATCTGACAGCTTCGGACAGTTTTTACAGAGTGAAAAAAGATGTGGTCAGATTTTTTATATTTAGGGTTAGTTTCGATCAATGGGTAATGGTGTAGGGAGGATTCGTGAGAATTGGCTGAGAGAAAATCAAGGAAACGAGGGAAGAAAAATTTCTAATTTTTTGGTACAATTGGTTTATATATTGTCGTTTTGGATGTGGAGGGAAGGGGGTGAGGGGGCCGGGACAGTAGGAAAAATTTTCAGCTTAGGGTTGTTTGGGTTAGTGTGAGGTGAGGGTAAATATGTAACTTTTGATACATTTAATGCTGTTTGGGCCCACATACAAGGGAGGGTGGTGATGTGACGGTGCTAAAAGTGAATGGTACAAAAAGTGATGTTGATTTTAATATAATTTATTCCACAAGTGTAAAAGTGAAATTAACCCAAAAAAAACTGTCATGTAATTATGTGATCATTCCACAACAGTTTTCTAAAAACATAAAAAACTATTGTGAAATGTCAACTATAACGTTTTTTCAAACTGTCTCAATGCATGATGACGACAAAAAACCCCAAGGTGCCAAACGTCAAATCCAACGTGTGGTCACAATTCCATTGTTGCTGATTTCCACTGTTGTTGGCCGATCTCGTAATGTAAGCGGCGATGAGGTGCACCGCGGCCATCATTCTATAATATTTTTAGAAGGAAATTATACCTCAATTAAAGATATTTTGGAAGAAAATTATTATTTAATCAAAGATATATAGCATCATATAACTATTTTAAATGTACATTTTCCTTCTAAAATTATTTAATTATGATTTTAGCTTTAATTAAAGTTTACATGATCTGAATGTGTTCAATTTTTATTTAATTTTTTACCAAAAAAAAATTCGATATAGGGGACGTTTTTGTAACAGTAGAAAAGTTTGGGATAATGTGACGTATAAAATTAAAAATCAGGGACCAATTTTGAAACTGGAAATATAATTCAAGGGTGAAAATAACCCTTATTATTATTAGAAAAATGCTAGGGACACCAACTTTAATTTTAACTTTTAAGCACTAATTTATGTGACAAATGAGTTATTGTTCTTTTATTGGTAAGTGTTTAAAGCATTGTCAGAACAATTTATTGCATCTATGAATAAAAATATGATATGTGAATTAGTACTCAAAAAGTTGATATTAGAACTGATATCCTTAATAATACTCTTATATTATTATTACTATTATTATTGAAGAGATAGAGTACTCCTATGTTTGGATGACATATCCAATTTGGGAAATTGAAAAATTTTTATAAAAAAAATATTTATCTCAACTTTTTTTCTTATTCTCTCATTTTGAAAAATAAAAACCATCTTATTTTTAAACTTACTTTTACAATACGTTTATGGAAAAAGAAAATTTATCTTTTCGAAATATTGATTCTCACAATACATTATTTTTAATATCATTTTTTCTCATTCAAAACAATGTTTTGTTTTCAAAAAGAATTTTTTACATATCCAAATACTATTTTAATCCCAAAATGAAAAGATTTCCCATTTATAATAATAAAAAAAAGTTATTTTTTAAAAATGAACATATCAAAAGAGAACCGTAATAGTTTGTTTGTTTTTGGCTTGGAGGGAAGAGAACCACAGTCTTGATTGGGTGAAAGAGTGGACTTACGATGTATCCGACCACAGAGGATGAACATGGCTCTAATTTAGATTATGAGAGAAATGCAGGGAGAGACAGAGAGAGGACTAGAACAAGAAGCCCCCGAAGCATCGCCCCAGATTCTAGAGAGGGAGAGAGAGAAGTATAGAAGAGTAGAGTAGAGAGAGAAAGTAGAGAGAGAGAGAGAGAATGGCGACGACGGAGGAAGAGAGCGCGGTGAAGGAGCCGTTGGATCTGATCAGACTCAGCCTCGACGAGCGCATCTACGTCAAGCTCCGCTCCGATCGCGAGCTCCGCGGCAAGCTCCATGTATTTTCTTCTTCCCTCTTTCAGCCCTAATTTCCAAAAAAAAAAAAAAAAAAAAGGTTTTTGCTTTAATCTTCTCCTACCATTCAAAATTATGGTTTTCCCTTTCAAGATTCCTCCTCTATGTGTCTTGGCCACTGCAAATTTCGCATTTTGTGGATAGATAAGCTTACATGGATTTATAGAAATCGTAATTTGAATTTTTCGAGTATAATTTGAACTTAGTTCTGGTATTTTGCGTTCTACTGCTGAATTAGGGTTTTGAGACTTTTGTGAATTTCGCTTCTATTTGTTTTGTATATTAAACATTGCTCAACAAGGTTTGTTTGGTTATGATTTTTACTTTCATACGATGCCCCTGATGAAAATTTCGTAAAGAAACCAATATACCTATAGATGCATACGTACATATCTATGCTTAATTTGAGTTCCCAAGCTCGAAATTCTTCGCCCATTGTATCTGTAATTGGGCGAAAAGAAGGCCCTACTCCAAGTTGTTCAAGAATAGTGGCGTTGGCGTTGAGTTTCTCAACCCTTTCCCTTTCCCTTAGGATTAGTCAGTTCTATTTCTCGATGGGGGACAAGCGAAGGGATATAAGTCGGCAGTAGAGTGTCACCTTGACGTGGTGGAAGTCATCAGGTTGAGCCTGATTAATATATATATGTATGTGATATGTAAGTAAATGAGTATTGAGGATAATTTTGGGGTGGGTTATGAAAAAAACTTAACGGGAGGACAAAGAATACGCCAAAGAGTGTCTTTAGACTGGTAGTTGTATGTGTAGAGGCACATAACTCAAATTCGGTAAAGCTTAGTTCAAAAATACTAAAAGTTTTATGTTTTAGCTTGGATTTATGAAATATTTGGAGCAAAATTAAGCAGTAATCCCATTTCGACAGACCTTTCTCTGCTTCACTTCTATTGTAGTGGCATGTAACATGTAAATTTAAACCTGGAAACATTCTACCATAATCTGTGTCTTTATTAATGGTTTTGTTAGTCAAGGTCATAGCGTACATATAGACAGAAGTCAAACATTATTTTGAAGTGTTTTGACGTTTTGATTGTACTTGACTGCTTTGCAAAAATGTGTTTATATTTAATGTACTTTATTTTTTTGGTTGGCATCTGTCTTTGCAGGCGTATGATCAGCATTTAAATATGATTCTTGGTGATGTTGAAGAAGTGGTCACTACTGTGGAAATTGATGATGAAACATATGAAGAGATTGTTCGGGTATGTTTTGCTCTATTATTCTTTGCTATTATATCTTTAAAAAGTTTAAAATAAAATTAAAAAATCTATATACATATATATACATGTACTGGTTAATTTTGTATCAAGTGGATAGAGGTCACAGCAGTCATTTTTTGGTAACCAGTTTACAAAATTATATGTTGTCAGTGCAGTACCTTTGTTTGCCTGTGGACACTTGGACCAAAAGCTGAAAGATTCTCATTTGTTGTTTTTTCTTTACTAGTTTTGTGTGATTCTTTCCAACTCTTAAGTTACAAATCATAGTGAGACTTAATCTAAGCCCAATCACACCAATCTTGAATGCAAGTTATTGTGGCAATTTCGTTTATATTGGAAATCAAGAGTCCACGCTCTAAATAAAACCAACAAAAACCATTGAAATACATGATAACAAGAATAAGGCTGCCCAAAGAAAGTGAATACAGAGAACAAATGATATAGATGTACTGGAAGTTTTAAATCTTGTTGTGCAAATGCGCATCTGGTTGTTTGTTCTATTTTCTTTTCCCCCTCCCATAGAAAAGAACATATTTGTGAATTAATTTCTCATTCATTTTCTTGTATTCCAGACTACAAAGCGCACAGTTCCATTTCTCTTTGTCAGAGGAGATGGTGTCATTCTTGTTTCACCTCCGTTGAGGACAGCTTGATTAATTCAACTCGTCTTAACATGGTTAACCAGCAATGCTGGATTTTGTTAGAGCTGTCACTATGCTAGTGTACTTTATTGATTGTTAAAAGAATGGCTTTCTTGGTGTACTCAATATCTCGTTTTAGAATGGGAAGTTCAGTTGTACTTTTGACATGGCTGAATGAATTGTGTTGCTTGAATTTCAGATAGTGAAGCTTTCTGTGATTATTCTTGTTTGCACTCGAATGAATTTATTTGCATGGAGTCGCTAGGTCCCTTGAATGTACTTTATTTTCAGGCTAGGTCCCTTGAATGTACTTTATTTTCAGGGTAGGAATTCGAAGCAAAACATTTTTTCCTGTAGATTCATCAAGCAAGAACAATGCAGCGTCTTACCGGGGCCTTTGATCCGGAAGGTTATTTGGAACACAATGTTCGGTATCGGGACAAAGCACTAGCGAGATGCTTTTTCCTTGATTGTTTTCCTATTCTACTTGTAGAAAACAGGACCAATCGTTCTTCCCACTCCCCCTCAAACTTCATTCTTTAACTATTCTTCTAAAACGTAGTGTTTCATGTGGATTTTTTTTTTTTTTTTGGGTTGCCTATGAGTCTAATCCTTCTTTCATTTTTTTTTTTTTTTTTGGGGGGCAAAACTTCATCATCGAGTTGAGTTGAATTATCGATTGTCTAAAACCACATTCCGTGGTTCTTAGTTGCTTCTTTTTTGAGTTTGTTCAATGACCGACTAAATTTTCTTATTCTGATATTAAAAAAAAAAAAAAAAAAAAAAAACCCTCTTTACTGCGATCAAAAGATATCTCTCTATTGACGGCTCATAATTTCAGGTAGTTCTAATCACCAAGAATAACCCTACAAGTTTTGTACTAATTTTGTACCAAAATCACTTGTCCCCGGTCAATCGAGTGCAATTGTTTTAAGCATTAATTCATTGTAAAACATAAAGGAGCACTGATATTCTCTTCCCACGACCGTATGAGAAAAAATAATAATATCGACGGCAATATTTCTATTGAAAATAAGAAAAATTAGAACTTGTTTATTCTTGAATAATTGTATAATTACATTAAAAGTTCATCGTATAGAAAGTTCAATCCAGCGGTTAAAGAAACGATATGTACTTGGTAAAACAGGATGGGAATAATGAGATCATTTCTCGATGTCTTGAGCAGCGTAGAGTGCTTTGATCTCCTCAACATCATCATAGCTACCGAGGAATATTGGAGAGCGTTCATGTATCTTCTTCGGAACCAAGTCCAATGCCTGCAAATTCCATCATGTAAACAAGTTTACAACAATTTCGCCATTCATATTCTCAACTCAAGATTCCACAAGACATTCATAAATGAATAAAGTACCCGTTGTTTGCCGGTGAAAGCTTGACCTCCCGCTTGCTCCATCAGGAATGACATTGGGAATACTTCATACAGAACCCTAGTTTTTTAATACAGATTAATCTTCATGATTTTCCTTCTCGACTTGGTACATATAATTTAGCTTGAGTTGAATTCGACATACCTAAGTTTTCCATTGGGACTCTTCTTATCAGCAGGGTATAAAAAGATACCCCCATAAAGCAATGTGCGGTGGACATCAGCTACCATACTGTCAATTGTCGGCAATAAGTTTCGATTAATCAAAACCATACAAATTAAGCTAAATTAAGATGTCGATTTCCAGCGAAGAGAAGCAAACAAAGGCTTTCATAAAAATTCTCGTAGAATCGAGAATGATGGATCAGAGAAGGTAGCCTCTACAACGAATTTTTTTTTTAGTCTTAGGAAACAAAAAATAAAAATATTATGTACGGATCTCTTAGGTATGTTGAGAAGTTGAAAAAGTCTGGATGGAGTTTATTTTCCAGAGTGGAAAAATTTTATACGGATCTCTTCTCTTCCTCTCATGTTTTTGCTTGGAAATTAAGATTATTGAGAATTCAAAGAAGCAATTCAAATTGTGAAACAATTTATAAATGATGAGCATCATTTCAAGGACTAGGTTGAGAAACCATTACCTTCCGATGTATCTCAGAGACTTCGATGATGAACCGTCCTTGGGGAATTTGCAATTTTCCACATACCTGTTAATCATAAAGAGAAAGAAACACCATCCAAATTCTATGGTTAAACCACCCGCAAAACAAGAGAGATTACTAAATTGAATACTACGTACTTGGCGGTTGGACCATCCCAATTCTTTGCATTTCCTTCATTCACAGAATAGATCTTTCCCTTCTTCGGAATCTGTTAAGGAAATCAAATAAGGAGCAATTTTGAAAAAGTCTAAAGACATGTAGAAAAACAGCATGGACAAAATGCTGTTTGTAAGCGTTTAGTACTTGGAGAATCCCTTGGCAGGGTACGAAGAGGACACAGTTTTTAACCGTCAGATCTTCAACAAGTTATGGTAAATTATCACTCTTCTTGAATTATATATGATTCTAAAGTGAGCTAAAAAATGGGTCCCACCACAAAATTCTCCTTATACCAAAGACCAGAACATATTGTGCATCATAAAGCTAAGTGCACCTTGATGTCTGGGTGAGTTAGAATGAACTCCCCAAGAGATGGGTCAAGGGTGAACCCATTAACTCCATTCCCAGTGCTCAACACAAGCTGCATTAAAAACGTAATAGCAAATGTCAGCGAAGTTCTGGACTATTAAAAGAAGTTTATGAACTTTTTTGCCATTTTTTTTTGGTAAGTAATAAGCAATTTAATACCATTACCCCACAAACCCAGAATTACACTACAGTACTGAACAAAGAAATTGTTATTTGTTCCTTCATTCGGACAGTTTGACCTACGGAGGCGATTGGGAAGAACATTTCTCAACATTTAGTGTATTCCATTAGAATGGACCATAAGCCTTCAATAATGATAGGTTTTATTCTGTTTTATGGAAAACTAAATACAGTAATCAATATTGCAGAATAAAGTGTAACTTATTGGGGATAGTTTTAAAATCTTCCCGCATGTTTTGACTTTATTATTATTATTTTTTAATTTCTTTATTTTAATGGATAATCCTCCTATTCCCTGAAATTCAGAAAAACTCCTCCGGACATGAAATTTCCTACAAATATTAAATCCTCAATTGAATTTCCCCCAATCTAACAACCTCGGGTCAGAAATTTGTACGAAATTCCAAATTCAAAGGGTTTTTCTTAATTTCTTTAAGTAAGAATAAATATTTCATTACGAAAGTCACAAAACACAAGGAACATATCAAACAAAAAACTAAGCAAACATATTTCATACTTATAATAAAACAAAGAGAACGGTGATGTTCACATTACCGTGCAAGAGCTCCCATACATGCAATAGCCAGCTGCTAACATATACTTCCCGGGTTGCAAGACATCAGCCGGAGCAGGTTCATGGTCATCTTTGATTGCATAGATTCCAAAAATCTACGACAAACATTTTTTTTCACTGCAATAATTGAGTTATTTTGAAACAAATAATTGCCACATTTTTACGTGCCAGTGCAAAATTACAATTAAATGACATCAAAATGAACAAAAAGAAAACCATACTTGAGATTAATAAGCTAGAGATATCTTACCGTCCCAATTGAAACACCACAATCGATGTTGGAGGACCCGTCCAGTGGATCAAAAACAACACAATACCTACAACCAAAAGAACACGTTGATGGAAGCACTTCGAGATTGCATTTTGGATGCATACAAATTGATGCAACAAAATGTTTGGCAAAAATGTATAAAAGCACTTAGCAGAAACCATTGTAGTTTACGATTATCTTGAGAAGTTAATTATTTTAGCTTTTAACTTATATTTAGCATAAGCAATGCATCTTAAAAAATCATAACAATCTCAAACTAGCCATACTAAACAAAGCCTTGTAACGCTAACGACATTTCAAAGAACAAACTTGTGCAGAACAAGCACCTTCCGCGTTTGGATGGCTCCACAATTGTTGCCTCTTCATCTTCTTCGGACACAAGGATGCACTGGCAATACCAACACATTCAAATTATTTAAAAGATATTTTTAGCGTTCTATTGGCTATTAATTATTATTATTTTTTTAAATTCATCTGTTGACTTACAGTTCTGCCACTGCTTATCAAAGCCTTGATAAAAACTTCATTGGAAAGCACATCCAGTTTCTTCTGCTCTTCACCCTTCAGTTAAAACCCAAAATAACTTAATAAATTTTTTTTTTTTTTAAAACAGCTAAAATAAAAGAACAAAGGAAAGAACAAAGAGCAACTAGAAAAGTGGTAATAGTAATACAAATTCCCATCCGAGCAAATACAACCAAACATGTAAAGACAAAGTTGGATTTCTATGACCCATCAAATTCTTTATCTCCACTAAAAAAAAAAAAAAGAATCCTTTTGTTGTTGTTGAGAAAAGAACCCATCAAAAGACTTTACCTGGACATTGGTCTCTCCAGCAAGTCCAATGAGCTTAGCCAGACCAGCCTGCCAAAACCATTATAAAAATTAAAAAAAACAAAGAAAAAATAAAAGAGAGATTTCATTTTCACCCATTAGAGTACTCTCAAACACCAAAATCATCCAACAATACTAGCCCAGTAGCCCAGTCAAAAAGCACCAAAAAGCGACAAAAAATATTGAAAATTTGAAGAATCATTTCACATACATAACCCACCAACTAAAAATCAATAAAACCAAGTTTCCCAATACTAGTCCAAATCAAAATACTCAAAACACTTTTCAAAAAAAAAAAATGACGATAATGATTGAATATAAGAACAATTTTTATTATTCATAACCCCACCTATGTTATTTTCTTCTCTTTTTTTTTTTTTAATTTTTCTTCTACAAAAGAAGAGAACCTTGTTGACAGCAGAGCAGACAAACTTGCAGCCGAGGACGATGTGGCTGAGCAAGATGGTGAAGTCGCCGCGGGACTCCGGGTGTCTCGACTGCTCGTTCAGCACGTACCTCGTTATCGTCATCAGGTCCGTCCGGTAAGCGTCCGCCGCGTGGTCCATCTTCTTCTTCCGATGACTTGACTTGTTTTTCGAGTTTTTGACTTGTTTATTGAGTTGTTTTTTCCAGTTTTGAGAAGGTGGGTGGTGCGCAATTCGAGGCAGAAGATAGATGATCACGAATATATATATATAAGGTAATTATGCAGCCATGAATGGAAAGAGATAGAGAGACAGATTTTTGGGGTTTTTTTTTTTTTTTTGGGTACTTAGGAAGGCTGGGGGGACACGTGTCGGGGTTGGGATGGGGGAGAGAGCTGGTGGACGTCAAACGTCGTTCAGGGGATAACGCTACTCGTCGTCTTTCTCGATTTCCGATTCGACGGTTCCCAGGTTTTTGTCCTTTTCTTTCCTTCCCTCTCATCTTCATATTTTCCTCCCATGAATATTGATGAAACACCACGCTAACGCGTCAAGTCGACTTTCGGTTTTCTTTATACTATTATAAATAGCTCCTCTTATTTTTTTAATTATTTTATTTCAAGCCCTCACGTATAAATGTACATATAGTGGGACCTTCTATGAACCTGTAAGGGACATGTCCCTTACTGATCGTCAAGTCGACTCAACCTTGTTTGTCAGTGTCGACAAACCACCACCAGCATCGGTGGTAATCAACTGTCCATATTGATTAGTGAGGGTATATATAAAAATTTTTCTAAGATAAAATAAATTAGAAAAGGGTTATATGAGAATTTTTAATTATAGTGGGTTTATATGAAAATTTTAATTTTAACGAGGGTAAAACAGTAAAAATCTAAATTTTATTTTTAAAAAATTAACTTTAGTGAAGATTATGTGATAATTTTTTATTTTTCGTAGGAGTAAAATTGAGACTATATGAGAATTTTTTTAATTTCAGTTCGGGTCAATTATAAAATTTTTAGGGTAAAAATAAAATAAGAAAAATTTTCAGTAGAAGCCAGCCCCACTAGCACCCCCCCAACTCCGCCCCTACTGACAATGAAGACTTACGTTTGGTGTTTCATCTTAAACTCAAATTTTTCATCTCAGTTTTTGTCTTTTTCTGAAAAGTCAACAAAAATTATAACTAGTTTTTAAAAAGTCAACCAACTCCGACTTAAAAATTTCATCTCCAACTAACTTACCAAACGGAGGCTTACTTAGAGTATTTTTTTTTATCTGATCTTAGGTTCAAGCCCTGACGTACGTAGAGTCTGGCATTCGATAAGAAAGATCATGTGATGTGTCTGCTAGCTGTAAAGACTTGGGGTCATGTTACTTATCATCAAGGACAGAGCCAGTTTGAGTTCATGAGGGGCACAAGACAACTAAAGATAAAATTTACAAACTAATATTATACTTTTTTTTTTTTTTCAAAATTTCTATAAAATTCAAGTAAAATTCCCAACATTTATTTCGTAACGAAATTTTATTGAAATAAGCAAGACATTACAATTGTTCTCGACAAGTTCTCATTTTTTGATACTTCTGTAGATGCTAGTTTTTCTACAGTCAAAATTTTAACAGAAAGTTAATTATAATGAATAAACAAACAGTTGAATGGGCCCTTGACAATCGTTGTTGAAACTCATAAAGCAAATTAGTATGAAAATAACTGGGAATAAAAGTAAAAGAAAGAGATAGAGAATCATCAACACCAAGATGTAGAGAGGTTCGCCAAACCGGGCTACGTCCTCTGTGAGTGTTCTGTATTCACTGTATATGGGTATTCTCAAGTACAAGAGTGATTTCTGAGAAAGTTTTGGCAGAGTAACAGTGTGAATTTCAGAGAGTTTTCGGATCCCCTTCTGAAGGGGGGTCCTCCTCTTTTTATAGAGGGAGGCCCAATAACTGATGTTGAGCGGTTTTCCATCGTTGTCCACTGGGGACACGTGTCATGATATGAACTCAACAGTTATTGTAATGTTCCATAGATTATGGCTTAGCGGTTATTACCAGTTATGAACTGATCAGTTGTCATGATGGCATGACACATCATCGTCGACGCTGGGTTCGACCGTTAAAGAGAGTATAACCATATAAGCCTTGTCGAATATGAACAACGAACGATGAGTAGAAAATAAGACTTTGACCTTAAGATCTATCGTTCGCGTGTAATAAAGTCAATAAATGAAAGATCGATTTTAATCCATTAGCTCGATGTTCGATGCTTGATTTTGAACGAATCACGTCATTGGGTCCGGCCCAATTGTACGAGCGATAGTCGTTCGTTATTGACTTTACAGTGAGTTGGGTCCGGCCCAAATATGGAGGCGTTAGAATAGGGAGTTCATCGTTCGTTAGATAAACTGTTAAAGCTAACGTCATTATTAGGAAGACGAAGTCTAACCCCAACAGATAGCCCCCCACTCTATCGGGCGATGGATCCTCGATAGAGTGTTTGATACATGGCAACGGTCGCATCAGTCGCGGTTAAATCAGATCAAGGAAATCTGACTAGACTGACGAATCGATTGATGAGAGTCTCGAGCCCAGCGAAAAATATTGAATGAATACACGTGGCGCATGTCGAGTGGTTACTCTGACACGGTATCATTATTGTATTTTGAAATTCGTACCGTTGCGACGTAACAGACTCGAGCTGTCATATCCGAGATTTTCGGGATTCGCGTCGTTGCGTCGTACGAACTTTTTGAAGTGGGAATTTGAAAAGTTGCGAGGCGTACGCCGTTTGATCGTGCCTCTCCTGAACGGTCGGGACCGTTGGATGCGCTATGAAGCTATATAACCCTTCATATGCCCAGTTTCCTTCTTATTTCTACTCGGAGCCTTCAGAAGATCAGAGTTTCAAGTTTTCTCAAGTTTCTCAAGTTCTTCGAATTCTCAGGCAAGATTTTTCTTCTTTCTCCATCTCGCGTAATTTTTGGTTTGATAGAACTGCTTCTATTCTATTTTCGAGTCTTTCTAGTAAGTTTTCTGCATTTCTTTTGGGCGAGTAGTTCGGTTGAGGGTTTTTTCCGGAGTTTTTCTGGGTTTCCACTGGCTTTTGGTCTCGTGTTCTTCGTGTTCATCCAAAATTTCGATAGGGTTTTGACAAAATAGACGCTTTTAGATCTTCAATACTTCTGTCGTTCGCCCAGAAATTAGTTTTTTCCCGACATGGATAAACAAAAAGAGGTTATCGATGATGTTGACGTCGAATGGACGAGCACCGACTCGAGTGACAGCAGTTCAGACGATGAGGAGTTGATGTCAACCATTCGTCGTTTGAGGCTCGAACACGAATTTCAGCAGAGCCAGAGGGGTGCTGGAACGAGTAACGAGGCTTCCGAGAGGAGTCGACCTGCGACAACATCGGGCGAAGAACATTTATCGATCCCCCCTATTGCTCGTTTGACGGAGCCACCTCGTCGGTTGACCACCGAAACATACTTACGAACGTCGAACCCTCGATCAATTTTAACAGAGAATGACTTGTCAGACATCAGGGGTCGATATGGTTTCCCGAACGAGGTCCAACTTCGTTTACCATTCAAAGGTGAGCGAGCGGACGCAGTTTCCGAATGATGGATTTGTATGTACACCATCTACTTCGAATGTGGACTTCGACTTCCACTTCCTCCTCTTCTTATTCGGGCCATGAATAATTATAATCTCGCCATCCCACAGTTGATGCCGAATGGGATGAGGGTTTTCTTGGGATTGATTGTGCTTTCAGAAGAAGCGAATATCGAACTAACTGTGGACGATTTGCTCGCGATATACTATCCACAAGAAAACGCGAAAGATCATGGACGGTACTCAATGTACCCTCGGAGGAAGAAGCAAGTAGTTGGCGAGATGAAGAACACCGACAGATATTGGCAGGATCGCTACTTCTTCATGCATGTAAATAAAAAGTCAATGGGTGTCTTGGTCGATACTTTTAACCCTTTTTGGGGAACTCTTCGTAAGTATCGAACGGAGAGCGTCGAACGAAGAATTCAACTTAATAACTTCAATGATTTCTGATGTAATTTATTTGTGTTCTGCAGGCAAGGAATTGAAGAAACCACCTCCCAAAGCTCTTTTGTTCGAAGAGAAGCTCGAGCGTCTTCTTGCTCTGCCAAATAGAGATTGGGACGAAATTCAAGTCTTAAGGAGGTTGAGAGCATCGAGCCTTTGGAAGGATTTCGTCGAACTCCCATCAGGTATTCCTAAACGAGTTCATTCATGGGTAGATTGGCCTTTTGTAATTAGAGGAGCGCTAAGGAGACTTTTTGGCACTCCGTTGTTCGTCGACCCCCTTACTGACGAGGAGGCTTTGATCGCAGAATTCGCCTTGGACTCGTTAGTCATGGAGGTTCCTACCCTAAAGGACATAGTGGCCAAACGGAGGGCCAAGAAGGAAGCTGAACGAGCAGCTGCTGCTGCTGCTGCTGCTGCCGCTGCTGCTGCGAGCGCAGGCCAGGTTAACGAACCTGAGCCTTTCCCTGTCCTTGAGTCCTCTCCAGAACCTCCTTCGAAGCCGAGTTCGCCACCTGTTAAGAAGAAGAAGGTGGTCGAAAAGCCTAAAAGGAAAGTTCTTGCGAAGAGGAGCAAGAAATCGAAGGCCGCGACCCCCGAGATGGACGTCGAGGGACCAAAAATTGAGGTGGACTTGCCACAAAGTATGAGCATTTTGCAGGATAGGCAAGCGGGCGTTGACATCACTCGACAGCTACTATCCGATACAGATGCAGAAATTATGAAGCAAGGTCCGCTTCAGAGTCACATGGACGACATCATGTGGGATACCATGAAGGTATGATGTATATATATATATACTTTGTATTGCAGTATATATTTAGCTCGCACTCTCAATTCTGAGGATTGTATGTTTACATTGTAGGTCAATGTTCGGACGATGGGGCTCTTTTATCGAATGTCTGACAGAGTCACCGAACAAAGGGATCGACTGAAAGATCTCATGGAGAAGGATGTTGCTCAGGGAGAAAAGTTGCTGGACATCGAACGTAAGTTCGGAGATGTCAAGGCCGGCGCTGATGGACTGATGGCTGAACTTCAGAAGTCCATGGATGTGGCGAGAGAGGGCACTTCTGCGATGGAAACACTGGTCAAGAGATTTGACGAAGGTCAGGCCAAAATCAAATCTCTTGAAGCTGAAAACGCAGCGCTCGCCACACAAATCATGGATGCATTCGAAAAGGCCATGTTGAAGGCTCGATATGACATCCTGAAGGATTATAAAGCAGGACTCCTCGATGAAGCTCAAATCGATGAAGAAATCGAGATGTTCGAGGAAGATTATCCTGATGAAGCCAGGAGTTTATCAGCTGTCCCTGCATCAGTGCCGGTGGAGGCTGAGAATGCGAACATCGAGCCCCCGGTTCCAGCAAATCCTTCTGAAGATCGCGACGCTCAAGAATAGATTTTTTTGTCAAATTTTTGTAAATTTTTTATATTATTTCTGAATTGTAAAGACAAATATGTTTTCATTTTACTGAAAATTTTATATTTCTGCTCACATCTTTTGTATGATATTGATGTGAATGTTCTCGACAACTTTGAATGTTTGAATGTCGAGAGTAGAGTGATTAATTAATGTCGAGCGTAATTCGTATTGGACGAATATCGAACATAATGTGATGAGCGTAATTCGTAATAACGAATGTAGAGCGTAATTCGTAATAACGAATGTAGAGCATAATGTGGAGAATATAACGAATGTCGAGCGTTCAAAGACGCGTTTTTGATTAGGAAAAGTAGCTGAACTCATTCAAATGTGATGAGCTGCCTACGTAGCCAAAGTTTAGGGATCAAGCCATTCGTAGTTCGATGGAACAATAAAATTGTTTGATGATTTTGACTGGACTCGTACGAACGCATACGAGTTGCCTACGTACCCAGTGTTTAGGGATCAAGCCAAACGTAGTTCAAATTTGTGAAGAAGTCAGGCGTAGACCTACGGGTTCGATATCGCATCGAACGTTCGACGTAATGGATCTAGCCTTTACAAAAATTTGTTCTGAAAAATTACAAGTGTTTAGAAACATCAAAAATTACAAAAATAGATTACACGTAGTATTTTCGCAAATGATGCGAGTTCCAACTGCGAAGAACCTCCACTCCATCGCTCGTTTCCAAACGGTAGACGCCTGGTCGTATAACTTTTAAAATCCTGTAAGGACCTTCCCAGTTTGCTCCCAACTTTCCTGCGTTTGGCTCGGCAGTGTTCTGGAATACTTTTCGAAGCACAAGATCTCCTTCGTTGAAAGTTCTCGGTCGAATTTTGGAGTTGTAGTATTTTGCTACTGATTGTTGGTAGTTTGCCATTCGAATCAGGGCATGATCACGTCGTTCGTCAAGAGTATCCAGACTGTCGTTGAGCATTTCTTGATTCTGACTCTCGTTTTCAAAAGCCAATTGACGCCGGAGTGTAGGGACACCGATTTCTGCTGGGATAACAGCTTCAGCACCGAAGGTTAGTGAGAATGGAGATTCTCCGTTCGCTCTTCGTGGGGTAGTCCTGTACGCCCAGAGTACGCCATGAAGTTCGTCTGCCCATCGCCCCTTTCGAGCTTCAAGTTTTTTCTTCAAATTCTGAACGATTGTTTTGTTTGTTGCTTCTGCTTGTCCATTCCCTTGGGGATACCTTGGGGTAGAAAAGCTAAGCTCGATGTTCCATTCGTTGCAGAATTTCCTAAAGCTGCCCGAAATGAACTGCGATCCATTATCCGTGACGATCTCCTGGGGCACACCAAATCTGCAAATAATGTTCTTCCAAATGAAGCTTTCGACGTTCGAATCCTTGATGTCTGCAAATGCTTCTGCTTCAACCCACTTTGTGAAATAATCAGTGAGTACAAGCAAATATTTGCGTTGACCGCTCGCTTTGGGTAGTGGACCCACTATATCCATTGAATACTTCATGAATGGATATGGAGATGCGATGCTCGACAATCGTTCCGAAGGCTGATGAAAAATGGGGGAGTGTCTCTGGCATTTGTCGCACCGTTTGACAAAGTCTTCGCTGTCTTGAAGCATAGTGGGCCAGTAATAGCCTTGCCGCTTGACTTTGTTGCATAGTGATCGTCCCCCTGAGTGGTTTCCACACTCGCCTTCATGGACTTCCTTCAGAACGTACGTAGCTTCATTATTATCGAGATATCAAACGTAGGGACCACTGAACGAGCGTCGAAAAAGGACATCGTTGATCAGTGAAAACCTTACAGCTTTGGTCTTGACTTTCCGGGCTTCTTGTTTGTCTTCTGGTAATACTCCTTCCTTCAGATAAGCGACAATGGGTGCTCGCCAATCAGTGAAGACTTCTCCTGTGATGATCGTGGATTCGACCTGGATGCTGGGCTCTTCAATAACCCGATTGGGATGCTTCGACATAAGTGTGACTCAGAAGTTGAACCAAATGAAGCCAAGGCGTCCGCTTGCGTGTTAAGATCCCTCGACACTTGTACTATCGGGTATCTTTCAAAATGTTGAACTAGCGAACGAACAACATTCAAGTAAGCTTCCATCCTTGTATCCTTAGCTGTGTACTCCCCGAGCACTTGGTTCACTACGAGCTGTGAGTCACTATAGATCTTCAGGCGTCGAGCCCCCAGTGCCTTCGCTAAACGGAGCCCAGCAATTAAGGCTTCGTACTCTGCTTCGTTGTTCGAAGCGTTGAACCCCAGGCGAAATGACCGCTCGATGATCTCACCATCAGGAGTCTTGCAAAATATACCCACTCCAGATCCTTTGACGTTCGATGCTCCATCCACCATGAGCGTCCAGTAGCATTCTTCTTCAGTGTTCATTCTGGAAGGATCTGGTGTAAGTTCAGCTACAAAGTCAGCAAGTACTTGTGATTTCAAACTGGTTCTCACCCGATACTCGATATCAAATTCACTCAATTCGACCGCCCACTTTGTCAAGCGTCCAGATAAATTTGGACTATGAAGTATGGCACGAAGAGGATAAGTAGACAATACAACTATCGAGTGTGATTGGAAGTATGGCCTTAGCTTTCTTGCTGCCATAATGAGAGCCAAAGCTAACTTTTCAACCACCGGGTATCTCGTCTCTGCATCGAGTAATGACTTGCTGACGTAATAGACGGGTTGTTCGCCGTTCGAATCTCGTACAAGAACAGCACTCACCACGTCTTCTGTTACTGCCAAATAAAGAAAAAGACTTTCTCCGGTTACTGGTTTCGACAAAATTGGAGGGGATGACAAGTATTTTTTGAGCTCGTTAAAAGCCTGCTAACATTGTTCGTTCCACTCAAATTTCTTGTTCCCCTTGAGCAACTTAAAGAAAGGCTGGCATTTATCGGTCGATCGAGAGATGAATCTGTTCAAAGATGCAATTCTTCCAGTCAACTTCTGGATCTCTCGCTTGTTCTTTGGTGAAGGCATGTTGAGTATTGCTCGTATCTGGTCAGGGTTCGCTTCAATACCACGCTGCGTCACGATATAACCCAAGAACTTCCCAGATGACACACCAAACGAGCATTTGGAAGGATTCAAACGCATGTTGTGTTGTCTAAGGACCGAGAAGCACTCCGCGAGGTGACCAATGTGGTCCGCAGCTTTCAGGGATTTGACCAGCATATCATCTATGTAAACCTCCATCGTTCGACCGATTTGATCAGAGAACATTGCGTTAACGAGTCTTTGGTAAGTCGCACCGGCATTCTTCAACCCGAAAGGCATTACCTTGTAGCAATATATTCCCCTCTCCGTGATGAAGGCAGTCTTCTCTTGGTCGTCGGGATGCATGAGGATCTGGTTGTATCCTGAAAATGCATCCAAGAAAGAGAGCAATTCATGTCCGACGGTTGCATCAACCAATCGATCGATGTGTGGAAGGGGGAAACTATCTTTTGGGCAAGCCTTGTTCAAATCGGTGAAGTCAATGCAGACTCTCCACTTTCCGTTCTTTTTCTTCACAATCACAACGTTCGCCAACCAGTCTGGGTACTGAACTTCTTTGATGAATCCAGCCTCAATCAACTTTCGCACCTCATCATTCACGATCTTGTTGCGTTCGATCCCTATCTTCCTTCGTTTCTGCTTCACTGGCTTGTGGCTAGGATCGACATGGAGTCGATGAGTTGTTACCTCCGGGTCGATACCTGGCATGTCATTGTGTGACCATGCAAAGCAGTCTTGATTGTCACGAAGGAAACTTAACAAGTGTTCACGAATCACGGGATCGAGCATCGAACCAATCTGGATGGATTGATCTGGGTTAGCTGGATCGAGCTGGATTTCATCTAGTTGCTCCACTTCTGGTTGTGTTTGATCGTTCGATTCTGCCTTCTTCTCTAGTTGCTATAAACGATCTGTCTGTTTCATCTTGAGAAAATAGAGATAGCAAGTCCGCGCGACTTCTTGGTTTCCCTTGATCTCCTTGACTCCTCTCTTTGTCGGGAACCTGATTCTCTGGTGATATGTCGATGGAACTGCCTTCATTGCATGTATCCATGGCCTACCAAGGATAATGTTGTAGGCGGATGGACAGTCCAAGACCAAGAAAGTGGTCATCTTGTTCTCTCCCCCTGCAAAAACGGGCAGCTTAATTTTTCCAACAGCTGCAGTCGACTCTCCATTGAAACCTGTCAAAATGGTAGTTGATCGTTCGATGTCTGACTCAAATAACTCCATCTCTCTGAGTGTTGACAGGAAAAGGACGTCCGCGGAACTCCCATTGTCGACCAGAATTCGGCCTACTTCACAGTTCGATACGTTCAACGTCAAAACGAGCGCATCATCGTGAGGTCGGCTAAGGTTTGTGGCCTCGCTGCTGTGAAAAATGATAGAGTGCTCGACGGGGTCATCGGGAAGAATCGCGGCAATCGGTTGCGTTGCTTTCCTTCGGTTAGATTTGATAGCGGTTACTGTTTCCCCACTATAAATCGAGCCTCCAAGAATGACTCCGATTGTCTTCCGGACGGGCGGAGGAGAGGGTGTGTCTTCGATCTGTTGCACGACCCTTCGCACTTTGTGCTCGCCACTAAGTCCGTACGTCTCTCTCCCTTTTTCTGTAAGGAATTCACGGAGGTGACCCTTCTTCAACAGCTCCGCCACTTCTGCCCTCAGTGCCCTGCAATCAACAGTATTGTGCCCATGATCTTTGTGAAACTCACAATACTTGTATGTGTCCCTGGCTGGGTTCTCTGACAACTTCTTCAGCCAAGTGACAAAATCCTGGCGCTTGAGGTGAGCGATGAGCTCTGAGGGGCTTATTCCAAGGGCATACTTTGGCGGAGAGAACGGTCGTTTGCGGTCTCGTCTGGTTGACCGCTCGACCCTTTTCTCTGTTGGACGCTGTTGACGTGGACGTTCGCGTCTAAAATTCTTCTCTCGTTCATCACGGGCCTTCGAGAGTTCTTCTCGAGTCCTCGTAAGGTCTCGCTCCACTCGTTCGTTCTCCTCCTCCAATTCGATGAATCCCTTCGCTCGATGTAGAGCATCTTGGATCGTCGGGGGATATCGGGCACAGATCTCGTTTTTAAACAAAGATCTATGCCTTAATCCCTTCTTCAAAGCTTCCCTCGCTGTGCCGTCATCCAGCCCCGAGATCTCCGAAATCGCTTTGCTAAAACGCTTAATGTAAGCGCGTAGCGATTCATGTGGTCCCTGGATCACACCCCATAGATCCTTTGTCGTCTTTCCGGACTGGATGTGAACGGAGTAGCTTCTCATGAATTCAAGGGAAAGTTCGTCGAACGAATCAATGGATTCTGCAGGGAGGTTACAGAACCATCTCAATGCCGCACCCTTCAAGCTCTGAGCGAAGAGCTTGCACATCATGTCATCAAGCATGTCGGTCGGAATGTTCGTCGATTGAACGACGTGCTTGTATTGAAGGAGGTGGTCATGTGGGTCTGACATTCCGTCAAACCGAGGAAAAGAGATGTTGCTGAACTTGGGGGTGATTGTGTTGGTGATCCGCTTTGTCAAAGGCGTCTCGCGGACACCGCGGGCAAGATCGTCGATCCCTGGTGTAGAGGTTGTCGCCTTATGGATCTGCGAAGTGAAGCGTTGTTGCATCTAGGCTTCCAATGTCCTCATCTCCTCGGACATTATACTTCGCATCATCTCTTCAACGTTCGTACCTTGTTGGAAGAGATCTTCTGATGATTGTGATAAGTCGGGCGTCGAACGCCGAACGGGTGTTGTCTGTCTCCTTGAACTGGGTCCTGGTGCCGTCTGTCTCGGCTGCGCCTGTCTCTCGTCTGCAACCGGGGTATCCTCAGATGCGAACAATGGTTGCATCGGATTAATTGGGCTGTAAGTAGCCCTCGAACGTTGCTGGTGATAAGGCGTTGCGTGTTGTCAGCCCCCAACGTTCGCACATTGTGGATTGTAAGACGTGGCTGGTCGCCATGTCTCATCGTTCGTGCCTCGCTGTTCGTATGAGGCAGCTGGTCGCCAGCCCCCGGCGCTCGCTCCTGAGGAATACCCGACATAGGGGTTGTAGTAGTACGAGTAAGCGGCTTGGGAGTTGAGTGCCATCAACTGGTTTTTGAGAATCTGGTTCTCCGCAGTGATGCTCTCCATATGACTCTGCTGGTCATTGTGTTTCTTGGTTAATTCTTCCACCAATCGCGTCAGATTGGTGATTTGAGAGATCGCTTCAGAGGTTGAAGCTTCCTGGTGATCGGTTGGGCTTCCCTGGGGAAGTTCATCCTGGTGTTCATGTTCTGCTGCCATGGTTGCTGCACGAGTTTCCGATGTAAGATGGCCAAGTGCCCCACGGTGGGCGCCAAACTGTAGATGCTAGTTTTTCTACAGTCAAAATTTTAACAGAAAGTTAATGATAATGAATAAACAAACAGTTGAATGGGCCCTTGACAATCGTTGTTGAAACTCATAAAGCAAATTAGTATGAAAATAACTGGGAATAAAAGTAAAAGAAAGAGATAGAGAATCATCAACACCAAGATGTAGAGAGGTTCGCCAAACCGGGCTACGTCCTCTGTGAGTGTTTTGTATTCACTGTATATGGGTATTCTCAAGTACAAGAGTGATTTCTGAGAAAGTTTTGGCAGAGTAACAGTGTGAATTTCAGAGAGTTTTGGATCCCCTTCTGAAGGGGGGTCCTCCTCTTTTTATAGAGGGAGGCCCAATAACTGATGTTGAGCGGTTTTCCATCGTTGTCCATTGGGGACACGTGTCATGATATGAACTCAGCAGTTATTGTAATGTTTCATAGATTATGGCTTAGCGGTTATTGCCAGTTATGAACTGATCAGTTGTCATGATGGCATGACACATCATCGTCGACGCTGGGTTCGACCATTAAAGAGAGTATAACCATATAAGCCTTGTCGAATATGAACAACGAACGATGAGTAGAAAATAAGACTTTGACCTTAAGATATATCGTTCGCGTGTAATAAAGTCAATAAATGAAAGATCGGTTTTAATCCATTAGCTCGATGTTCGATGCTTGATTTTGAACGAATCACGTCATTGGGTCCGGCCCAATTGTACGAGCGATAGTCGTTCGTTATTAACTTTACAGTGAGTTGGGTCCGGCCCAAATATGGAGGCGTTAGAATAGGGAGTTCATCGTTCGTTAGATAAACTGTTAAAGCTAACGTCATTATTAGGAAGACGAAGTCTAACCCCAACAACTTCTGCATAATAGATTCATTGTTAATAGTATCAAAAATAATTTTCTCAATGTAGGCAACTAAATTATCATTCATCTATTGATATTCCATCTGATTTTGTAAACTATTATTCACTACTTTCATAGCAAAATATACCCTATCAATTATAACAGTAACAACATGAAGACTAATGCAAGTGTAATAAGCAAATAAACTTGTGAATTTACTTTTTTTTTTTTTTTTTGTCTCAACCATCTTCCTTGTAAGATCTCTAGCGCTTTGGTCCTACAACTTCTCATTAGACCGCATATCAAAAACATAAGTTTGAATTTTAGTATCAAGTGTCAAGAGCTACATATCAGTAACAGAGTAAAATAACGCCATATGACAAATTTGTAACTGCTTGAGCTTTATGTCGTGACCTTTCTTGTGCTACAAACATATCATCCAAGTTTGAAACATCAATAGTATGTTTTTCACAAAAAACAAGAAACTTGATCAAAGAAATAATATCATCATCCATCTCTCATTATTTATAGTCTTTGCTTAAGTTTCTGCAATGTCTATGACAATTCATCGACGGTTCTCAGGTTTTTGTCATATTCTGTCCTTCTCTCTGATCATCATCATCCATGACGATGATGATGAAACACCATGATATTGTGTTGTAGTAAACTTTGGGTTTTCTTTGTATTACTTTATTATAAATATAAATATGTCCTCTTATTTTATTTCAAGCCATTCAAAAACATATTTATATACACATAATTTTTTTACACAAAAAATAATACGTTATTTACAAGTAGCATCCCGAACAATAACAAATACACTTAAATGGAGGTGATTCTTCTAACTAATAGCTTGTTTGGTGAAACGGTTCAACGCAAACTAAACTGTACTTTTTCATCTCATTTTTTGTATTTTTCTGATAAGTCAACAAAAATTATAACTAGTTTTTAAAAAGTCAACCAACTTAAACTTAAAAATTTCAACTCAAACCGTTTCACCAAACGGACTCTAAATCAGTTTATCATGTAAATCGAGGGCAAAATTAGTCAAAACAGTTGTTTAAAATTTTAAAATTCTATTATGTATGATAGGAAGATGATCTTTTCTAGCCTCCAACTAAACATCCTAGATTCTAGTCCTTAGGGCGTGTTTGTGACACGGTACTAGGATTACTAATCCTATTCTCACGTTTGGTGACACCATTTGACTGGATAAGTTATCTGTTGATTAAAAATAGTCTGGTGTTTTAATGGACTATTAGTCCTCCAAAATCAGATGGGATTTCTAATGCTTTGGACAGGATTAGACTATTTTCTCCCATCTACTAACTAGTATTCTCCTTTGGCTTCTATCATATATCATTCCTCTCTTAGTTGGATTCTTGGCGTTCTTCTTCGTCTCGTTCCAGATTCTCTTCCCAACACTCCCTCTATCTGTCGCGCACAGCTCTAATCACATATTTAGCCTTTTGGCTTTGCCTCGACGAGAGAGAAAGGTAAACTTTCTTCCTATATTTCAATTTTTTTTTTTCATATTTAGTTCATCAATTTCCAATCTTGTAATTTGTTCTTGTGTTTGGCAAATTGTGATGATAGGTTTTCACTGTTTTTTTTTTTTTAATAATTTTTTTTGCTAACCTTTGTGTATTTGTTCATGGGTTTGCTGCGTTTGGGGTGGGTTTTTTTTTAAATTATTTTTATTTTCTGCATACCACCCTTGTGTATATTAATAACCCCATCAATTTGGGTTTTTTTTTTTTTTAAAAAGGTTTTTATTCTTTAATTAATTTTTTTGAAGCCCTTGTGTATTTATTCATGGATCTAACACATAAGAGACACCCCATCAATTTAGGGTTTTTTTAGTGGGTTTTTGTTTTTTGTTGATTGATTGTTGTGATAATCTTCTTGTTTTTGAACCATGGAACTCGCTTGAGTGTCTTTGATATCTATATACATGATAGCAATGTATAGTGTGTGAACCAACTTCGAATGGATATGAGGACGCTTGATTTCTTGTGTGAGTTACTCCGAACTAATGAACGATTAAGATGGATGGAGTGGTGACAGTTGAAGAGCAAGTTTGTATTTTATTACATATCCTTGCACATTATGTAAAGATTCGTACAATTGATAATAGGTTTAAATGGTCGAGTGAGGCTATTAGTAGATACTTTAATTCGGTTTTGAATGAGATTATTTGCTTACAAAGTACCTTATTGACGACGCAATTTCCTGTGCCTGAAAATTGCAATGATGATAGGTGGAGGTGGTTTAAGGTATGAGATACCTATAATTCAAAAATTTTTGATATTCGAACTAATAAATTATACCATTTATTTGACAGTGTTTCATTCCTTAATTTAGGGTTGTTTATGTAACGCCCCGACCTATGTGGGACTGTTACCGTACTTACTTAAATTATATCTGGGTTTTAAATACTTAAAACTTACTTGTAAATTTTAGAATAATTTTTTTTAAAAACATTATACAAATAGACTAGTCTATATAAATAAACTTTCCGTGCATACATATTACTTGTTTTCCAAAATATAAAGACATACATACTTCTTACTTTTAACTCTAGTTTTCAAACATCATATATATAGTATATCACAACTTATTCGAATATATATATACATCTGTTCAAAAGAGCTTGCGGAACAATTTACGTAGTGGTATCCCACACCGCCCTTCACTTGCTGCATCGTCCACATGCCTACCAATTAAGCTGCAGGCTTTTTACCTATAATATGAAATATACTGATGAGCTTACGCTCAGCAAGTACAAACTTAATCTCACAAAACATAACAAATATCGTGCAATTTATGCATGAACCAATTATGATCAATTATGAATTTCTTATGCTCCATTATGGACTTATTATCTTACTTAACATATGGGCCCCTGGTGTACGTACCAAATGCGCGCAATCCACAGAAAGTTAAGGTTTGCAAAGTCCCTAATAATTCTGGGAATCATGTAATCCTTCACGATCTGGCGGAAGGTTTGAAAATTTTATTGAACATACATAATCCTCCTCGATCTGGCAGGAGGTTGGTACGACACTTTACTTGTCTTGGTTTAGTCTTAATCTTGTTATTTTTCCAAGACTAAGATTCTTTACTTATGATCTTATTAGTCATGATGCATGCGATTCATGAACATAGCATGACATAAAGATTAATAACATAAAATAATTTATGGCATGTTTTATAACATGGTATTATCATAAAACATAACATGTACATACTCATGGCATAATGGTAAAAACATATCATATACATAAACATGGCATATCATGGCATATACGTAAACATGTCATACTTGAAAATAATTTACTATTTTTCATACTGTAGGTGATGTTTGTACTTACTCTTTGTGCTAAGTCCTGAGTTTTGTGTTTCGTCGAATCACAGTAACAGGTTACCTTCCTGTTTTCAGAAAAACTCGTAAGATAAGAATCATCCCATCTTGCTATGATACATTTAATGTTAGTTTCCACACTAACATCCATAAAACCCTAGTTACAAGCTTATGTTACATTGGTATCCCATTTAGTTACTACAAGTAACTTTGGATCCAAAATCTAACATAACACAAACCCTAAAACTTAAATTTCCTTTTTAAACTGTTTTCAAGAAAACTGAAATTAACTTAAACAGAAATAGTAAAAGTTTAAGATTCTGAAAATTGTATTTAAAACCAGTCACATAATTTGATTTTCTCTTAAAAATATGTTTTGAATTTGAAAAATATTCTTCATGAAAGTTGTAGACCTCGAAGGATACTATAACTTTTGTTTTTAACTCAAAACTCAGTTATGCCTTTAACCTATCCATATTTCATGTTGCATCTGCCTGACCAAAAATACTTGCCAGTTTTAACCAGGCACGGATTTTGATATAAATAGAAGCCTTTGGAGCCTTATTTTTGAAAACCAACCACGATGTCCCCTAGGATTTTCCATTTTTTACAACTTTGTAGTTTTGACTTTTCTCAAATTCGGCCTCTAAAGGCCTCAAAATCCTGTTTCCAGAATGCTACTCAGATTTAAACCGAAACTGGCAGATTTTGATTTGGTTGGTTCTTACGTAAAATTACATGCACACTACCTCGAACGGTTAAAACCGTGAGCCTACGAAAAACATGCAGTGTATTACAAAATGTTTTCATTGTCATATACTTATTACTTAATTAAATACTTTTAAACAACCCAAATGGTAATCTATACCAAATTAGGGTTTTTAGGGTTTTCTAGAACCCTAATTTGCAATATATATTACTTACTCCATATTCATTCACAAAACATCATCCTTGAGTATGTGAAAGCATAAATCAAACATGTAGTAGACATATACATAATCACATAGCCTCTAACACATGATATCATAAACATGAATCAAACTCTAAATAGAGACTAGCAACCCTAATCAAGCACATACAAGCTCTAACCAAAAATTCTAGTGCATGAAACTTAAAAGTGAGCTTATGCTCTTACAAACCCACTTGGTAATACACTTAAACCTTAATTCAAAACTTAATTGAAAAGCTAGAGAGTGGAGAGGATTACCTTAAGATTCAAGAGAATGAATCTATCCTCTGTTGAGAACTTTTTTTCTTACTTTACCAACTAAAATCCGAATTTTGTTTCACACACTTTTTTTCCTTTTCTTTTCTTTTCTTTTCTTAGGTTCGGCTTTAAGGGAAGAAGACTAAGGTGTGAGCTGCACAACTTAAGGTTCACTAAACAAAATACAAATGAATTTACCTTCACCTATTTATAGGTGAAAATTAAATTCACTTTATAATTACTTTTGCTTCTAAAATTGCTTAATAGTCCTTGAGAGCAAAATATTTGCTCATAGATACCATGTGGTGGCCGGCCATGCTTGATCAAAATGGCCAAGTAAGCAAGGCTAGGGGATTGCTCATCAAGGCTAGGAACATGAGGTGTCCTTTCCTTGTGGTGGCCAGCCATATGTGGAAGATGGTGCTTGCTCTAGCTAGCCAAGTAAGCAAGGCTAAGGGCTTACTCATCAAGGCTAGAAGCATGAGGTGTCTTTTCCTTATGGTGGTCGGCCATAGGTGATACCAAGTGGAGAGTTATGCTTGCTCTAGCTAACCAAGTAAGCAAGGCTAATATGCTTACTCACCAAGGCTAGAAGCAACACTTGTCAAGTTCTCAAAATTATGGAAATTTTTATTCCTAATTTGCATATTGGTCCTCACAAGCAAAATATTTGCTAATGGAAACAAGGTGGTGGCCGGCCATGTAGAGGGATATGTGGAAGAATCATGCTTGATCAAGCTTATAATTTAGCCAAATAAGCAAAGCTAGTAGGCTTAGTCATCCACCTAGAAGCATAATGTGTCAAGTTCTAGTGAAACTTAAATTTTCACAATTGCAAAATGATCCTTAAGAACACAATATTGGCTCATCACTCACCAAGGTGACCGGCCATAGTGCCACGTGGTGGCTTGAGAAGAAAACAAAATTTTCAAGCCAACCCTAACTTGTTTTCCTTGGTTTCCAATGTAACCGAGCTTGTAACCGATCATTGGTTTAGTTAGATTTGAAAACTTAGTTAGGAAAATCTATAGCTCAAAAATTTACATACTTATCTTTAATCACACAATTTTCTCAAAATTGCATTTTGGCCCCTAAAGACAAAAATATTTGCACTTTAGTCCGTATGAGGTGGCCGGCTATAGTGGAGGCATTTGGCATCCATTTTTGCTTAGTCATCCATTTAATGACGAGGTGTCATCCCATAAGGCCTCATTTAACTTTTCTCCTAAATACAGTCCATTTTCATATTAATACAGATATTGCAAATAATGTTTTCAATTATTAATAGTATAGTTGTACTAGACTACTGTCCATAATTTATCTGCACTTAATGGGACTGCGTATAGGATTTTCTTAGAACTCGTAACTACTTAGTTCTTATTGCTCTAAAAATTGTGCTTGATTTTCATAGAGGGGTCTCGTACCTTAATCTTACTTATTCATACGTAATGACAGTTTTTCACAGTATAATTTTCATACTGTTTATTATACTGTTGTATCTCTTAATCATACCTTAGATTCTTTTGGTCAAACTTTGACCGTCATAAGATTGTAAACCCTAATTCTGCCTCTTTCAACAAAAGGCTTCAAACTTGCATAAGTAAATTATCGAGTCTTATAACAAAGAATTCAATAATATTCTGATAAATCAGATCAAATATTTCACATAAACATGCATAATACAAACTTTTATTCCTTAAAAAGGAAATCATAAATTTGTAAAAAGATTGGTTATTACAGTTTAGGAGCATTAGATGAGACATATATTAAAGTGCATGTACCTTAAATCGATAAGCCAAGGTACCGCAACAGGAAGGGTGAGCTGCTACTAATGTTCTTGGAGTTTGCGATAGAAATATGAGTTTCATATTTGTGTTAGCTGGTTGGGAGGGTTCAACATCTAATTCTAGAGTTCTTAGAGATGTAATTTTTAGACCAAATAGTTTAAAAGTTTCTACTGTTAAGATCTATATGTGCCCTAAGGATAGAAAATCAATTATAGTGATTTTCTGTAAATATGGCATTTTGATATTAAATAAAAAGAAATTATTCATGTTTAATAAGTTGTGTCCTATTTACTTTCATTTGTTGATTGTATGATTATTTTGAGCAAACATAAAATACTCCTAGGCTGTTGGTAATATATCGGATTACCATATATATATACGGGATATATATAGAAAACGTGGTAATTTGATAACAGTCTAAATAAATTGTCTGCAATCGATGGAATAAGATTTGGGGATCTTATTCATGATAAGATTGTAAAAGTTGTCTACTTCCTTGGAGGGATGGTTTGTCTTGACCATCGGATAGGTTCCGAGTAGAATCTTTAATGTATATCAGTATTGAGGTATGACATTGGACTGGACCTAAGGTGTTAATTAATTCGGTTTAATAATTTCATTTATAAGAATCAATGATGCTTTGATTATCATCCTACATTAATCTTAATCCAGAAATGAATACTTGAGCTCGCATCCATGGCTTATGCACTTTAATCCACTATAGGTGAGACACTGATAATTGATGGTCAATATACTTGTATTTTGGGTGTATGACTTATGGATGGAGAAATCAAGATTCATAGATACGAAATCCATAGCTATCTTCATGATAGTATATGTTATCTACTTAAAGGTATTATTTGGGAATTGAAAGATAATATAACAAGATCTTGGCCATCGGTTTACTTTGTATTCTCTGATGGTTTATCGATTGTATGGCTTTACAATTGGTGGTTCTTTCAATGGAGAATAATGGAACTTTAAGTTAAAATGATTGAAAAGGTAAAACGGAAAAAGTCTTTTATTCAATCATGGATAACATATGAGGATTAAGCAAGCGATGAATAAATCATGGAAGAAGCACTGCGTTAGAGAGCTTTCGTAATACGGTATGTAAATGGGAGTTCAGCTTCAGACTTTTAGTGAAATAGTCCTGAAGTTGATAATTGATAAACAATTAATCCGGGGTTAATCTTTCACAATTATAGGAGCATCTTTGCATATTTTCATCGGGTCCCTCTACTAGCTTATATAGTTCCACGAAGCGTCTCGGGATTTGTTCCTAATGAGATCGGAAAATTAAATGGGAATTTAATAATGTTTATTAAGACATGGTACTCTCTAACATGCAATCCCGAAAGAATTGGACATGTGAAATTAATATAGACAAATAATGTGATTTATCAACATATGATTGCTTGCAAATAAAAAAATTATTTGTCAATTATTTTGGTTAATTGAATTTTGGAAATAAGATTGTGTTTGAATTATTTAGATTTTGAAAACAAAATTTTTCTCTCCTAATTTATGGTGCACAAATTTTTATTGGATGGAGGGAAGAAAATTTTGTTTCAAAATTGTTTAAATATATTCCTAACATTAAATTATTAATTGATTTAAATAATGAAGCTTGTTTGATAGATTTTTTTTTTCCCTTAAAGAATAGTGCACGGTTTTTGGGTGGAAAGAAAATCTAAAATATTTCATTTATTTAAATTAATTAAATATGGATAATGTTTGTGGACAATATTTATTTGAATTCAAACAAGAAAATCTTATTTAAATTCAAAGGTTTAAAAAGAGTTTGAATCTAGATATGATTAGGACTTTTTGACTAGTCTAGATTATTGATTTAAATTTGAACCATCAATCAATCTACACACAAGGTGGAGCACGAATTTTTTGAGCATTCTCCAAGCAAAAAACCGTCCATAAGGTTTAAAAGAACCTAACCCGAAATTTGAATGATCATTTGATTCAAAAGATTATCCAGAAAAATAATTATTAATTATTTTTCAAATATTAGATATTTTTGAAAAAGGATTGGGGTATTCTATAAATTCTAGGGGTTCTTGAAAAAAGCTAACTATCATTATACACTCATAGAAAGGGGACGGTTTTTTAGGAGAGAGAAAATGCAAAAAACTAGGTTTTTGTGCTTGAGAAAATTCGTCCTTCTTGGGTGTGAGAAAAATAGAGAAATTTTCATTAAATCAAAACTGTGAGGAAGGTTAAGCCGAGTGATATTTTTCATAGAAGGTTAACCGGTTCTTGTTTTGTAGTTTTGAAAAACGAGCCCGGATCGAATTCTCAACGAGGTACATAGGGATTGAGAAAGTGGGATCTAGACTTCGGAAGAATTACCGGTTGCTTGGATTCATAGCACGTGTGCCCACACACACTCTGAGACGTGGGGATTCGAGAATAGTAGAGAAGACACGTTGGTCGACGCTTTAGCAATTCCGGAATCCGAGAAACAAGTTACGTTTAATCATGTATTTAATTTATTGTTATATACATCATGAGCTTCTTTTCTGAATCGGCATAAAAATTTTAAACTTCCGCTGCGCCGTAACTCTAATATCGGAACCGTTTTTTCCAACACCTACAAGTACTTTGTTAACCCTTTTTTTAATTTGGCCAAGATACCGAATTACTTGAATTATGGTTAAATAATAATTGATTTTTTTAATTACGCTTTTAGGTTGTTATTACCTAGTAAATGCTGGCTACATAAATTATGAAGGTTTTCTTGCATCATATAGAGGAATAAGATATCACCTTTCTGAATGGCAAGAAGGATGTGCACCTATAAACAGTAGAGAATATTTTAACATGAAGCATGCTTCAACAAGAAATGTGATAAAACGTTGTTTTGGGTTGCTTAAGATACGATGAGCTATTTTGAGGAGTCCATCGTTTTATCCTATTAAAATGCAATGTCGAATAATAACCACTTGTCGTCTTCTCCATAATCTCATAAGGAAAGAAATGTCAGTGAATCCTGTAGAAGCCATACTAGAGAGAGAAGAAATAGAACAACCAACTCAAGCTTCTACAAGCCAAAGCATTATTGGCACAATTGAACCCTCTGATCAATGGACCGCATGAAGCGACAACTTGGCAACTCAAATGTTTGGTGCATGAAGACCAAATAGGAGTCGCAGACAATAAACACTAGTTGTTTCTTGTATTTATGACTCTAGTTGTTTCTTGTATTTATGACTCATATTATTGCTTGGTTTGGATTATGTGAGAACATATTATATTTAGTAACTTTGGTGTTATTGTTTTATGACTTCGTATTATTATTATATGGTTTGTCTTATGTGAGACATGTATAAATATCTAAACATATTGCTTTATTTACAATTTGGAATGTCTTATAACTATTATCACTTATTTTGTGCATCACAGTTTGTTTTTATAATCTTAACTAACAATGTATTTTTTTTTTCAACACATTTGTATGGTTAGGTATGGAAATTAGAGGCAATACTCAGAACAATGATCCTCAAAAGAAAGGGAGTCGATGAACAAGGACGAAAGTGGGAGTGGAAGCATTGTTGAGTGTGTCAGAAGACATCATTGCAGGTGGTAACCGTTGTGATAATGGTAGTTTCAAAGCTGGCACAATTAGTATAATACTACAAAACTTTGTGTCCCAATTTGGGATTGAAAGTTACTCCTTATATCGAGTCTAAGATGAAGATGTAGAAAAAACAAAAAGGTATAATATTTGACATGTTGAACAAGAGTGGTTTTGGATAAGATGATGTGCTGAAATGCGTTCAAGTGGACATCGATGAAGTCTGGCAAGCATATGTGCAGGTTTATGTAATTAACCAATATAATTGTATTTCACACACTTATACATAATATACACTAATTAGCTCAATGGTGTTTTGTTATAGAGTCACAAAGAAGCAGAAGGATGGAGAGGGAAACATTTTCCACTATATTATAGGTTAGCTATTGTTTTCGGAGTTGATCGTGCAGCTGGAAAAGAAGTTGAAACTCCAGCAGATATGGCTGACAATGTTGATAATGAGATCTTAATGAGGAAGGCTTTGTGATGCAACAAGAATCATCTTACTCTCCAATGTCGGTGAACCAAACTTCGGCTATCATCCAATCCTGACCCAAGCAGAAAAAAAGAGTAAGATCAATTGAAGATATTGGATTAGGATTAGAAAAACTAGCCAAATCATTTGATAAATGATAGAGAAATCCAAAGTAGAAACATAATTGCTAGTTGAAGCTATTAAAAGAAAAGATGATAGCTTACAATATGAATTTGTGTGGGGTGAGATTACTAAATTAAACCTTTATGTGGCTAATCAGAGCAAGGCAATGAAGTTGTTTGCTGAACAATCATGGAATATTAGTGCCTTGAAATCCATGGATGAGTCACTTCGCATGGAGTATGTATTTACTCTCATCGGGAAAGGATCAAGCGATATCTAGTTTGACCTTTTAGATTTGCTTAAGTAGAAGTTATGAGTTAATGTAGATATAATGTTTCTTTTTGTTCCTTAAACAAGCTTATTTTGAGTATATTAAGGACATGTAATATTTATTATTCTAAACCAGATTGAGTGACATCTTACAAGGTACATTATTTTGTTGGACAAATTATTTTGTTGGATCAATTGATTGTATGATATGTTATGATCAGTTATATATTTACTTGTTGAACATTATTTATTATAAACGTTTTTGATTTTTTTTTTTAGAGATAATTATCTTTGATTTTAATAGGTTGTAGTTAAGGAGAAAATATTTTCTAAAATTTGATTCTATGTTAAAAATAAAAATAAATGAATAATTAAACTTTTATTTTAATTTTTTAATATTAAAACTCAGTTTGAATTGATTTTTCTATTTTTTTTTTCAATTTTAAAATTAAATTAAATTATAATTAATTTAGTTCAGTCCGATGATACACCAAACATTGGATTACTTTTCAAGACACCTAATCTGACAGCTTACCAAACACATGATTGGATACAACATAATTTCATCCAATCCGATCCAATTCAATCCTAACCTCTTAATTTAATCTAATCTGGTGTGCCAAACAGGGCCTTAGAGTTAAGGAAGTCATAGTTAAGAGAGAACTAACATCCAATAAAATTTAACGATTCGCATAAATCAGTTGATTCTCAGAGAGAGAATAACTTGGAAGATCAGAAGATAAAGAAGGTCAATCGTAGCGAGTACATTTGTGGTAATAGAAGACAAAAGAACTTGTAGATACTATTACCAAAAAGTATGTATAATTTTATTAAATGAGATTTGATAATTTTATAATAATATCATGAATCAGTATTGTGGATTTTTATATTCTATTCTGTTGTATTTTTCTCTTTCGGTCTTTAGGCTCATCCAACACTTGACAATGTGGACAATATGCTGTATTTTTTAAGGGTCTTAACTAGTTATGGACCAGTTTGAAGTAGGAAACTAACTTATTTTTCAGCCAAATTGTATCGTCTTCGCAGCTAGATCAGGATGTTCTCTGGATACTGATTAAAAAGTTATAAGGACTAGTCTTAAATCGTTGAAATGATGAAATAACTATATGGAAAGTTTTTGGAACTGTACTCCCTTGGACTACCAGGAATCAAGAATGGTTTTTGGATCTTTTGACATGGATCCAAATCTTCTATCTAATTTTTGGTGTCTAATCAATAATATTATGCTGCGTCATCTTAAAAAGTTTGAAATACTTTGTAACTGATTCTTTAAATTTTAAAATCTAACTTTATTCAATGATGTGTCAAAATATAATTGGTTAGATATCATTTGGTACACCAAAATTGGACAGAAGACATTGGTTCATTTGACATGAAGGTTTACTTCGGACTTCCTAAGGCTATTTCTCCATCATTTATTTTCACAAGCTAGCTTGAAACACTTTCTTATTTTTTAATTTTTTTAATGGAACTTGACACGCTTCAAATTCGAATAAAAACTCAATTTTGACCAACGATTAATAAGCCCATCAATTGGGTTAATTTTGAGGATCACCATTAATGAGGAAAATTTATTCATTTTTCTCACTTCTATGTAGACATTTAGTAACATTTCATTTTGGGAGATTAAAAACAAAAGCCTTATCATTTTTTTAATACTATAAAGTTCTTATTCAAATTTTGATACTATCGATTTCTCTTCTCTCTCTTTACTACACTGAAAAGTAAGCAACACAAAAGATAAAATATGAAGATATTTTTGGAACAAAAGTAATGAAAATAAAAGGATATTCAAGAAGTAAAAAATTTACATGATCAAAACATGACACATACGAGTTCTTTAAGTATGACTTGGGTCCATGAAAAGAATATATTCATACGTGAGATATGAGTATTGGAATATCAACAAACCCTTTATCCAAACTGACATGAATTCTCCATGTTATGCTTCTAAAAAAATAAAAAAAATAAAAAACTTTTAGATATGAAATCACTTTTATGATTTACAATAAATTTCAATAGTCAAACAGAACTATAAGGATGCATTTGGTTTGTCATTTCAATTCAAAATTTTTATATCAATTTTTTTCTTTTTCAGAAAGATTAACAGAATTATAACTAATTTTTGCAAAGTCAACCATCTATAATCTAAAAATTTTATTTCCAATTGACGAACCAAACGGGAGAAATTTGCCAAAATGACTTAACAAGAAAATGAAATTAGCAAAATGACTTTCCCTTTTATTTTTTTATTTCAAAAAATGCTGATTGTGTAAATAAAATTTTTTTTAATTAAAAAAATTAATTAAAATCAAAAAATAAAAGAAGAAATCTGGGGATTGGGCATCGAACTTCACTTCTGGACTTCAACTGAGTCTCCTTCCTTTACTTCCCGCGCTTCTTCTTCTTCCTCCTCGTTCCCTTCCCTTCCCTCCCCCCAAAAGAGTCTCCCCAAATCCGCCGCCTCCGCCACCCTAAAAGACGCCGTCGAAGATCCGGAGACCGCGCCACAAGCTCCGACCACGCCTTCTTCTTCCTCTTCTTCCCCTCCGACCACCACAAACTCCGCCGCAAGCTTCCCCACGCCTTCTCCTTTACCGAAAACACCCCTGCTATTCGCGCCGATTTTCTTGCCGGCCTCTCCTCCTACATCCAGTCCGTGTAAGTGCTTTATATACTTTGAAACTTGTGGTCTAGTTACTAGCAAGGTTGCTTAATGCGACTCATGCTTGTCAAGCGACGGCGAAATACCTTAAAGTAGTCGGAGGAATACCTAAATTTTAGCAAGCTACCGATGGTTGGGGTCCCGTAAGTGATGATTTACAGTACTAATGAAAGCTCAGCTGCTATAGTCTTGTAGCCATAGCAGATTTGTTACCAATTTTCTTTCGTCAAGTGATTTTAATTATATTGAAATCGTCACATATGATAGGCACAAAATCCGCAAAGGAGCAATTCTATAGACAGTATATTAGTAGGGTCTATCTTGATTACTGAAAACCTGTACACCTACCCTCAGGTTTTGAAGATATCGATTCTAAACCATTGAACCCAATGATATCAGCAACGCTAACTCTTCCCTAAAAGATTTCGAGAAAGAAACTTATCAACAAAGGCTACAACACAAGACGAAGAAGCTGTTGGTAAGCTGTCGGTTGTGATGGTCTGATGAAATTAAAAAAATAATAATAATAATAACAACAGCTGCATACGGTTTTAAAACTCCAAAACAATGCATAGCAGAGGGGAAGCAGCTGATTAATTGAATTGAATGAATTAGACTCAGTTTCTGTATTACATCATCCAGGCTATTCCTTTTCAACTAAAGCATACTACTCATGTAATGGTTTTGTTGTATATGCAAATCTAATATGTTAGAATATACAGCTATCAGAAGTGATTTATGATTGATTTTAATTTTTAGACATGTACTGGATGCAGGGTTTCTTCTCGCAATCTTTCACAATCAATTTTAGACACATTGACTCAATAATTGTAGATTTTAATTATTATTATTTTTTTCTTTGGTGTCTGTGTACAACCGTACAAGACTGTATAAAAGCTCTCCAACCAGCAGCAATAGTTGAATAATTTTATTTAATTACCTTGAAAAAATTAAGTCCATGCAAGTCTACATTCTCCCCAGCATACTTGTAAGGGTGCGCTGTCTGCACATCACAAGAGAGAAAGCGTTATAAATGACTCGGAGCATAGAAACTCCAAGGGTGTAATTATTTTTTTTATTTTTTTTGTAGTTACTCCTTCTTTTGATCTTTATGTTCTTTTAGAAATTATGATGATATTCCTATGTTGTACGTTATGAGGTAGATGTCGAGGTGATGAAATAATAAGCCACTTGTTTTATTCACAATTATTATGCAATGGTTCCCTTTTGTTTTTTTTTTTGTTTTTTTGTTTTTTTAATATTTCTAAACGACATATATTTGTATGTTTTAGGAAACAAATGAGATTACAGAAAATTCGAGTAATGAGGAGGTTGATGAGGAAGATCATGACATGTCTAGAATGGTCCTCACATCAGAGCTCAAAGAATTGCCTCCACTTATCCTCTCAGAATACTTCAGTGCCAAAGTTACAGTTAGATCGAAAATGGCAATCCTCGAAGAAATTCAGATATGGCTAACTGAGGAAGAGAAGACCGTTTTTCGAAGTTACCCTCTACTAGGTCCTTTCATAGACTTGCCCATAGAAGGGGAATTTTCCGGTGCGTTGGCTCATAATTTGCTGTTGAAAAAGACAGTATGTCAAAAGGACCCTGAAGTATGGTTCTTAATTGAGGGAAAACCATTGAGGTTTTCTCTCAATGAGTTCGTTTTGATTTCAGGTTTATACATGGGTGGTGGACTTTCCGAGGATGAAATCAAAGCTCAAGAAGAAAATGACGAGTTGAAAAACAAATATTGGGCAACAAAGAAAGGTGTTTTATTAGCAGATGTTGCCAAAAACTAAAAGAGTTGAGCGTTACAAAGGTTAGGACCAACGATAGGGTAAAGTTAGCCTTTCTGTACATGGTAGCAGGGCTCTTGATGTCTTCTGACAGCAAAAAGGTGGTTAATCCTTCTTGGCTCCAATATGCCAACGATCTAAACTTCTTCACTCAATATCCATGGAGGAATGTTTGTTACAATCAGACATTGGATTACATAAAAACTGATCTGGTGGCAAAGTTTAACAAATCTTCATCAGCCTACAACTTCTACGGATGCCCATGGATATTTCAAGTAAGCTTTTCTTCAATACTTTTGTTAGTTAAATGTATTTTATAAGTTGACGTGATAACACTACAACAAATATGGCGGGAACTGAATTTTTATTTTTATTTTTATTTTTTTTGAAAGAAGGGTGGAAACTAACTTGGCAGTTCTTTTTTTGGGTTAACCACCAGAACAAGTGTTGTGTTGTGACACTTTTTCAAACATGCTATTATTGTATGCTATAAATGGACCTTATTCTTGCAGTGTAATTTTAACCATCATTTAATTTGTAATACAGATATGGGCTTTTGAGGATATGCCGAAGTTAGGTGAGATGATGGCTAACAAATTAGCTTTGAATGAGAAGAACAAAAATGGGCCACGGTGTCTTCGTTGGCAGAATGTTAAGAACCCTATTGGCACCTCATTTGATCGTTGTTTGGAGGCCATGAGATCTCCTAAGGTATTAACCAACTCGTTACAGGTTAAATTTTATGTTTTTTTTGTTTAGATCTATTAGTCGAGTTAATCATTATTTTTCCCTTGTGTTTATTCAGTTTACAGTCCGTCCTACTTTGAATTCTTCATCCAAGGAGAGGCAACAAGACTATTATTTGCGAATGGAAAGACAAGAAGACTGCAGTGATGATGTAATTGATGGCCTGACGAAGTTATTAGATGGAGATGTCATCCTGTGTAGTGCTGCCGATTGCGATCAGAGATATAATGAACTTAGATCAAGTCACATCACATGTGATCGTGCTCCGCACTCAAGGTCTTTCCCCACCAGTTCGGCCCATGAGCAGATGATTAGATGAATATGTAAAGAATCAAGAAATTTAGTATTATCAGTACTTTGACTAACAATATGGTTATATATGAATTTGTAAAGACAATATTTGGATATTATTTTGGTTTTTAACGCATTAATGTTAACTGTAATTATTTTGTTTATGAAAATCACATGTGTATAATCAGGAACTACCACAAATATAACAGGAACAATGACTGAAATTTTTGACATTAAATTTTTTTTCCCTTAAAGGATAAACGCAAATTTCCATATGAGAGTCTTCGTCCATGCATGATTTGTGTGGAAAACATTGGAACGACAAACCAAAAAAAAAATTTAAACGACGTTACGAAATTTTATGAACGGCCATACGGTCGTTCCGTCGAAACATAGAGTTAAATTTTTTTTTTCCGTTAAGCAAAAAGCACAAATAATAGTATCATCACCTAATTTCATGTATTAAAAAAAATAGTAAATGTTTGGAAGGAACGACGTCGTTCTAGAAAATTTATTGGTCGTTCCTTATCTTTTGTGGTCGTTCCGTGGGTTTTGAGGCAAAGCATACATGACATAAGTCACAAATCCAGTTATTTTTGCTTTTTGTTTAAGGGAAAAAATTAAAAAACTCAAAGTTTAGAAGGAACAACCGTATGGTCGTTCCGGAAAAATGAGTAGTCGTTCCTAAAATTTTGTGGTCGTTCCGTGAGATTGGAGGCCAATAATACATGACATTAGGTGTTGGTATGCTCATTTTTGCTTTTCGGAACAAAAAAAAAAGGCCTACGTTTCGACGAAACGACCATACGGTCGTTTCGTATAATTCGGTGGTCGTTCCGGAACTTTTGTGGTCGTTCCGTGGGATTGGAGGCCAATAATACATGACATGAGGTGATGGTATGGTTTTTTTTGCTTTTCGCTTAATTGAAAAAATTAAAAAAAAGTCTATGTTTGGGCGAAACGACCATACGATCGTTACGTAAACTTTAATGGTCGTTCCTAAACTTTTGTGGTCGTTCCGTGAGTTTTAAGTCCACTAATACATGTAGTGAGGGGATGGTATGGTTATTTTTCATTTTCGCTCAAGTGAAAAAAATTAAAAAAAAGTCTATGTCTATGTTTGGACGGAACGACCACACGGTCGTTCCGTAAAATTCCGTGGTCATTCCTTGGGTTTTAAGTTCATTAATATATGTAGTGAGGGAATGGTATGGTTATTTTTCATTTTCGGAAAAAAGAAAAAAAAATTTACTCTATGTTTGGACGGAACGACCACACGGTCGTTTCGTAAAATTCCGTGGTCGTTCTGGAACTTTTGTGGTCGATCCTTGGGTTTTAAGTCCATTAATACATGTAGTGAGGGGATGATATGGTTAGTTTTCATTTTCGGAAAAAAAATAAATTTTAACTCTATGTTTGGACGGAACGATCACACGGTCGTTCCGTAAAATTCCGTGGTCGTTCCAGAACTTTTGTGGTCGTTCCTTGGGTTTTAAGTCCAATAATACATGTACTGAGGCGATGATATGGTTAGCGAGAGGAAAAAACGTGATTAAAAACAAAATAGAGACGACTCTCACACATGCATAATGAATTTCATTCATAAAACAACATGTCCATGGTTAGTGAGTGAAGTGAGTTAATTTTTGTTTTTTTCTGAAAATGAAAAATAATCATACCATCCCCTCACTACATGTATTAGTGGACTTAAAACCCAAGGAACGACCACGGAATTTTACGGAACGACCGTGTGGTCGTTCCGTCCAAACATAGAATTAAATTTTTTTTTTCAGAAAATGAAAAATTAAAAAAAAGTCACCAACGACAAAAGTCATGTATGACAAGCCTCCAAACCTTCGGAACGACCAGGAACGACCACGGAACGACCATCGAAAAGTGCGGAACGACCACTAAAAATGACTTGGAAATGTTGACATTTTTCAAATTTTTTACTATTGAATGAAAAAATTAAAAAAAAGTCGCCTATGACAAAATTCATGTGTGATTTGCCTCCAAACCTTCGGAACGACCAGAACGACCACGGAACGACCACGGAAAATTGTGGAACGACCACTAAAAAAGACTTGAAAATGTTGACTTTTCTCAAATTTTTTACCGTTAAATGAAAAAATTAAAAAAAAGTTGCCAACGACAAAAGTCATGTATGATTTGCCTCCAAACCTTCGGAACGACCAGGAACGACCACTGAAAAGGGCGGAACGACCACTAAAAATGACTTGTAAATGTTGACTTTTTTTTTTTTAATTTTTAGCCGTTAAACGAAAAAATTAAAAAAAAGGTGCCAACGACAAAATTCATGTATAATTTGCCTCCAAACCTTCGGAACGACCACTGAAAAGGGCGGAACGACCACTAAAAATGACTTGTAAATGTTGACTTTTTTTTAATTTTTAGCCGTTAAACGAAAAAATTAAAAAAAAGGTGCCAACGACAAAATTCATGTATAATTTGCCTCCAAACCTTCGGAACGATCAGAAACAACCACGGAACGACCACTGAAAAGGGCGGAACGACCACTAAAAATGACTTGTAAATGTTGACTTTTTTCAAATTTTTTACCGTTAAATGAAAAAATTAAAAAAAAAGTCACCAATGACAAAAGTCATGTATGACAAGCCTCCAAACCTTCGGAACGACCATCGAAAAGTGCGGAATGACCACTAAAAATGACTTGGAAATGTTGACTTTTTTCAAATTTTTTACCGTTAAATGAAAAAATTAAAAAAAAGTGACCAACGACAAAAGTCATGTATGACAAGCCTCCAAACCTTCGGAACGACCACGGAACGACCATCGAAAAGTGCGGAACGACCACTAAAATGACTTGGAAATGTTGACTTTTTTCAAATTTTTTACTGTTAAATGAAAAAACTAAAAAAAAGTGACCAACGAGAAAAGGGAAGTATGACAAGCCTCCAAACCTTCGGAACGACCAGGAACGACCACGGAACGACCATCGAAAAGTGCGGAACGCCCACTAAAAATAACTTGAAAATGTTCATGTCAACATTTTCAAGTCATTTTTAGTGGGCGTTCCTCACTTTTCGATGGTCGTTCCGTGGTCGTTCCTGGTCGTTCCGAAGGTTTGGAGGCTTGTCATACTTCCCTTTTCTCGTTGGTCACTTTTTTTTAATTTTTTCATTTAACCTTAAAAAATTTGAGAAAAGTCAACATTTTCAAGTCAAAATTATTGGTCGTTCCGCACTTTTCCGTGGTCGTTCCGCGTCGTTCCGAAGGTTTATAGGCTTGTCATACATGACTTTTGTTGCTGGCAACTTTTTTTTAATTTTTTCATTTAACTGTAAAAAATTTGAGAAAAGTCAACATTTTCAAGTCATTTTAGTGGCCGTTCCGCACTTTTCGATGGTCGTTCCATGGTCGTTCCTGGTCGTTCTGAAGGTTTGGAGGCTTATCATACTTCCCTTTTGTCGTTGGTCACTTTTTTTTAGTTTTTTCATTTAACGGTAAAAAATTTGAAAAAAAGTCAACATTTCCAAGTCATTTTTAGTGGTCGTTTCGCACTTTTCGATGGTCGTTCCGTGGTTGTTCCTGGTCGTTCCGAAAGTTTGGAGGCTTGTCATACTTCCCTTTTGTCGTTGGTCACTTTTTTTAAGTTTTTTCTTTTAACGGTAAAAAATTTGAAAAAATTCAACATTTTCAAGTCATTTTTAGTGGTCGTTCCGCACTTTTCGATGGTTGTTCCGTGGTCGTTCCTGGTCATTCTGAAGGTTTGGAGGCTTGTCATACTTCCCTTTTGTCGTTAGTCACTTTTTTTTAGTTTTTTCATTTAACGGTAAAAAATTTGAAAAAAGTCAACATTTCGAAGTCATTTTTAGTGGTCGTTCCGCACTTTTCGATGGTCGTTCCGTGGTCGTTCCTGGTTGTTCCGAAGGTTTGGAGGCTTGTTATACTTTCCTTTTGTCGTTGGTCACTTTTTTTAGTTTTTTCATTTAACGGTAAAAAATTTGAAAAAAGTCAACACTTCCAAGTCATTTTAGTGGTCGTTCTGCACTTTTCGATGGTCGTTCCGTGGTCGTTCCTGGTCGTTCCGAAGGTTTGGAGGCCTGTCATACATGACTTGTCGTTGGTGACTTTTTTTTAATTTTTTCATTTAACGGTAAAAAATTTGAAAAAAGTCAACATTTCGAAGTCATTTTTAGTGGTCGTTCCACACTTTTCGATGGTCGTTCCGTGGTTGTTCCTGGTCGTTCCGAAGGTTTGGAGGCTTGTCATACATGACTTTTGTCGTTGGTGACTTTTTTTTAATTTTTTTCATTTAACGGTAAAAAATTTGAAAAAAGTCAAAATTTACAAGTCATTTTTAGTGGTCGTTCCGCCCTTTTCAGTGGTCGTTCCGTAGTTGTTCTTGGTCGTTCTGAAGGTTTGGAGGCAAATCATACATGAATTTTGTCGTTGGCACCTTTTTTTTAATTTTTTCGTTTAACGGCTAAAAATTAAAAAAAAAGTCAACATTTATAAGTCATTTTTAGTAGTCGTTCCGCCCTTTTCAATGGTCGTACCTGGTCATTCCGAAGGTTTGGAGGCAAATCATACATGACTTTTGTCGTTGGCATAGTTTTTTTAATTTTTTCGTTTAACGGGAAAAAATTAAAAAAAAGTCAACATTTATAAGACTTTTTAGTGGTTGTTCCGAAGATTTGGAGGCAAATCATACATGACTTTTGCCGTTGGCACATTTTTTTTAATTTTTTCGTTTAACAGGAAAAAATTAAAAAAAAGTCAATATTTACAAGACTTTTTATTGGTCATTCCGCCCTTTTCAGTGGTCGTTCCGTGGTCGTTCCTGGTCGTTCCGATGGTTTTTAGGCAAATCGTACATGACAAAAGTCATCGGCATAGTTTTTTTAATTTTTTCGTTTAACGGAAAAAAATTAAAAAAAAAAGTCAATGTTTACAAGGAACGACCGAGCGGTCGTTCCGTAATTTTTAGTGGTCATTCCGTGGTCGTTCCTGGTCGTTTCGAAGGTTTTTAGGCAAATTGTACATGACAAAAGTTATTGGCATAGTTTTTTTTTTTAAATTTTTTCGTTTAATGGAAAAAAATTAAAAAAATCAATGTTTACAAGGAACGACCGAGTGGTCGTTCCGTAATTTTTAGTGGTCGTTCCTGAACTGTTGTAGTCGTTTCAAGTGTTTTGAGGCAACTAATACATGACATAATGTGATGGTACGGTTATTTTTGCTTCTCGCTTAAGGGAAAAAAATTAAAAAAAAGTCACGCTTTGGATGGAACGACCGTATGGTCGTTCCGGAAATTTTAGTGGTCATTCCTTCACTTTTGTGGTCGTTCCATGGGTTTTTAGGCCAATAATACATGAAGTAAGGTGATGGTATGGTTATTTTTGCGTTTCGTTTAAGGGAAAAAATAAAAAAAGTCAATAACTCACTAACCTTGGACATGTTGTTTTATGAATGAAATTCATTAAGTGTGTGTGAGAGTCTTATTAATTTGGTTTTTGGGATGAATTTTTTTTTTTCCTATAACGAAATTCAAAAATAACCATATGCGATATTTGTTCATGTATGATTTGCCTCAACAACCACTTGTTCGTTGCTTTCAAATAGTCCATATTTTTGTTCTTTAAAAAAACTAATAAATGAAATATCAAACATTTAACATTCACAAAAAAAAAAAAAAAAAACAAAAACAAAAACAAAAACAAAAACAAAAAACAAAAAACAAAACACAAAACACAAAATTAATGACTTTCTCAAACATACTTAATGAATTTCACAAATTACTAGCATTCGTAAAACGAATTTAATGAAAATGTAAATTGTCAAACTCATAATTGTCATTATTAGGTGTTCTGTCGTAGATCGTCTCTTCCAATTCCAAAAACTTGATACTCCTATTAACCACAAAGCCCTTGCTCATACCAACTCCTAACCACCTCCAAAATCCGCCATCCACCTTTTCCCACTTTCCATTATACTCCACGATAATGTAGATCTGACTCATACCTATCATGGATTTTTAGATTATCAATTAACAAACAATATCAAGAATTCAACTACAAATTTTACATCAATCAACACAAAAAAATAAAAAAATAAATCAAATAAGAATCAAGTAGAAATAGTCGTTATTATTCCACACTAAAAATATAAGGAACACTCAATCAAAGGAACAGAAATCATTATTAGCCAAAAATCTTATTTCTCCTTTGATGGAAAACTCAATCAAAGGAACATAAATCAAACCAAAAAATTAGCCAAAGTTCACGTTTTTCAACGATAACCAGTAGGGGCTAACTTGAATGTCAATTGCTGAAATTTACTCGAATACATAAACATAATTTCCAGTTAAAGAGAATAACTAAATTATTCTTTCTTAAATATTTTTTAAGCGTGTCATCCAATGCTTTCTTTGAGGACCAATACAGTTCTCACCCTCTCCTCTTTCATTCTTTTACTTTGTTAACAGAACGTGCAATAGAAGTTCAAACACCAACAAATACAGAAAGATGTTTACTTAGACGATCAGACGTTTCCACATTCAAACAGAATAGCAAAAATGTGTAGCAAAAAAAATAAAATAAAATAAACAAATACTTCTAACTATCTAAACCCAATCACATAATTCTAACTCTCAGATGTGGAACTTTCGATTTTAAAAATTTTAAAACTCATAATTCTAACTATCAAAAATCAGTCACATGTAGGGATAAAACAAAGAAACAAAACATAAATATCAAGTACCCAGTAGTAAAATGTTAAAAGTTCAAACTACCCAACAAAGGAATTAGCCACTTATTGCATGCCTTTAAAACCGAAAAGCATATCTCTGTAAGCCAACAACCAATGGAAAATAAACTAATTAAGATTTCCTAACATAAAACAGTACAGAAAATTAAGTTACTCACATTCAATATGCTTCCAAATTAACAAGAAAAAAAAAATAGAAACGAAATGTGAATTGTGAGATAAGTTTCCAAAAATTAAAAATTAGAAAAAAAAAATTTCAATATGCTTCCAAATCAACAACCTAATCAGTGACCACCATAATCAAACACAACAAATCTCAAAGATAAGTTTTGAGTAAAAATGTGAAGAACAAGGGTTGATTTTTTACTTGTTTATTTTTTCTCTGGTGGTGGGGTTCGGTTTGGGCTTTGGCAGACCTCTGAAGATTTTGTTGGTTTGGACGAAGAAGAAGAAGTTGAAGAAGAAGAAGAAGAAGAACGGTCGAAGAATTTGGTTTGGACAGCGAAGACGGAGAAGAAGAAGAAGAACGGTCGAAGAATTTGGTTTGGACAGAGAAGACGGAAATTTGGTTTGGACAGAGAAGACGGAGAAGAAGAAGAAGAACGGTCGAAGAATTTGGTTTGGACGGAGAAGAAGAAGAAGTGGACGAAGAAGAACGAAGAACCAGACTCCAGCAGAAGAAGAAGCAGCAGAGGACTCGAAGAAGAAGAAGAAGAAGCAAGGGTCAAAGATGAGTCATCAGTTTTTCTTTTTTCTTTTTTAGTTTTTTTTTTTTACTTCATATTAATATCTTTTCTCTTTACATTATTTTTTTAAAAAAAAAGTCATTTTACTAATTAAAATTTTTTAAAGCTTATTTTGCTAAAAAAAACAAAGTGAAAACGTTATTTTACTAAAACACTCACCAAATGGAAGCTAAATTTGCGTTTGATTAGTTGATTGGAGATAAAAATTTTAAATTAAAATTGATTAATTTTTAAAAAATTAGTTATAATTTTTTTTAAAAAAATAAAAACTGATAAAAAAATATAATTTAATTAAAAATAAGTTAAAATGCCAAACAAACCATAAAATATATTCTAATTCAACCGCCACAAGTACGAACGCACATCGATGATCTTTCTACTTAAATCGCCAAAACCTAATCCGAGAAACAAGCACGACTCTTTTCTCTTACTCAAAGCAAAGTATAGCCGCTTTATTCTAGAACTCAAATTTACTAAAACACCCTCACTCTTTCTCATAATTTCCACCACCATTACGTTTGTAAATTGTACTTTCAGGTGCATAATCGTAATTTCGAGTACGACGTTTGCCATTATACGACACCGTTTCTGGTTCAAGAAGCTGCTATTTCCTCCGTTTTAATTTCCGGTTTTAACCCTCTCCTTGGCCTAACTGCCAAGCCCCTTTTCGTCATTTTACTTAATCTTCTCCATTTCTGTCGTCTTCTTCAAGAAAAAAAGAAAAAAGAAAAATTGAGCTTTCTTGTGATCTGCGAAATTCTGACAAAAAACGGAACCCTAGAGCTCTTCTTCTTCACCTTCGGATCTCTAATGGCGGATCAGGAGGAGGAGGATCTCCGGATGGCTCTGCGGATGAGCATGCAGAACTCGCCGCCGGAGCCCAAGAGGAGCAAGCCACGGGACGCCGTCGCCGGAGGAGGAGGAGGAGGTGCTTCTGCTGCTCCGGCGGAGGAGGAGTCGCCGGAGGTGAAGAACCGCCGTTTACAGCGCGAGCTCATGGCCGCCGCCGCCGAGAAACGAATGCTGCTAACCTCCGCGAAGAAGGACCCGGCTCCGCCGCCGATCTCTCGCTCCGTTGTACCGGGATCGGATTCCAAGGCTGTGAAGAAAGAGAAGGAATTACGGTTGGAAGATTTGAATTTGGGGAGGGAATTGACGGAAGCGGAAGCGAACGAGCTGTTTGTAATGGTGTTTGGGGCTGAAGTCTCCAAGGGAATTCTTGCTCAGTGGAGTAATCAGGGTATTAGGTGAGTTTTAAGCGTTATTTAGTAGAATCGTACTGTAAAAGATCATAATAACTCAATTTCGATATCATTTCTTTTTCTTTGGAATTCTAATGCGATCGGAGAATCAGAAGAGTAATGGCGCTGAAAAATTCACATTTTTTTGGCAAGTAATTTGATTCTCAAATGTTCAAATTGCAACGACTTAAATTAGGGTTACATTATACCAACTGCCATTTTCTTTTTTGGTGTTGTCTTTTAATTATGAAACACACACATATATGTTTGGATATATATATATATATATTATCGTATAATGATTTTGAGTTTATAAGGGCTAGGAATAGGTTCCAATAGAGCTCATTCTTACAATAACTGGCAAATTTTTATGTAATTTCGAGAACTTGGTGTCTTGTTCACTCTTTTTTTTTGTTTTTGTTTTTGTTTCTGCTTTTTTTTTTGTTTTTTTGTTTTTTTGTTTTAACTAATAGAAACATATCAAATACTGTTGGGAAACTAGATTGAGCCGTTCCTAGAAGTTAGGAATAGGATTGGATCCCATTAGAAGTCCCATGGGTAATCCCTATTCTTGAGGGATTTCCCAACAACTTCTCTGTACTATAAATATTGTATTTTTGTTACTTTTGTTTTGTAACCGTGGAACATAATACAAAAGGGGCAGTGATTTGTTCGACTCTTTCCTTTCTTTTAGCTTTTATGGTATCAGAGCAATAAAGGCTAATTTTTAGTTGAGGGAGACGAAGGTCGTTATGGCCACTGACGGAGGTTCGGAGGCTACTTCCGAGACCCCCCAACCTATCTCTAAAATTACTCCCACTGCTTCCTTTGAATCTACGTCCCTGCAAATTACGCCTCACAAACTCAACGAGACGAATTACCTGCAATGGTCTCGTTCCGTCCAAATGGTGATTCATGGAAAAGGGAAATTTGGCTATTTGGATGGCTCTATTCCTAAACCTAATCCGACAGACTCTACTTTTTTAAATTGGGACATCTAGAATTCTATGGTTATGCCTTGGCTGATTCATTCCATGGAGGATGCTATTGGTGAAACCTACCTGTTTCACCCGACCGTGAAGGATATTTGGGATGCTGTTTCTTTGGCCTACTCCAACCTTGCAGATTCGTCTCAGGTTTTTGAACTGCGTAATTGGGCTCGAAATCTCCGTCAAGGGGACATGCCCGTGACCTAGTTTTTCAGCCCCTTAAAAAATTATGGCAGGAACTCAATCTTTTCACTCTTTGTGAATGGCATCACCCTAAAGATGCCATTTTATTTCGCAAGATAGTTGCTCGGGAACGAGTCTACGATTTTTTGGCTGGTCTCAACCGGGACTTGGATGAGGTTCGTGGTCGGATTTTGGGCATTAAACCGTTACCGACTATTGATGAGGCGTTTGCTAAAGTTCGCCGAGAAGAGAGTCGTCGCCGTGTCATGCTTCCGGAATCCTCCATTTGGCTCCTGAAACCTCGGCTCTAATGGCGTGTGGTTCTGATAACCATAGTAAGTCTCGGCCCAAGAAAAATTCTTCTTGGTGTGACCATTGTCAACGGCCATATCATACCCGCGATACATGGTGGAAGTTACATGGCAAGCCAGAGAATTGGGTCCCGAATCCGCTCCGTAACAAAGACGGCAAGGGTCTTCAAGCTTCCTCCGATTCTTCGTCTGCTAAAACTAATGCACCGACAAGCCTCTCCAAAACTCAATTGGATCAACTCTACAAACTTCTCTCCACTGCACCCGCGAGTTCCAATATGGCCAGCACAAGTACTTTGTTGACTACATTCGGTGACCTTCCTGCGCAAGGTGAGCCTTGGATTATTGACTCTGGGGCTTCGGATTATATGACCGGTAGTGCCCATTTTTTCTCGTCAGATGTCCCAAGTCCGGGTATTCATAAAGTAAAGATTGCATATGGTTCTTTTACGGTAGTTGTTGGTGTGGGTTCTGTTAAACTCAGTTCCCAAATAACGCTTACGGGCGTCCTCCACATTCCCCATCTTTCATGCAATCTTTTATCTATTAGTAAAGTTACGAAAGATTTGCATTGCGTTGTCCATTTCACACCTTCTCTATGTATTTTTCAGGAACAGAGTTCGGGGACGAAGATTGGCAGTGCTAGAGAGTTATCTGGACTTTATTACTTTGAAAATGACTCAAGCGTGAGTGGACATGTGAAAGCCATTGTTACCGATTCTTCCCTTTCCAGACATCAAAAAATTATGCTTCTTTATTGTAGATTAGGGCTAGTTTTTTGGACTTAAGGCGTTTGTTTCCTTCTTTATTTCGTAATAAAGATTCATTTCAATGTGAAGTGTGCCAATTAGCAAAGCATAGACGTGTCTTTTTTTCTCCTCAAAATTATCGCGCTTCCATACCTTTTGCGTTAATTCATAGTGATATTTGGGGTCTATCTCGTGTTAGTACTCTTTCACACCAACGTTGGTTTCTTTCCTTTGTCGATGATCATACTCGGGTGTGTTGGGTTTTCTTATTACGTGATAAATCGGAAGTAACTCTAGTTTTCAAAAATTTTCATGCCATGGTCAAGACTCAATATAATGAAACGTTCAAATTTGGAGAACTGATAATGGAACGGAATTTTTTAATTCTGCTCTTAAAAGTTCTACTTGACAATGGCCTTTTACACCAAAGCTTGTGTGTCAACACCCCTCAACAAAATGGGGTCTCTGAAAGAAAAAACCGTCATCTACTAGAAGTTGCTCGCTCATTGTTATTTACATCAAATGTGCCCAAGTGTTTTTGGGGTGATGCAATTCTAACGGCGTTTTACTTGATTAATCGGCTGCCTTCCCGTGTCCTAAATTATCAAACTCCGTTAAATTGTCTCTCCCAATTTTTTCCACAAAATAGGTCCGTCTCGTTTCTAGATCTACGTATCTTTGGTTGTTCCGCCTTTGTCCATGTTAATGATCCACATAGGAGTAAATTAGACCCTCGTTCACTCAATTGTATTTTCCTTGGATACTCCGCTACTCAAAAGGGATTTCGCTGCTATTCTCCAATTAAAAAACGTTATTTTGTTTCTAGGGATGTAACATTTTTTGAAAATCAGCCATTTTTTAAATAATTAGATCTAGCTGGGGATGAATTTGGTCGGTTTTATGGTCTAGATTCGGAATTTTCAAATTCCAAGTCCACTCCTTGCCATTCAAATTTGAATTCAAATGTGTGGGAATATTTTTGGAATTGTTCTCCTTCATTTGAATCCGAATCCACTCTACAGCCCCCTGAAAATCAGCCACAATTTCAGTCCCCACCAAATCCTACTTTTCCTTCTATTTCCCCCACCAAATCTTTCAAATCCATCTCCATTCGGTTTCTCTCCAAATCTCTCTCCACCAAATCTTTCCAATCCACCTCACCAAACTCGGCATCTCTCTACAATTTTCTCTTCAAATTCGCATGCTACTCTTTCCCAAGATAATTCGTTACCTACTCAATCCAATCCCCTAATCCTGTCACCTACTTTTCCTAACCTTGACCAAAATAATTCTGACCATTTGTCTTTAAATGAACCTGGCCCACATATTGTTGTGTCCACTAGTCCGGATTCTTCCTCCCCCACTCCTAATTTTATGCCTCATCCCACTCCCATTAATCTGGACGTGCAAACGGCAGGGGGAGAAAAGGTACAGCCGTTTCCACTCCACTTCTCACGCAAAAATTATCCCAAAAGAAAAAATAAAGTTTCGAATAACAATCAAACACACCAAGATTCTGACTCGAACCCTGTATCTGAAATATACGTGGAAGTTAAGAAGCCGTTGGAAACCAGAAATGCAGAATCTGAACTGGATACACCAATTGCAAAGAGAAAAGGAGTTTGATCTTGCATGGAACACCCAATCTCAAAGTTTGTGACGTATGCTCATTTGTACAAGCCGGTTCAAGCCTTAGTTACTAATCTGTTGAGTGAAGAGATTCCAACTTCAATTCAAGAAGCACGGGCAAATCCAAATTGGAAACATGCCATCATGAAGGAGATGCGAGCTCTAGAAAAAAATGGGACATGGGAGGTGGTTCCGAAGCCGAAAGACAAGGTTCCCGTCGGTTGTAGATGGGTATTTACTATCAAATACAAAGCTGATGGGGAGATTGAGAGATATAAAGCCAGGTTAATTGCAAAAGGGTATGCGCAAACATATGGTATTGACTACCAAGAGACATTCGCACCGGTTGCCAAAATGAATATAGTTCGTGTTATATTGTCCTTAGCAGCAAATCAAGATTGGCCCCTACAACAACTGCATGTGAAGAACGCTTTTTTGAATGGAGATCTGAATGGAGATCTGAAAGAAGAGGTATATATGGAGTTGCCGCCTGGATTCAAAAATAGAAGCATGGAGGGACAAGTTTGCAAAATCAAGAAATCTCTTTATGGCCTAAAGCAATCGCCAAGAGCATAGTTTGACAAATTCACCAAAGCACTTCGTCAGCAAGAATATGTACAAGCCCATAGTGATCATACTTTGTTCTTTAGACATCGGAATGGTAAGATTACCATCTTGATTGTCTATGTTGATGATATTATCCTCATAGGTGATGACAGTGAAGAGATAGAAAGGTTGAAACGGAATCTAGCTTTGGAATTTGAGATGAAAGACCTAGGGAAGCTGAGATACTTCCTTGGGATGGAGGTGGCAAGAAACAAAATTGGAATCTCAGTATCGTAGAGGAAATATGTGATCGATCTACTTCAAGAAACTGGAATGTTAGGCTGCAAGCCTGTGGACACTCCAATGGATCCAAACGTGAAGTTAGAATTAAATGGTAATGGAACTCCAGTTGATAAAGGAAGATACCAACGGTTGGTTGGAAAACTGATATACCTTTCTCACACCAGACCAGACATAGCTTTTTCGGTCAGTTGTGTAAGTCAGTTCATGCATTCACCATTAGAGGAACACATGGAGGCAGTCTACAGAATCTTAAGATACTTAAAAGGCACTCCAGGAAAGTGACTATTTTTCAAGAAGAATGAACATAGAGGAATTGAAGTTTTCACCAATGCTGATTGGGCTGGGTCTATTAATGATAGAAGGTCTAAATCTGGCTATTGCTCCTTTGTTTGGGGTAACTTGGTCACGTGGAGAAGTAAAAAACAGACTGCGGTGGCTAGAAGCAGTGCCGAGGCTGAATTAAGGTCAGCTGCACATGGTATATGTGAAGCTTTATGGTTAAAAATGCTTCTGGAAGCATTGAAGGTTAGTGTTACAGCGCCTTTGAAGATCTTTTGTGACAACAAAGCTGCGATTAACATCTCACACAATCCACTCCATCATGATCGGACGAAACACAACGAGGTAGATCGACATTTCATTAAGGAGAAGATTGAAGAAGGTACTATTTGTGTAGTATATGTACCTACTTCGGAGCAAACTGCAGACATCCTAATGAAGGGACTTTTCAGACCAACTTTTGAGAAATTGGTTGACAAGCTTGGAATGTACAATCTGTACAGTTCAGCTTGAGGGGGGGTGTTGGGAAACTAGATTGAGCCATTCCTAGAAGTTAGGAATAGGATTGGATCCCATTAGAAGTCCCATGTGTAATCCCTATTCTTGAGGGATTTCCCAACAACTTCTCTGTATATAAGTTAAAAGTATTATTGTACTATAAATATTGTTTTTTTGTTACTTTTGTTTTGTAACTGTGGAACATAATACAAAAGGGGCAGTGATTTGTTCGACTCTTTCCTTTCTTTTAGCTTTTAAACACTCTTATGGTTGGACTTTGGCATTAGTTATCCATATGACTGCATGCCCATTGGGGAAATAAGGATGACTCTCAATGCTAATAAAGAGTTTTATTGATATCGATTGGGTACAAAGTGATTGTTTTGTGTAATATTTTGATATTTTTCACTCTTATAGGTAGTTTGAGAGCCCCGTAAGATGAATATAAATGGATGAATGGGTTTAATACTTCCAGTTTGCTGCCTAGAAACAACTCTAGATATAAGGACCTATAAGCCGAGGCAAAGGGCTGTTGGAACTTGACTCGTTGTAACTTGTAACTATTTGCTTACTAGTATCAGTATGTATGTATTTGTGAAATCCAGTATGTATGTATTTCACATTATCGTGAATGACCGAACAAATAATTAAGCAGGGAAAGGAATTATTTATGTTCACTTGTCATGAAGTAATCGATGTCTGTTTTGAATATGGTCCTAATTTTCTTTTTCTGCATCTAGTGCTCATTGGTTTCCATATGCTCAATTTGATTTGAAGTTATTCGTAATAGATTTGTAGGCTTGGTATTCTAGTAGTACATCATTTCTGTATGCATTGTGCTGTTCCATCACCAATTCTATATTATTATCAGGACACTCTGGCTGTGAGTTTCCAGTTAAGCAAATTGTGATAAGCTGTCTTAATTGAATTTACACATATAATTTACATTTAAGGACCTACTTGAATCCTTCATATTTGTTGCTGATGTGATGAATAAATATTCTATAGGTTTAGCCCTGATCCAGAAACATCTATGGGCCTAGTGCAGCATGAAGGTGGGCCATGTGGTGTCTTAGCAGCCATTCAAGTAATTTCTTTTAATCTCAACATATTGGTTGCTAATCTTACTGTAATTTGACTCTCAATTTTGTTAGACGTGCTTAGTACTTTCTTAAATATGAGCTTGTGTATTTGATATGAACTAAGACTAACATTAAGTCACCTTTGTAAATTTAGTATTGATAAGAACTGATTTAATTCTTAGCTTCAATTCTTACCAAGAGAGTAGGAGTTTTTGATGAGAAAAAAGCCTTGTATTGATTAATGAATCAAGTACAAGAGGAAGAGGATAAGGTATAAACAGCTAGAAAAACTGGACTAGACAAAATCCAATGACCAATTACACCCCTTCCATTATGAAAAAGTAGGGAAATGGAGAATACTCAAAACTTTTTTCTGTTGAAGCCGACAAAGCAACCGAAACTGCAATTCGAACTCCTGCTGACATATTATTTACCCGGCCTTACGAAAATATCTCACTCCTTATTCTAAATAACTTAGAACTCTTTGATGAAAAGAATGTGGAAGAACTGCAAAAGTGGCTTTCCGAAAGAAGGGGTGACCCTGATAAATTAAGGGAGCTGTTGTTGTAATATAAACTGCTTTGTAGGCGAGATTTTATGGAGTTTGCTTTCTTGAAGATATCTGTCGTCTCCATCTCTTTATCTTAAAAATCCTTGAGTTCTTTTCAATCAAAATTGTCCGATACATTGTAATCCTTGTGCACTTCCAAAGAACCTCCCAGCCCTCTGTATTCTCCAACATATTAAATCCTCTACACATGACACACTAGGATGGTGAGATAGTTAGCTAAGGATTCTTCCTTTGTACCCTGTCATTTGTATTAAATTTTCCAAGAAAAACTAGCCGAGTCAAAACCTTTATCTTGTGGGGAACGCTAGATTTCCACCCAAGATTAAAGGGTTCAAGATTTGAAATTTCCTCATCATTAACAAGTGAATGAAAAAATGCTTTGCAAGAGAAACCTGAGGGATGGCAAGACCAAACTAGCATCTGGGGCAGACGATTTAAGAGAGAGAGAAAGTCAAGAACTTGAAGTAGTGAATGCAAATCCTCCACTTCTCTATTATTGAGATTTCTCCTAAAACGAAAATTCCAATTACACATTATTTTGTGAAACAGAACAAAATTCGGCAATCGATGCAGACTGTTTTTTAGAAAACCTAAACTAACAAGGAAAATAATTAGAGAGTGATTGTTCTCTTGACAGGATTCAGTTAGCTTTACCATGAATAAATTTTCCTTACTATTTATTTGTTTTTTTTGTTTCGACATAGAGTCTTCAATAGTTCCCCCCCTCTCTCTGAATTTGCGGTTGTGAAGACTGCACACATAAAGATTAGCTTAGACAGCTTCAGACATGGAATATGCCGCTGCTGTTGGCTGCGGAAATTAATTTTGTTTGACCGAATCTGTTTGGGAATCTTAAACATAATGTTTATATGTTTGTGAAATGCTAATTATACAGGAACCACAACAGATGCTCGAGCAACAAAAATGAATAGAACAGTAAAATTGAGGAGATAATGGGCTGGTGTAAACTTATTGAAGAAACAGAGACGAAAAACAAAAGGCAATAGTAGATGTTTGAGAGATCTGCTAACTCTCCCCCTAAGAAAAGCTCCTACAAATCACCAAAGTCTGCCTACCCCTCTTCTCATACCTCACCCGTCTTCATTCCATTCTTCCTTCTAACAGATTAACCATTTCCCTTCCCAAACTTCTAGGACCTCTTACCGAATAATCACCTTCTCACCCCTCTATCAGGACTGATTCCTAGATAAACAAAACTACCCTTGCCTCTTCTTATACCTCACATAAGTAAAGTGAACAGGGGCTTATAATCTTAGTTTTAGTATCTTTACCTGCGCTGCCTGATTATGTCTATCACAATCTGTGGCACTAAATTATTTTAATTTTTTTTTTTAAGTTTTAAATTTTTAAATGTTTAATTATTATTATTATTTTTTTCCTGTTTTAACCATCCGTCCTTTAGATGGCTGTTTTCTGTGTCTATTCTGCATTTGGATATTTTGCCTCGTATCATTAGATTTCTCCTAAAAATTAATGGTGGGCACAATCATTGCATTGACAGTATGTCTCACATTCTTTTTTCATTTTTTTTTTAAATGAGGATTTTCTTGAGGGAAGTATCTTTTGGTTCGATCTTTTTCTTTCTTTTTCTTTTTTCCCTAAAATTATGTTTCTTTTTCCCTATTAGTTTGTTTTTGATTCTTGCTAGAGACTCATATGTTGTTTTCTTTTATGCAGGCATTTGTCCTCAAATACCTTCTTTTCTTCCCAGAAGAATTAGGTAAAGTTGCAAATACGCTAAAGCCTTTGGCTTCAAGGAGCTTATCCAAGAGTCAGTTTGTTCAATCAAATAATTTTTCCTCTCTTACTGAAGAGGCAAAAACAAGGTGACTACTCTATGCTTGATCACGTATTTATTTGTTTGGTTTTGCTTGTTATGCTTATTGCAAATTCTCTTCGGCCTGTATTCGTGTATGTTTCAGTATTTAGCACACACATCTAAATTTTATCAGTTTACCTTGATTCTACTGCAAATGAAAATAATTATTTCTTTCTAGGAAGAAGAACACATTTTATGGTTTTGATTTTCCTTTTTATAATATTTGATCAATATGGTGTTAGAAAAAATATATATTGTCTTGGTTCACTTTGACCAAAATTTTTTTTTCCAAAGTAATTATGTTCAACATTTTAAATTCTTTTTTCACTATGTGGCTGTGTATTTTTTTAATATATGATAGTAACAAATCCCGAAAAGTTTTACATTTTGGCATCTCTACAATTATTTTGCTGAACCTCTTGTAGAAATTGCTTTGAATTTCTGATGCGACTCATTTTACCTAGAGTAAAGTTCATTATAGTACAATGATGGATCCATGGCAACTCTACATAAAAGACCAAACTTCCAACTAGTAAAGCTAGTTTGAGGCAACTTTCAAAATTCCTGCTTGAATATTGGTTCATCTGGTCGGTTCTTCAGCCAAAAAAAATATATATATATATATATTAATAATAATCTTATCTATAATAAAAGAGTAGATGTGGATCTACTATTCCTTTTTGGTAGTAAAAAACGCACCGTTTAGGTGCCTTTTTTTTTTTTTTTTTTCCTGCTGCTGTCCTTTCTCACAACCACTGCAGCTGACAATTGCTTTTGGCCTCATACGTGTTGTGCTCTTGCAAGAGTTCTGGAACTTGAATTAAAAAAAAGATCATTTAACTCAAATTAAAGTTTGTCATATTGTAACTTCACATTTATTATTTTTTAATTTATTATTTTTTTAGTGCAAAACGTCTAAAAAGAAGAAAAAAGAGTAAAGTTTTTTCAGAAATAATAGGAAAGCAATAAATTTTTTTGCAGGCATGTTGATAGGAAAGCAATTTGCAATTTTTTTTTTTTTCTTTTTTGAACTTCAACCTGCATATTGAAATTCACTTCTTTTTTTTTTTTTTTTTTTCCAATGTATATTTATATTCACTTTATATTCAAGTTAAATGAAGCCCTTTTATATTAAAATTACATCAATCTTAAATATGAAAAATCCCAACTAATATTATTTAACTAAAAAATATCTCAATTCTCATGTTAGTTGATTTTTCTTCTTCTTTTTTAAGTTTTTTTTAATACATCATAATCTTAAATACATAGTAAATTGTAGATTTTATTTTTTATAAGGTTTACCATTTTTTTTATGAACTTTGTGTTTAAGATTTATTTTCTTTTGGGCTATATGCACATCAGTCCCTAATTTTATTTTTAGTCGCAATTCTTGGTAAAACTAAAAACGTTTTGTAATTTTGAGAAAATTTACTATGTATGCAACACATGGCTTAATTTGTCTTAATTTTCTATCCATTTGACCATCTACAGCACAATGCAAAATTTATGTACCAAGGTCAAAATTTGACATTTTGCAATGAACATCACTCTCCAATATAATGTTATTTTCAGTGGTAGATTATGATATTTGATTGCTATTTGTTGTCTTGACTTTATTGATATTATTATTTTTTAACTTATTTAAATATTAAGGATTACTTTATTTAAAACTTATGGTTCATTTGGAAAATACATTCATTTTGTATCATGTTCGAATGTAATAGATGGAAAACAATATGCGTTTTGATATCTCTTTTATACATTGCATTCAAATATAATGTGTGTTTGGATTGTTTACATTTGAATAGTCATTTTGATATGTGTTGGTGAGAGAGAGTATGTAATATGATTAGTAAAAGTATATAGAAAAAGTTAATGGATGAACTGTTCAGATATATTTGTATTAAAATGAAATATAAAGGTACTCAAACATACATTACGTTGCATTGAGATATAATATACAGCAAATAATGTTTTGAAACGCACCATTAATAATTATAACAAAATGTACATATGACAATAAAATTGTATTATAAATTGAATCATGTAGGATAATATACCAAATATATTATAATCATATTTTTAATAACAAAATATAACATTGGCATTTACATTAGAGATGATCCTAGAAGTTCAACTTTTATCATTATCTCTTTTAGAGATTTTTTTTCTCATGTTTCTAATCTCAATTTCCTCAGTGAAAATTTTAATTTCCTTACTTGTGATCAATATTGAGTTTTGATTGCAATGTGTTTTGTTTCATTCTTTTCATGATCAAATTTGTGTGATATGTATTTTTCGACTAGACTATTATCAATACGTATTTTTTTAATCCCTAAGAAATCTTTATTTATTTTTTTTCGTATATGATTATTCGTATTCAATATTTTAGATAATTAAAATTTCAGTAATTACTCAACACGTGCGATGCACGATAATAATAAGTGTTATCTTTATGGGTTCAAAGAATTATGTTTTTCTGCTGTTACATTTGCAAGGTTTTAGTAAAGTTACGTGATTATTGGCTGAGTAAATGTTAATACATGCCAGAACTTTGATTCTTGTTTTTTTATGAATATTTTTCTTTCTTGTTGTGCTAAATGCTGACTGAAACCTGATTTTAAATGTTTTTACTAGAGCCCTGATTAAAAGCATGGGTGAGATTTTGTTCGTTTGTGGAAGTAATAAAAGTGCTGTTATTGCAACTTTGAGTGTTATTGGAGAAAACATTGAAGAATCCGAAGGCAGCCCAAAGGATGAGGTATGCTGAATCAGGGCCGACACTGGAGCACCTGCAGCCTTTCTATGACAATTTGGTTTCTTTACTTTCAAACTATAGGGCTGACGAATGAATGCTGTTTGTTGCGGAGTCTTTGCTTACTATAACTGTGCTGATCATTGTAAGGCTTATGCAGATCATAGCGAAAGTGCTTGAACGTCTTTCTGTTGAATCAGCTTTGGATTTGCAGAAAGTGTTGAGAGTTAATACCTACACATCCCAAGCAAGTGCATATCAAAAGCTTGAAGCAATGATCCCAGTTTTCCGAAGTCGGATGGGTGCAATGCTATTCCTGATTTCGGCTTTACTTTCTCGAGGAATGGTATGCTTGTTAGCATGATATCTTTCCTAACTTGCTATAAATTCAGGACCCGTTTTGTTGTTGAGTGCTATGGATAAGTGTCTTGCATCAAAAATTTGTTGGGATTAGAGGAATTATTTGCTTAGCTATTAGTTTAATATAAGAGGTGGGGTGTAGTGTCTTGTGTGCTTCAACATTGTTTTATAATATTATTGGCCTCTGAAAGGTTAGGCAAATGTGAAAATTTGGACGCTTTAGCCTTGCAAAAGTGAACTCTCTACATAGTGTGAACTCTTTACTGGGTAATTCCATACATTAAATAATACTCTGACAGATGAAATGGTCTACTGGTTACTTCACAGTAGCAAATTTTTCCCGGAATTTTTTCATTGCCCATCCCATGACTAATGCTTTAAAAGTATTGCGATTGTAGGATTCTGTTCAATCTGACAGAGATGATCCCAGTCTACCTCTAGTCACTGCTCCCTTTGGACATGCCTCTCAGGTATGTAACCATGGATCAGTGAAGAAATTTTCCACCTGATGTTCGACCTTGCTACATTGATTATGAACCTACTACTTAATTCTCTGTAACAGGAAATTGTGAACTTACTGCTCTGCGGTCAGGCAGTCCCCAATGTGTTTGATGGAAGGATGGATCTAGGTGGTGGCCTGTCATTAAAGGGCATATCGAGAACTGTGGAAGTTGGTTTCCTCACTCTTCTGGAATCCCTGAATTTCTGTAAAGTTGGTCAAAACCTAAAATGCCCGAAATGGCCGATCTGGGTTATTGGGAGCGAGTCCCATTATACAGTTCTATTTTCTCTTGATACTTCTGTTCAAGATGAGAATGAACTGGAACAAAGGGAATCACAAATTCGGAAAGCTTTTGATGCACAGGATCAGAGTGGAGGTGGTGGGTTCATTAGCGTGGAAGGGTTTCACCAAGTTGTCAGGGAAACAAATATAAGACTTCCGCCTGAGAAGGTTGATCACCTTTGCAACACGGGTTTCATTGTATGGAGTGAGTTCTGGCAGGTTATATTAGATTTGGATGAGAGTTTAGGGGGCTTAAAGGATTCAACTGGTCTTATGGGTAAGAAGGTATTTGAGCTTTACCATTTTAACGGCATTGCGAAGTCGGATTTGAATGGTAGCCAGGTAATCTCTGGAGAGACACCATTGCAAAGACCGAGACTGACCAAATTGAGGGTCTCTGTTCCCCCAAGGTGGACTCCCGAGGAGTACATGGCGGATGTGGCAGTGTCCTCTAGTTCTGGCGGGAATGAATCCAGAGTGAAGGAAAATGAAGCCACTAAACCCGAGCCTCCCCAGCATGCTCCATTGGTGGACTGCGTGAGGACGCGTTGGCCCCGTGCTGTTTGCAATTGGGTAGGGGACCCACCTAGCATAGTTTAAAAGATTATATTCACTCTTCTTGGGGATGCATGTGGTGCTCTTGTTTTAGGAAGCACAGGGAGCACAGGTGTTTGAAGCAAACGCAGATGACGAACCAAAGAGATGGACGGGTTTATGTGGTTTCGGAGTCGGGCCCTCAGGCAAATAAAGGAGGGTTCATTTTCAGAGTTTTCATCAAGTGTGCTTCTATGCATTGTTGCTCCATTTAATTCGATTTTGATATGTGTTATATTATATATAATTAAGGTGAGGCTTTCTGTAATATTATTGTCTCAATTGAAAGTGTAAAATTCAGTTGGTATATTATCTGTTGTTGTTTAGGGAAATTTTTCGATTTACTTGGATTGTTTTAATAAAAACATCGAGTCTGTTTTTGCCAAATTGGGATTCTCTAGTAGTTGTTAGAATTTGCCAAATTTGTATTTTATTGTTGAATAGTTGAGGTCTTTTTTCGATAATGGTAGGTATTACATCCTTGTTGTTGTTGTAATTGCTTACTATCATTAAATTCATTATCATCATGATTACATTCGGCAGTTAAAAAACTCTAAAAATTGTCGAATTCACTTTTTTATGTTTTCATTTTTGTTATTTTACTTTGTTTCTTTGTATAGAAACGTTTGTTATCCAGCGTTTCGACACACAAGAGTCGCCTCTGTGTGTGCGCACGCGCGTGTTTGTTTGTTTGTTTGTTTTTGTTTTGTTTTTTTTAAGGCCTAAGCATGTGAAATGGAATGCACTCCATTATATGGGAAAACACTTTTATCTTATATATATACACACACACTTAGTGGGATACATAACCTAACCTAATAAAAATCTATTCAAATATGTTGAACCTATGAAATTGACCACTATTTATAAAAATAAAAAAATTGCATTGTATCTTTTATGTCAATCATATTGTTACAAAGTCCTCGACGTCACGAAAAAGGAGTAGAAAAGCGAACCATTTTTAATTCTAGCTAGTTTGTAGTTCACCTTTTTATTCAAGAACAAAAAAATGAAATCACCACCCTTTCTTATTTAAAAAAAAAAAAAAAAAAAAAAAAAAAAAAGAGAGAAAAAAGTAAGCATTTAATGGTTACCACACAAACAATGAACCCGTCACTTTTTTTCTTCTAATGTGGCCCCACTAAATACGAAACTAAATTATTTTTGTCACATACATGAACTTGGTCCTTAAACGTCCCTCTTAGAACCAAAGCATAAACATCAAGATTCCAATAATTAGCATAAAATCAAATTGTGTTGCAAAGCGTAATATACATAAATATAATATTCTCCTAGCACCATCTGTCTTTTTGTTTGCAGTACATAAACAAATCATCTTTTACTTTTGCACCAAAGAAAAAGAAAACTATGATTGCAAGTAAGTTTAGCGGTAATTTCATATATGATTTTATAAGAAAATGAAGAGTTCAAATTCACCACCCTTAATTTAAAAAAAAATTACGTTTTTATTGATAAAGTTTTTTAAGTCTGACATTAGAGTGATTTGATAGATATAATATCTAAGTTGATATGGTTAATCCTAATTGATAAATAGATAACATTTTTTTATATATTTATTAATAGAAGTATTAATTATGACACATATTATGTATAAAATCAACTAATAATTACATTAATCTCGATGGATACTAATGTTGGATTTAAGACCAATCTTTACATTTGTACATATATTTGGGTGAGTGCGTGTGTCATCCATGGGTGCTTGCATGGGTCCCACCGGATCTCCTTATACATTGAACCTGCTGAACTCTCTTACGTTTGGATTCTTTCTTCTACATATTAATACTCCTCTAACAAACTACATTGTTATAGACCCAAAAAAAAAAAAAAATAATAATAATAATAATAAAATAATAGCATCCATTAAACTAAGAAGGGAGAAACAAGATAAAAAAGGATTCGGACAAGGCACAGAGGGACTCGTTGCTTAAGAGGGTTGGTCGGTTCGTCGCAAGAAGAAGAGTACATTTTTTTTTCCTTCTTTTTTTGGCTTTCTGGGTATTTCGTTGCAGATAAGTTCTTAGCTTCTCACTTCTATGTTGTTGTTGTTGTTCAACTTTTGGAAATTTCCTTTTCTGCGTATGAGATTTGTTGTTGGGTAGTTTTTGTGAATTGGGTTGGGTTTTTTTTTGTTTTGTTTTTTTTTGGTTTTGGTGTTTTGGGAGTTGAACATAAGTGGCGGTTTTGAGGATATAAGAAGCTTGAAGAGGGTTTGGAGGAATTGGGGAATGTTTTAATTGGGAAATTGAGAAATGGGTTTGCTTGATTTTGAACTGTTTGGTCAATGGAGCTTAAAACTGTTGCTGTCAATGAATGAGAAAGGAATGCAGTTTAGGGTTATGGTTTGGTAAGTCTGATCTCTATTCTGTTTTAGATATTAAGAGGGGAAAAAAAAAAAAAACAAAAAAAACAAAAAAAAAACAAAAAGATGGAAGGCCATTTGTCTCAAGGAGGTATGATTCCTGGTGGGTCTCCATATGGAGGTCTTGATTTGCAAGGATCAATGAGGTCTCATCATCATCAAGGCCAACACCCGCATTCTGTACACCAACATCACCCCCACCAGTGTCAATCGCCATCCGTTCATCCCTCAATTCACGAGGGTTTCCCGCTCATGATGGGAACATTGCATAATTGTGACCAGACCATGTCGATGGTCGATTACAATAAGGGAGAGAGGAGCAAGAACTCGGGGAGCGAGGAGGACGAGCTGAGCTTCACTGAAGAAGGGATTGATGGTCACAACGAAGTGAGTAGAGGGAAGAAGGGGTTGCTGTGGCAGCGTGTGAAGTGGACCGACAAGATGGTGAAGCTCTTGATTACTGCTGTGTCTTATATAGGTGAGGATGCAGGCCCGGATTGTGGTGGCGGTGGGGGAAGGAGGAAATTTGCGGTTTTGCAGAAAAAGGGAAAGTGGAAATCCGTTTCCAAGGTCATGGCAGAAAGGGGTTACCATGTTTCACCTCAGCAGTGTGAGGATAAATTTAATGACCTTAACAAAAGATATAAGAGACTTAATGAAATGCTCGGGAGGGGCACTTCTTGCCAAATCGTGGAGAGGCCTGCACTTTTGGAGTTGATAGATTACCTAACCGAAAAAGAAAAGGATGATGTAAGAAAAATATTAAGCTCAAAGCACCTGTTTTATGAAGAGATGTGTTCTTATCATAACGGAAATCGCCTTCACCTGCCTCATGATCCAGCATTGCAGCATTCCCTACAAATGGCTCTTAGAAGCAGAGATGATCATGATAATGAGGATGTAAGAAAACACCAAGATGATGACCTTGATGAAGATGATCAGGATGCGGAAACCGATGACCGTGATGACTTGGAGGAAAATAACGCTTCACATGGGGACAGAGGAATGTATGGGCTAATAGTGGAACCTGGAAAGAGGTTCAGGCAGAGTCAGGGCCACGAAGATGCTATTATTGGGAATTCTTTGAGTGTTCAGGACTGTAACAAAAGTTCTTATTCCCAGCCACAACTTGCTGAAGCTGATATGAACCAAGCACTACCTGATGGCTCAAGGGCGGTGTGGCTACAGAAGCAGTGGATTGAATCTCGCTCACTACAATTAGAAGAAAGGAAGCTACAGATTCAAGTTGAGCTGTTGGAATTAGAGAGACAAAGTTTGAAATGGCAAAGATTTACTAAGAAAAGAGACCGCGAGTTGGAAAAGATGAGGATGGAAAATAGGAAAATGAAGCTCGAAAATGAGCGCATGGCATTGGAATTAAAGCGAAAGGAAATGGATGCCAACTTTAGTTAAAGTGGCTTGCTTTCTAATTTATTCGGCAGGGTTGCATGCTTTTTTGTTTTTGTTATGTTGTCGTTTTGGTATTTGTATTTTGTAATTTTTTTTTCTTTTAGTTCAGTAGGCCTCACTTGTCACATCAGAGAATCAGAACGTAGGTGGGAGAACCTTTTTGAACTCACAACTCTGCCTGGTTCTATTATGCAAACTTAGGAATATCAAAATGTCAATAACTAGTTTCCATTTACTCACCCTATGGCGACATGATATCTGCTTATGGTTACAAAACAATATGGCCAGGATGTTTTTCTTTCTATATTTTGTAGTTTTGAGTATTTAATCGCATATTCTATGTTGTCTTTTAACTTCTTATACTGTATTAAATGTTAGGACTCTTGTATCTTTCAGTGGCAGTAAGCATATTCAGTCAATCTTTTATTTACAGTTATTTATATGATCATGTGGCCGTATTCTTTTTGAATCCTGCTTGTTATTTTCATCGATAACTAGAAAACGTGGGTTCAAGCACGTTGTGTAAGTCGTTTGGCTCCACTCTCTGCTGTAGTTCACTAGAAGTTTCCCTGCATGACTACTTGGGAACACTGCAAGATGTCATTCTTTGATGAACTGTTGGTTTGCTAACCAATTTTGTTTGAACCTTATTTGTTATATCTATTTATTTAGAACATTTAATATATTGAATCTAGAGTTCCAAGGCCTTGTTATTTAGTTCGTACGCGCGTTTTGCTACCCTTGTAGTCTCTCATTTGGATTACAAGTTGTTGAATGAATTTGAGAGCTCATAGAGTTCTTTCTTTTAAGTCATCGGTGATATTGCTAATGCTTATCCAGCGTCAGTCTTAGTAATGTCTTTGCACTTCCACAACAGCGCAGAAAGTGAAGATGTTATACTATTTTATGAAGTTTAGTAAATTCTTTGTCAATTTTTAGCTAACTTTTCATGCCCTTTTAGCATCCAAACAGTGCATAACTTCTTGGTATCAGCAAGTTAGGCGAAAGCTCTATCAAGAAGAGCACTTTCCGAAGAAGGGCTCTATTTGCTGCTGACACCAGACAAGCACCTAGTCAAGGTTATATGTGTAGATGAAACATAATTGAGAAGCTAGAGGGTATGATTTCTCTCCTACACCTACCTTATTTTTATCTATTTCATAGCATGATATCTTTCCCGCTTACAATAAAACGACTATCTATATGTCTCCATCTTGACTATTAAATGCTTCTTTCATGACATCTCTCTCTTTCAACTTATCATCTAAAATCACTTTAATTATATTATATCTTGTGCAATAACTAAGGAACTTGGATATAGCTTGAGTTGTTTGATTTGCAGGAATGTGATCAGTAATTTTGTTTTGTTGTATCAATTGAGTTTATGTGATGCATAGGTTAAAATCAATTGCTGGTTTTCTAGTTTTCTTGCAAGTCAGACAACTATATAGCATATTTCTATGACATGATTAAACTTCCACTTCTCTCTAGAACTTATTACTTATGGGAATAGAGGATTTTCTGTGGATTTATGGAATTAGAAACATCAAGTATGTGGGGGGCTTTAGTTTTGTAAGCGGGTTTGTTTAGGTCAGTCTCACACAACTTGTCTTAGGCTGAAACATTCTTTTTATGTTTCGGGGCATCTTTTTTCAACCCGAACTAAGGGTGTTCTGAGAAAGATTCGAGGGGAAGGAAGGAATTCGGTGCTTTGATTTTGATATATAATTTGGTTCAAAATATTACTACAAGATTTAGATATATTGTGTTCTAAAGAGTGTACCTGATATGGTTACTTTAAAAAGTTTTGTGACACTCAAAATCAGTGTTAGGGTCGATTATTTCATAAATGGGAGGATTGACTGGGTTTGCGTTTTGAGAATGGTGATTTTAAATGGAGTCGGAAAATACAGAGAAGAAACAGAAAATTGGGGAATAATTTTCTTCATTTACTGAATAACATTTATACAATTATAGGCTAACAAGAAAAGGAAACAAAGAATACTAATTCTAGGAAACTAATAACACTTTCCTAAAATACATATTTGACATACTAATTACAGCTATACAGATTCTACAGCAAAACTGGAAAGTTTCCAGATTTTCCTACACTCCCCCTCAAGCTGATTTGAAAATATCTTTCAAAGTCAGCTTGCTTACTAGAAAATCAAATTGTTTTGTAGGTAGTCCCTTCGTAAGTAAGTTAGCCACTTGATCTGCAGTTGGAACATAGACCATACATACCAACCCATCTTCTATTTTCTCCTTAATAAAGTGCTTGTCCACTTCAACATGCTTCGTACGATCATGAAGAACCGGGTTATGAGCAATAGAGATCGCAGCCTTATTATCACAATATAGCTTCATAGGTAGTACTTCTCAAGCCCTCAACTCTTGCAATATTCTCCTAATCCACATTGCTTCACAAATACCAAGAGCAACTGCCCTGAATTCAGCTTCCGCACTACTTCTTGCAACTACGCTCCGCTTCTTACTACGCCAAGTGACTAAATTACCACCAACATAAGTACAGTAGCCTGAGGTCGATCTCCTATCAGTTATACTTCCAGCCCAATCCGCATCGGTATACGCTTCAATCTGAAGATGTCCTCGAGATTTAAAAAGAAGTCCTGTACCCGGTGTTCCTTTTAAATACCTTAGAATCTTGTAAACAGCCTCAAAATGCTCAGGACCAGGAGCATGCATAAACTGGCTCACTGCACTTACAGAAAAAGCTATGTCAGGACGAGTGTGTGACAGATAAATAAGCCTGCCAACAAGCCTTTGATACCGCTCCTTATCCTTCACATCTTTAGTTCTGGCCGGTTGCAGCTTCACATTCGGTTCTAAAGGAGTTTCTGCCGGTTTACAGCCTAGCATACCTATCTCATCAAGCAAATCAAGAACATACTTGCGTTGATATACAATAATTCGCTCCTTGGATCTTGCAAACTCCATTCCAAGGAAGTATTTCAACGCTCCGAGGTCTTTAATTTCAAACTCCTCGGTTAGTCTCCTTTTCAGCCTATTCATCTCACCACAATCATCTCCCGTTAAAATAATATCATCAAAATACACAATTAAGATGGCAATCTTACCTTTGCTTGAATGTTTATAAAACATAGTATGATCTGCTTGACTCTATATAAAACCGAACCTCCTAACAACCTTGCCAAAACGTTCAAACCATGCTCTTGGAGATTGCTTGAGTCCATACAAGGATTTCTTCAATCTACAGACTCTTCCAACCCCAAGTTCTTCCTCAAAAGCCGGTGGTAGGCTCATAAATACCTCTTCTTCCAGATTTTATTGAGAAAGGCATTTTTAACATCAAGCTGAAACAAAGGCCAGTTAGAATTCACAGCAAGAGATAACAGTACCCGAATTGTATTTATCTTCGCAACAGGAGCAAAAGTTTCTTGATAGTCTATCCCATAGGTCTGGGTAAAGCCTTTCGCCACTAATCTGGCTTTATATCTTTCTACACTCCCATCTGCTCTACTTTTGACAGTGAACACCCATTTGCATCCCACAACCTTTTTCTCACTCGGTAACTGAACCACTTCCCAAGTACCATTCTTCCTCAACGCCTCCATCTCTTCAAACACAGCTAATCTCCAATTCGGTTCATCCAAAGCTTCCTTAATGTTTCTAGGCAACACAAGTTTTGAAATTTTTGTAGTAAAAGCTCTATACTTGGCGGAAAGGTTATCATAGGAGATGTATTTGGCTATAGGGTGTCTAGTACAAGTTCGGGTTCCTTTTCTTAAGGCAATGGGAAGATCAAGGTTGGTTTCTTGGATGGGATTAACAGGTATCGGGTTTAGACCAGACTCAGGGATAACTACTTGGCTAGGACTTGAAATAGAAGAAGGAAAAGGTGATGAGTTACCTGATGTATTCGGATAGACTTCACTTGGGAATTCCTCATGGTCTTGTACTGAAAGAATCAACGGATCTTTACTTTTTTCAATATTTTTCCTAGAATAAACCACAGGCTCAAGATTTGATCGATTTTTTTCCATTCGTAGTATTTCCATATCTGTCAAACCACCAATATCAGATTCAGTATTTCTAGATTGGGTGATCCTAGTTACCTTATCTATTTTGGAGTTAAAAGAATCAAGAACAATATGTGGTAAAGGTTTCGTTTCCCAAAAATTTGATTCATCTAACTTCTCCCCCTGAATTAAATTTTTCCTGAAAAAAGGTAAGTGTTCCAAAAAAGTGGCATTTAGAGTAACATGAAACTTCTTGGTGACAGGATTAAAAAATTTGTAACCCTTTTGAAATGGAGCATACCCTAGAAAAACACATTTTTCTGCCAAAGGGTCTAATTTAGACCGAGAGCGCTTTGGTATGTGCACATAGGTGGTGCAGCCAAAGACCTTTAAAGGCAAATTCGAGGTTATGTGAGTGTGTGGAAAAAAACTTTTAAAACACTCTAATGGAGTGATATATTGTAACACTCTAGAAGGCATCTTATTAATCAAATATGAAGCAGTCAAAACAGCATCCCCCCACAAATATTTCGGCAAATTCATGTAAAACATCTAGCACGAGCAACCTCTAAAAGATGTTTATTCTTCCGCTCAGCTAATCCATTTTGTTCAGGAGTATCTGGGCAGGAAGATTGATGAAAAACACCTTTTTCTTGTAAAAAAGTTTCTAAAACTTTGCTGTAGTACTCGGTGCCATTATCCGATCGTAAAATACTAATTTTGGACTGAAATTGAGTTTCGATCATAGTGTAAAAATTTTTAAACATTTTTTCAACTTCAGATTTTTCCCGCATCAAATAAACCCAACATAGACGAGTATGGTCGTCTATAAAAGTTACAAACCATTTTTTACCTGAAACAGTGGTAACCTTTGAAAGTCCCCAAACATCACTATGAAAAAGATAAAAAGGTTTCGAAGATTGATATGGTTTTGGGGTATAACTTTTCTTTGGCTTTTGGCAAGTAAACAACTTTCACACTTTAATACAAAAGGATTGATATGCTTAAACAAAGATGGAAACAAATGTTTTAGATAAATAAAACTAGGATGGCCCAATCTGTAATGCCAAACCATTATTTGTTCATAAGCAGACATAGAACTAATACTACTAAACACTTGAGTCATTTTAGAACTAGGAAAATTATCTTCAAAATAGTAAAGCCCATTAATCATTCTAGCACTGCCAATCGTCGTCCCCAAGTTCTTGTCCTGAAGAATACAATGAGATTCAAAAAAGGTAACTGAACAATTAGAATCTTTGGAAAGTTTGCTAACAGATAAAAGGTTACAAGCAAGTTTGGGAACATGGATAACAGACTTTAGACTTAATTTTTCTGAAATTGGGATCAAACATTTTCCTGCAATGGGGGAAAAACTACCATCTGCTATCTTAACTTTTTTATTTCCAGGACATGGTGTATAAGATTGAAAAAGTTTAAAGGAATTGGTCATATGATCAGATGCTCCTGAATCTATTATCCAAGGAGCAGAAGAAGTGATACAGCAAGATAGAGCTTTTGATTCATTACCTGTGTGTGCCATAGAAGCATTAGGAGAATCGGATGAAAACGAACCAGATTTCAGTAGTGTAAGAAGGTGCTCCATTTGTTCTTTGGTAAAGGGGCTGGTCTTGGCCTCATTAGCAGTAGGAAAGCTCTGTCCAGCTTTTTCTCCAGCCTTGCTCTTCCAATTTGCAGGTTTCCCATGAAGCTTCCAGTAAGTTTCACGAGTGTGGCGTGGCTTGTTGCAGTAGTCACACCATACACATGGTTTCTCACCAGATTTCCGAGGATAAAGTTGAGTTTTGGACAAGTCTACTCCAGTGGTCACCAAAGCCGAGCCTTCCATTGCTATTCCAGGTCCTTTCTTGCCCAACATAACATTCCTCCTGCTTTCTTCCCTCCTTACTTCAGAAAATACCTCACCAATCGAAGGAAGCGGTTGTCTCCCAATGATTCTCCCCCTGACTTCATCAAACTCAACATTTAGGCCTGCCAAGAATTTGAAGATCCGGCTATCTTCAACAGTTTTCTTGTGGTGGTTTGCATCTTCAGAAGACTTCCACTCATATTGAAGAGATCAAGATCTTGCCAAACACGCTTCAACGAGTTGAAGTACTTAGTGACGTTATCCTCTCCTTGCCGCATCTCACCAAGTTTGAGAGTCAATTCAAAAATCTGTGATTGATTCCCTAAATCAGAATAGATCTGATTGACATTCTCCCACAGCTCGTGCCGTTGAGTAGCACATGTAATTAGAACTGATATCTTCCTCCATAGAATTCACGAGCCACGTCATCACCATAGAATTTCCAGCTTCCCATGTAGCAAAGGCCGGATCTGTCTCTGGTGGAGCTTCCGTTCCTCCTGTCAAGTATCCCATCATTCCACGGCCTCTAATGTACATCCGAACTGCCTGTGACCAGCACAGAAAATTATCACCATTCAAATGAATGGTAGTAATTTGAACCAAGTGAGACTCTCCATTAGCCTTGATAGGGTCGGTTAATCTTTTTGAAGAAGGGTTATTTTGACTAGTGGTGGATTCGGTAGACATGGTGGCTTGAAGGTAGAAAAGAACAGAGAAAGAAGAATAGGAAGAATGAAGCCGAACAGCCAAGAATGGCTCTGATACCAAGTCGGAAAATACAGAGAAGAAACAGAAAATTGGGGAATAATTTTTTTCATTTACTGAATAACATTTATACAATTACAGGCTAACAAGAAAAGGAAACAAAGAATACTAATTCTAGGAAACTAATAACACTTTCCTAAAATACATTTTTGACATACTAATTGCAGCTATATAGATTCTAAAGCAAAACAGGAAAGTTTCCAGATTTTCCTACAGGGTTGTAGTTCTTATTAGAGTCAAACACTGGGTCCTTTTATGTTAAAAACCAGATGGTATTTTGTACTTCTTCCTTTTTTCTAGTAACAATTTCCTGCTTCTTATGAAAAGAATAACAAAAAATAAAAATAGTGAACAACCATGTGTGGTTTGTGTATAAAAAAATACAGGAAAAGTTTCATAATATTATATATACCAGAGTTGTATTTCATGTTTGGTGATGGTTTCAAGTGGTTGAAAGGAGGTCAGAAAATCTTTAGCGCTGACAGACTTGAAATTGCATCCATTTTGTTTTACAGTTACTGAAACAAAAAGGGTAAAATTGAGATTAGGGACTTGAGAAATGTGTATATATACATATCGGCATAGTATCTTATCCGGTTGCCAGACTCGTAACTTTTTTGTATGTTATTGTTTCAACTAGTTGATACCATTGTAATTTTTTTCTTCAATGATACTTGTCTTTTACACTAACAGTTGCTATATTGTACTGTGTCATGCATAATTGACATCATAATACAAGTCAACTAGTTCTTACAAGCAGTTCTAAAAAGTTACAATTGTCGGACTTGTCCGGCTGCTGGATAGGAAACAATTCATACGTATGTATATATAAATTCTTGTCCAACTTCTAATGTCTGGTGTAAAGACCTTCTTGGTAACTCATGTCCTGCCAGCTTTAGTTCAAAGATCTTTTTCATAAATTGCCCATAAACCCTATAAACAAGAAAAAAGTATATATATATATATATATATATATATATATATTCTCTTTCTGTCATTCCCTTTAAAAAAGTTAAAAAGACCAAAGTAACCTTGTTCTTAGAAATGGTATTCTAATTATTAAAACAAACTAGCAATAGAAGCCATTAACTATACTTTGACCAACAGTGTTATCCCTTTTGAATTGTGCCTAATCTGCAAAAATGGATTATTGAATTTTAGGCTTTAGTTTTGTTTTGAGATGGAACAGATCTGAAGAACTTTAAATTGAAGTTCACAGCTGTCTTGGCAGCCATTTAAGTGATTAAATTGGCTTTGATAATTGCAGTTTCCAATCTAGTTGTTTGTTTCTACTATCTTCTTCTATGATATGTATGTATGACCCACCACACCATACCACTTTTTTTGTTATGCTATAAATTTGCAAGTGGTAGTTATATGGGTATTTCTTGTGTAATTAATGATATGATAATGGCTTTTTAATTTATAAAATTAAAGTCAAGTCACAGCTTGATCTTAACCTCTGTGCTTTGAAAAATCTATTTCATCATTGGAATAACTGAATTTTTGAATATGAATATGTGTTCTGATCTTGAAAATAGGATCCTCTTTAGCTTGAAACTGCTTTGGTGAAAAGGCAATCTTCACAGCTAATCCTGTTTGTGGTGATATTTTTGTGATTTTTCAAGCTAGTTTTACTTCCAAGGATTAATTCCATTTTTAGTCATCGTATTATATAGGTCAAATCCCATATTGGTTCTTGACTTTTAAGACGTTCTAGAGTGATTTTCTGATCTACCAAGTTGCCTAAATTAGGTTATAGAGTTTTTACTTTTGCTTTTGCTTTTAGCTAAATAGAAGAAGAGAAGTGATGGTTGTCGTTTATCAATAAGTGTTTGGGAACCACATTTTTAAAAGGAGTTTTTGAAGTTAAAATGAGTTTAAAATTTTCTATTAAGTAATAAAAATGTTACAATATAACTTATAATATCTAACTTAAACCTTGTTATAAGTTTTAAAGTCAATTCATTAGAGTTTTTACAGAAGTCATATTTTCTAGCTTTGACGGGAAGTTCTTTTGGAGGCTAAAAACTCTTTTGATCTTTTAACAGACCAACCAAATACTTTCAAAAACAATTTTTAAAAATCTCTGCGAACCAAGCCCTTTCTCATTTTGTTTATCTAGCTATTAAAAATCTAGATGAAAAAAGACATGTTAGGACCATTAGTGATTTAATAGGTTTTACATGTCTTGAGGATGACTTTTAAAAAAGACTTTTTTGGTCAAGGTTTTACCAATTAGATGGATTAAAAAACTAATTTAGGATAATTTGATAGATCCGGATCTCATTGTGTGACCTAGACGTTTTAAAAGTCAAGGATCAAAATAAGATTTGATCTATAATTTCATAACGAAAAAAGAAATTAATCCGTCTTGTTTCCTATATAACCGTCCATTTTTGCACTTGAACTGAAACTCTTCTTGTTCTTTCGACTTGTTTCTAGGTTCCAGTTGCTTTTTTTTTTTTTTTTTTTTTTTTCTAAATAAGAATAGTTTCTAGTTGCTTATTGATAGTAATTCATTGCCTGTGGAAACTAGTAGATGGGGAAAGGGATTACAGAAATTGAATTCTATTAAATTATGAGTAGTGCTATATTTATTGATTGTTTCTTTAGTTCAAAGAATCGCACATTTCTTCAATGAGAATAATCAATAGGAGAATGTTCTATACACTAAAATACAAATTATTAAATTATTAAATTCAACTAAAATTTCTGTGTAATTTTAGTTTTTGGAAGTACATATTATTTGATTATACATCGTCTCATTTTTACCCGTTAGAACTCCAAATATCACATTATTGGTGTATAAGCTTATCAAATATTTCATTATTGATCTGTCTGTGGCAAAAACATTAAAATAATGATGAAATAAACACGTGAGGCTTATTTGATGAGTAGGAAGAGGATAATTTAATAAAACGAATGTTGGGTGATTGACTTATTGAAATTATCCAAACTGATCCAAAATTGTGCTTTTCATATGTTGGATTAGTTAGATAATGAGAATTCTGTTAAAATTTACCTGTCTAATCAAACAATTTATTTATTTTATAAAATTATCCTTCGTTTGTGTCTTATTCCGTCACCTTTTTTGAACATTTTATGTCATTAAGAGACTAACAACGAAACGTTTGATAAACTCAAATGTCAATAATGTAACATTTCAAGTTTTACAAGACAAAATAATTCAACGTATCTCAAAAGTTAAAAATTAAAATTAAAATTAAAATTAACCCTATTATTTGGTTTGCGAACCAAGCACATCCTTCAATACTGGTAGAGAATGTGTTAAATCATGGAGATTTGATTGACCTATTAACTTCTTGGTCTGATCAACTTTTTTTTCGAATTATAACCTCCCATTTCATGTAACTGTGCGTTTTTTTTTTTTTTTTTTTTTTTTTTTTTTTTTTTGTGGTTTTGGTGTTGTTCAATTTAATATAGAAAAATGGCTGGTGTGAGGAAATTGACCGCCAATAACTCACCGCTATATTAACACCTTATCTCGATGGTTAGAAAACCAAACCTCTCCAATAACCTTTCAGTTCGGATTTTACTCGCATATCCTTATTTTTCTTTTTTTCATGTTCCATTTATGTCATTTTAATAATATCATGACACGCTAATAAATTGATAAGGTATTTTAATTGATGTGATATGATTTGTTAATTTATATAATTTTTAAAAAACATGTCATAATATTATTATAAGGACATAAAACAAGATAGAAATAAGGAGACAGTTGTCGAATCTGCCAATCCTGAGGTCAGTTCATGAGACTAGAGGTGGTTTGCAATAGGCATATTCAAAACGACATGTTGCATGGGCCCTTTTTCCTTATTTCTCCATTCTAAATTTGCATAGTCTTTTGGTTTCTCCCTCTTATCCCCTTTCTGTCGATGGCACTCAGCGACTTGTAAATCGATTGGAATCGACCGCCTGAAACTAACCAAAGTCGATTAGTGATTGGTTCTAAGGAAATTTGGAACTGACAAATTGGTTCAAGTTGCTAACCAGCAAAACCTACAGATGAACAACCCTAACATTCAATGACTTGTAAATCGATTGGAACCAACTGTCTGAAACTAACCAAAGTTGATTGGTGGTTGGTTCTGGGGAAATTTATAACCAACAAATAAGTTCAATTTGCTACCCGGCAAAACGTACCGAGGAACAACCCTAACGCATGGAGTCCAACTTGTGGTTATTACTTAACAAGGATTAGTATAAACTTTTTTTATTTCCTTTTTGAACTTGTGCCTCGACTTACTTGTGGTTTCCTAATTTCCTTAATAGTCTAAAAAAAACTAGTTATTATTATTATGTATGTTTCTGAAGGCAATTTTTGGCAACTTGTGGTTCATCCCATTGACTCAAAATGGATTTTGGGACCAGGCCAGCCACTGCTGTGCTGATGGTGATATTGATAGGCTCATAAAGCAAAGACCTTAATGAGCTAGGTTTTTTTATTTATTTTATTATTATTATTATTTTTTATTTTTAATATTCTTTGCTTGCTTCAGTTGAAAATTGCCTTTTCAACTCCTTGTCCTCATATGTGCAGCATTTCATGTACTTCTTCAAACCATTGGTTAGTTTCCAGATTCAGAAATCAAAAAATGCTTGGGTTTTTCTTTTCCAAAAAAGAAAAAAAAAGAAAGAAAAGAAAACAAAAGAAAAAGAGATTCCGAGGATATATCTAGTTGAACCAACCAACAATTACATCAGAATTCATCGAAACGAAATTATCTGAAGCATTTGACCGAAGAAAAGCGAACATGAAAAAGATATATATTGAGAAGCGAAAATTTTATTCCACAATTGAGAAATAAATGAAATGAGATTATAATAATATAATATTTACAGAGCCCTTTTTAAAATTCAGAAGTTCTTGAAATGGGTCAATATTTAAGAAATCAAATTATTGGGGGTAAAGTTACTTTTACACACTCATAATTGAAATAGGGGAATTGTGTCTTTTGTTATTCATGGGGTTTGTTTGGAAGGTGACGCACAGAATGTTACCCAAACGTTCTTTAAAGGTGTAATATTGGCAAAGGCTTATCCTTTTATCCATATAACGTCACAGAAATGGACATGAGTAAATAAAAAAAAGGACAAGAGAGGGAAAAAAATATTAAAAAAATAATTAAAATAATTTTTTTTAAAAAGTAAAGAAGTGGACGTGAGAGAGAGGAACGTGGTTTTTTTTTTTTTTTTTTGGTTAGTACTATTAACTTTCTCTACCACTGTGAGTTGCTGTTTGTGGGCACATGGGAGGCCTCCACTCTCTCTCTCTCTCTCTCTATCTCTATATTTTGCTCTAATTGGGCTCTTTTGGGTGGCCTTTTAACTGGCCCACATGGGGCCCATCTTCCATGACCTTATCATAAAATAAGTGAACAGCTCTATTCATTCACAACTATGATGATAACTACTAACTCCTTTGATTTATCTTTTTTTGGGGATCATCATAAAATACTTCTCTTGCATCACATTTAATGGAAAATATAAGATCTTACTTTGTACTTCTTAGACGAGATAGGGATATCAATTCGAATCCAAATTTTTAAATACCAACTGATGTGGTTCGATGGGTTGTCTTTTTATTATTTACAGGTTAAAGAAATATCATATCAATTGGTTTTATCTACTTTTAAAAAGATGATAACTCACTTCGACATGAGTTAGTATTCAGAAATTATGATTAGAATTGATGTTCTTAACACTGTTCCTAACTCCTATTGTAATCACTAATATAACTAACACAAAATACTTAAATACAAATAAAACTCGTACATAAATACAAACAAAAAAACTCAAATTCAAAAACAAAACAAAATTCAAATCGTAACCCAACCAAGTTAACAACAATACGAATAAAAAAACTTAAAAAGCACTCAGTATTATGGTGGTCATGGTGCCAGCGACAGACTGGATGGTGGGGCCTTGACAGCGATGACATGCATGGTCATGGGAGTCTTGGTAACAATGGCGGCGGAGTTGAGTGAGCGAGAAGTGAGGAAGAGAGAGACGATGGAAGAAAGATGGTGAGGAGAAGAGGGGAAAATTTTAGAGAGAGTGGAGAATTGAAAATTTTAAGCTTGAAACTTTTGAGAAGGACGGAAAAGAGAGAGAGAATTTGGGGTAAAGAGTTGTTTAGATGAGAAAATAAGAGAGTGCTTGAAATTATTGAAAGATGATAGAAATTTTCAAAATTTTTTAGTAGAAAATGATTGAAAAAAAAGTATGGAATGGTTATATAAAACGATGATTTTCAAGAAGAAACAAATTCTGTGTTGCGTGTTTTTTTTGTTTTTTTTTATTTTTTTTATTTTTTAACTACATCCACGATTTTTAAAAAATTGTCATGGAATAGCCATCATTTATTCCGTAATTTTTTGTAGTGTCATAATGACAATATTAATTTGTCATGTCTCTATTTGCTAACACATGCTTATTACATGTAACTCGTTAAATGTGACCTTGATCAAGATTTTTGTCGATGAAGCCCTCAATTGAGATAGGTTATTTCGACCATAAAATTCTTGATTAACAGTTGTCAAAATCCCGGTCTATTATATATCAATCTCGGTCACTATTGATGTTTATATTCGATCTCAGTCTCTATTGAGGTGTAGTCTCAACCTCAATATTGAACTTATGCCATGACATTAACAGATTATTTTGAGCGACACAAGTCATCATGTCGTTCTTTGATATCAAAGGACATATATATATATATATATATATATATATATCTCATGCTTTCGACTCGTGTGGGGAAAATCCCACAACAATTACGAACATAACTACTTGTAGTAGTTTGCAATTTTGAATGTAAGTTATACTTAATTACGGAAAAAAAAAAAAGATAATTGTCCTAATAATGTCTTTCTTTTTCTTTTTTAAGGGGTGTAATTTAGAGCATCTTTCTTTGTTTCGAGGGGATTTTAACCTCGCTGTGATGTGTCCAAAATTTATAGGTTAGAAGTATTTTCCAAAAAACTTTTTTAAAAAAGAAATCTGTGGCACGTAAACAATTGTCAACATTTAAAAAACAAAGTGTAAGTTGTGACTGCCAATGGGTTACATAGAAATTTCCTTGATTTTAAGGGAAAGTTTTAAGATTTTGCTTGACTTATTCAACATACTTGTGAACTATATGTCAAAACTAACGGTATAAACTGTACTTAAATATTATATTACTTTAGTTATTAGATTAACTTTTTAACAGTTTGATTTATAAGTATTCATATTAAAAAAATAAAAATTTATAGCATGATTTATAGAAATGTTTTCAGTCATAGAGTAGACTATTAAAAAATTGACCTAATGATTAAAATAATAATACTCATTGATAAGATAAAAATATAATTCTTATTCTAAGTTTTTCATACTGGTAAAACTTATCATACAATAACATGGAAGTTCAAATTATTTGCACCAAGTTCCTTTTATGCAATTAGATAACAATCTTTTTTTTTTTTTTTTTTTCATGGCCAAATAGGAAAATTTTTGGAAATGATCTCTTGCCGCTAGGATGAATGTTTCAATATTGACTTAAATTAATATACAAAGGAAAGGTTACCAAAATTTTTAAACATGAGGAGAAATCTTTATTAAACTGTATTTCCCTACCTAGAATTCTTGAGTTTTTTCATAAAAGGGAAGGGCAAAAAAAAAAAAAAAAAAAAAAAAAAAAAAAAAAGATTCTTGGGACTGTTTTAGTTTAGTTTAGTTTAGTTTTTTTTTTTTCTCCCTTACTTTTAGTTCTTTAAAAAAAATAAAATTCACAGCATTGTTAATCGCATGCACATGGTTTCATGTTCTAAAGTTTTAAATGTTTTCAGAATTTGCTTTAAGTTTGCTTATTATTAGTGAGAAAGCAGCTGTAAGCATAAAATATAGATCATTAATTATGTAATATTTGGCACATGCGTTCTATTGCTTCCGGTTTACTCCATCATCTATATAAATATATATACACATATGTATACATATATAATGTAATAATTTTTACTTCACGGCTGAAACTCAAAGTTGTTAATTATTAAATAAGCACATGAAAGGTTCTCCAAAGAAATAATCAGCACACACACACACATATATATATATATATATAGATATATATAGATATAGGTCTGAACAAACTAGAAAAGTTTTATGGGGATTTGAGTTTGTTATGGTTTAAGCAAAGGATTGTTGGTGAAGATAACGGCGGTCAGTATGAGTAATAATCATTGTAATGAGTCCAATGACTACTTTACAGTTCTCTTTTACTACTTAGTACTTTACTTTTACTTTTTTTTTTTTTTTTGGTATGTTTGAGAATTATTAAAGGAGTCACAGCAATGGGAAAATGACCAAATGCAATGATGATTCTCAAAGTGCCAAAGTATGTTCTAAAAAAAAAAAAAAAGGAGAGTTTTTGATAAAATATTTTTAAAAATCTTATTAATAAAATTTTCTTTTCAACCATCACATTTGTAATAAAAATCATTAGTTATATATGACTATATTTTATTTTAAAGTGTTTTCGTACATTTATGCATTAGGTATCCTTTATGGTAGAAAGCTTGAAAGGAAAAAAAAAAAAAAAAAGTTATAGATTCTAATTTTTTGCAATAAATATTGAACATATCATTCTTATATCAAAGAAAATGATCTTATAATATTAGTTTCTGTAAAATACTCTTATTTATATTACTTTCGTTCAAATTCCAACATTATTATTATTATTTTTTATTGTTTATGGGTTTTTATTGAAATAATGTATATCAACCACTGAGTTGGATTATGTCATACATGATAAAATATTTTCATTAGACAAAAAGAAGTGGGGTTGAGCTTTATTCTTGGTGACCTACAATATGCCCCTAAAAATTATGTATATATATATATATATATATATACACAAAATGTCTCATATACTTGTCATGTGGCATTTGTAATATTATTTTGAAATTTGTAATAACTAGTTGATTTATATGTAATTTTTTTTTATAATCTTATCGTATGTAATTTTCTATTAGAATCTTATTATATGATACTATTCACATATCGGTCGGTGCAAATGACAAGTGTCACTAAAAAATGTTACATTAAAATTAACTACTTGTTATAATATATCACAAAAAAAAAAAATATACAAATGTAGTATGGGAAGAAGCATGTCTTGTATATAAGAGCACCTGAATATATTGAGAGTGATATGAAAGAAAAATTCCCAGCAGTTCAACGGTACTAAAAAATTACAGTATTACCTTTTTTAAAAATTTATTTTACTTTATAATTTTTAGAATCTGCATAATTTTAATAAGCAAGCCAGCAAAAGTCTCTTCTACACAATGCTTGATGTTAAAATACTGCTAACTAAACTAAAAATGTGCTCTATATAAATCCTTTCCGGAGATAAAAAAGAGAAGCGTATGGAAAAATCCTTTTATCCGGTGGACGGATACAATTGTAATTTTTTACTTATAATCTTATTTATAAAACTATTTAAATATTAGAGTAAAATATAAGTATCACTTAAAAATATTACATTATAGTTATCTAGTTGTTATAATATCTGACAGAAAAAAATTATAAACTGCATTATATAAGGATGACAGACTTCAATCCATCTCTAAAAAATTATTCTACTGGAATTGTGCAAGTCTCAAACGTCATATATCTTTTTTTAATTTTATACTTTTTTTAAGTCTAATAAAAAAATTACGTTATTTTTTTTTTTCTTATTCTGTTAAAATATTCTCCAAGGCAACATTTAGGGGGGGTGGTGGGGTGATGAGCTGGTGACAGATAAATGCGAGGGAAGGGGAGGGAGGGAGGGAGGGTTAAACCCAACCCACATGGTAGACAGAAGGTGTGTGAATGTACATTCACATCACATGCACACCCCATGTGAAGTAAACCCTTTTGTCTACATTTGTTAACCTTTTTTAGCCAAATGGGCCTCCCTTATATTTACGCTTCCAACTCCAAGCCACCCCTCTTTCTTTTTTTCTTTCATTTTTCTTTCCCCTTGTATTTAATGTTTCCATTCTCTCTCTCTCTCTCTATCTCTCTTTTTTATTTTTTATTTTTTTTATTTTTTTTATTTTTTTTTGCCTTTCCTTTTCTGTTCTCTCTCTCCAAATTGACATTCCACCCAATTCTTTTTTTTTTTTTTTTTTTTCATCTTTTCATTAGATTCCTTTAATTTGTCTACTTTTGCCTATGAAATTTGTTTTTGTTACACATGAAAATAGTCGGTGACAATATTTACCTGAATTACAGTTTTTTTTGCTGTGTGTTGCAGAGTCTCCGTATTTTTATTTTTATTCTTTTTATTTTTTTACCTACAGAAGTAAAGAAATTGGGACAATAATCCCGAAGATTTTCTGTGTTATTCTCTACTGCAGAAACTTAACTTTTTCACTCTCAACATGTTGGCTATATATATTTTTTTTTTTCCAAAATAGTTTTAACAAAAATAGTGATCGGAGGCATAATGTAATCATAAATCCACGTTTAACTTCATCACAACATATATAATTTTACCTTTTAATATCAAGTTCAAAGAATATATATAGACACATAACAAAATTAACGTGCGAGAAAATGTGGAGCCTTTTTATTTAAAGGAAAAATGCTCGGAGCCTATTTTGATATCTATAAATGGGTTTATTCTCTTTAAGAAAAAACACTAAGCTAATATATATGTACCTATACGTTATGGTATGTTTGATTTAAACTGGAAAAAGAAGGGACAAATGTGGGGGTGAGTTTGAGAGTGAAAAACGTTCTATACTTGGGGATATGTATTATTTACGTGTTTTAATTTACAAGGTTTATTAGTTCTACAAGGAAGTTAGCTGTAAATTAGTACTGTTTTGTGAATGTAGGTATAACTTAGCAGCAACTTCACACCTAACTCTACTATAAAATGTAGAGTTTGAATCCCCCGATCCCAATTTCATTAAAAAATATATAAATTTTGTTTATTATATATGATTCAGAATTAGCCAAGTTACGAGATCTTTAAAAAAAAAAAAAATGATACCTTAAGGAAAATCTTAGTGGCACCAATTAGATGTGTGCATATTTCTCCAGCAGAAAGTTAAGATTTAAAACTATGGCTCTGAAAAAAGAAGCAAAAGAAAAATAAAAAGCTTGGCATTAGTATAATTATTCACTTGCACAACTTAATCTCAACTTGAAGATTGGATCGATCCCTATGTTATCTTTTGCTGACACAAGGTGACCATATTGTTCTTAATTAATAATTTTCGAATATCAGGTGCCACAAACAAAATAATAATATTGAAAATAAAAGCAACGCACTAGAAAAATGCTAATTTGTTTCAGGGAAGGTCTCCATTTTTTTTCTTGCCTCTTTTTGTTAGGTAAGTTTGAGGGGGGCAAAAAAACATAAATGGCTATAGAATAAAGTTTGAAAAATAATAATAGAGATAACTATTTACACTAAAAATATCTGTCTTGGACCATAGGATTACAATGATAGAATATGAAAATTCCGGACCTATTTGGTCTCACATTTTGGCATGTCCGGTCCCATTTTTTTTTTTTTTTTTTCCACACCACATAAGATTTACGATTCATATGCATTAAAAAAATTAAAAAATTTTCAAATTTTAAACCTAAAAACTCCTAGCCGAATTCCTCGTCTCCCATTAGCTAACTCCAGCGGGGTCAATGTCTGGTCCCATCAATATATACTTACAGAACGTTTACCAATAAATGTTGCATAGCATTATTAATTTCTTAGATATGTAGATCATAAATCATGTTTATATTATATACATATATAGTCAATACAATAAATAAATAAATAAGTAAATAAATAAATGTAAATATAAATATATATATATATATTATATATAAACCAGCTCCACAACTACCAATCTTTGTTTGCCATGTGAGTGATTGCCTTGTTATTACACAATGACAGGCTGCTGCAGATGATTCCATGCTTTCTTTAAAAATTTGAAAAAAGAAAGATAAAATTATGAGTGAGACTTTACAGAGACAGAGAGGAATTTTACAGAATTGCAGTTGTTTTTATGTATATATTATATATTTATATATATGATATGTAAATATATATATATATATATGTGTGTTAGGCTGTAAATACACAAATGAGGTGGGCATATTGTGAGGGGAGAGATGGGCATCTCTCTCTCTCTCTCTCACACACACACAGAGGAAGTTGTACAAATCCCAAAGGCATCTATCTTATCCACCCTACACGTATTTGTTCTTGCCAGCGAAGCATACCATAGACATAAAACCCCTTCCTATAAAATCTCATGCTTTCTAAAACAATCAATATGATATTTAACCATATATGTATACTATACATATATATATATATTTTAAAATATAATAATTATAGCACTTATTAAAAAAAAAACTATAAACTATAATGCTAAAATAAGGAGATCCTAAGCCAAACAATGATGATCATGATGGTTATAGTAATGTTAATGATAATATAAAATAAGACGAATAGGAAATAGAGAAATATTTTATCAGGCCGTAAATGCACCCAATTTTTTCTCTAATTAATAACATTGCTTCCTTTTTTTTTTTTTATGATGTCACAAATTAAATATGAATATGAATATTTGGATTAGGAATGTAACAAGTTAAAATAGTTACGGTTAATGGCATAATTTAGCAGTAATTTTACATCTAAGTCCATTAAAAGATGTAGAATTTGAATCACTCACCTTCAATAAAACAAAGGGTTAAAATAGTTATATTCTATTTCAAATTGATTATCTAAAATGGTAGTAACTTCATTTTTCAATTTAAAAGTTAATTGAAAGTTCATAAATAGAATTAATGGATATGCAGTAATAAAAATGTAGTGCTTAAGTCATTTGTCATTTTTAATTTATATTTTAACTGTTTTGTAAAATTTGGATTAGTAAAAAGATTAATAAAAACTCTCATTGATTGTCTCCACCAATTATCCTTCCACTTTCCTCACTCTTCAAGCGGACATTCGTAGTGAGGCCATTAGCCCATGTTATTATTCAAAATAAAGTTTGAGTACTAAACAATGCATTATGTGTAGGATTTTGTTTTTAATCGTAGATTTGCATTAAATTGTTTCAGTTTTGTTCCTTTTTTATTTGGCTGTAATTTTACTTTAGAACTAACATTAAAAAATGTGTTGTCCACATAAAGTAATGTGAAAAGAAGATGTTTTTGCCACACAAAAAAAAAAAAAAAAAAAAGTAAATAAAAATGATTGAAGTATTAGGACTAATTAAGTCCTTATTGTACTATTGAAATTATTATTCACTGAAATATCTATAGTTAGGCACATTATTTTTCCCTGCTCGTAGTGAAGTTTTCTTAACCATAGTTAAATTTTAATGAAATGAGTTGATTTATGCATGGACGATTTCTGTGTCGTATATTTTTAACATATTGTACATTCATATATTAGATGTTGATAAGATTGATCAATATGTCCTATTGTAGAACTTTTTTAAATTATCATACACAAATACACGTGTAACATATCAAAGGTGTACGGTATGTTTGTAATCTAAAAATAAAAATTCTATAGTTTCACAAAATTAAAGCTCACTAATCATCAAAACCTAAATAATAGTATTAGGAAAAATAACTCTAAGCTTGCGTTTGGTTCATCGGTTGGAGATGAAATTTTTAAGCTTGAGTTGGTTGACATTTCAAAATCTAGTTATAATTTTTGTTGACTTTTCAGAAAAAGATAAAAACTAAAATGAAAAAGTGTACTTTAGTTAGAGTTAAGTTTAAATGTCAAATAAATCATAATCCCATATTTCTTTTAATCAATTTACTTGACAATTTATTATTATTGTTATTATTATTATAGTAAATATAAAAAATTATAATTTGAGATTGTGTTCTCAACATTATTTGAACACACAGGACAAAAAAAAAAAAAAAGAGTAAAATTACATTTTTTAACTTGAAGATAGAAGAATTTGAACTCATCTTATACTAGAGTTAAATATGGTATTATTTTTAGACTATACCTATAATTACACTAGTATAATCTTGTAGTTAGAGTTTTTGCATTATTGTTAAAAAAAAAAAAAAAAAAAAAAAAAAAAAAAAAAAAACTTCTAGTTGTCAATTACGTAACATTCACCCTTGTCCAAAACAAACGGTACGCTTTTTTATTTATTATTATTATTTATTTATTTAATAACCTTTACCTTCCTAGCTACTCCACCTCTTCCTTCTCGTGTTTTTTGTTTTTTTTTTTCCCTTAATTTTTTATTACCGAAAATGCCCTTATTACCCTTTGCTTTTACCAATTGCATACGTTTTACGAGTTGACAAAAATACCCCTCGTCCGTGATATTCATGTTTGTTTTGTTAAATTAAATTTTTTTTTTTTTTTGTGTGCATATTTTGTGTGTACATGTGCTCTCATGATAAGTATACTTTGCATACAAAAGTTGATCTCTGATGATTTGTGCATTTAATGGCTTATTGATTGGGGTGGGTCCCACTTCGTTGCATGATATGTGTTGAGCAATCCACATGTTTTGAGGCTCAATAATTGAGTTACCCAATTTTTTTTTTTTTTTTTTTTGAAGGTTAAGTTACCCAATTGATTGCAAATTGTTAAAAAAAAAAAAAAAAAAACAGTGAAAAAAAAATTAAAATTTACTTTTTCTTTCCCTTTCCCAATTTACTGTTTACTATGCACTTGCAATTTGTTGTTGTTTTTTTTCCCCTTATTTTATGTCGAAAATTAAACCCAAGTGCGAAATTGAATTTTCTTTGGAGGGAAAAAAAAATTCAAGAAATCTGAAAATGAAAAATCATCAGAAGATGAAGTGCAATTATAAGGCGACATTATTTCACATACACATGAGGAAATAGTTAATAGATAAAAGGAATAGCATTTACAGTGATTTTATTTTATTTTATTTTTAAATTTTATAGAATTCCTCAAATTTACTAGCCGTGAGATTCTTTTTGGGTTGACATTTACCAACATTTAATGATCAAAAGTCCACCACATGCAACTCAATTCAACATCATCAATAACCTTTCCCCTCTTCATCTTCATCTTCATCTTCATCTTCGTCTTTTTCTTCTTTTCAATTTATTTATTTATTTTCTTCTCATTTAAATTCTACAATAAAATATGAAAAGAGTATTCTATGATAAATCAATTTTGTATATTATTTTTATTTTTATTTTTATCAAGTTTTTTCTTATTAAATTCAATGTTTAAATATACATGCATTACTAATTTACTTCAGTGTAGATGACTCCTTATTTATTATTATTTTTATTTAACTTCTCAATTTTTTTTTTCTTTTGTATTCATATATTATCTTTTTTTGTTTTTTGTTTTACCTACTGGAAAAGCTTGAAATCTTGCTTCCGAATTCTACAAGAAAATGAGCTTTCAATGGAGGGATATTCATTTTTGAACATTAAATTTAGTGTATATGCAATTGATAAAATTTAATACAGATTTAATGGTTCAAATTAGAATCTTACTGGTAGTGTATATTTTTTAATTACATTTTCTTTAGTTTTCAAACATTTTAGAAGATTACAACCTAAAAGGGGAAAACAAAAATTTTGAAAAAGAAATAATGAGACTACATTTTATTTTATGGCACATTATTTTGCAACGGATAAAGTTTTATCATATGACAAAGCAAATAATAGCTATTAGACAAGTGAAAGTGCTATTTCAAGATCCTACACAATCTGAGATTTTTTTTTTTAAATTTTATTTAAGCTTTACTGAATGAAAGAAATATACAGACAAATCTTATCACAAAAAAAGCAAGTCACTTTCAGAAACAAGTGCCCAAAGATAAATGTCGATAAATAAATTAATTAAAAACCTGAAAAAGAAACGTAACGTTGAGTATCCAAAAATTGTGTGTATGGCTTAGAAATATTTGATCTTGACAAAAATTAGAGAAAAATACCTTAATAAACTTAAAAAAAAAAAAAAAAGCTGGGATAAAATGGTCCCCAAAAATTCCCCTAATAAAAAATTTTTTGATTGTGAAATCACAGCCGTTCAAATTTCCACATCATTTATTACGGTAGGTCGATAACCCCAACTGAATCCATCACCATTTATTTCCAATTCATAAATGGCTTTGGCGTAATAACATGACCGACTAACCAAAGTTTAATTCAACAGTGGAACCCACTAAAACTTGTCTTACTATTATTAATATTATTTTTATTATTTTCCCAAATATCCTAGATATTTTTATTCATATATTTTTTGGGGGGAGGGAAAGAAAATTTCTTTTTATAATTATGATAAAGAAAATTTGTCAAACTACACAATTGTCACAATCACAGTAGGCCCTTTACATTACACCACTTGTAGAGTACTACAGTCCCACCCATCAAGTTGAAAATTGAAGCTTCTTACTTATTAATTTATTCAATTAATTATATTTTTTATTATTAATTTATTCAATTAATTATATTTTTTATTTTAAAAAATCACTTCTCATTCAAAGTTGAAAAGGGTATTTTGGGTATTATGAAAGAAAATCCGACGGGTGTGTTTTAAAAAAATATTGTTTGATTTAACACATTACAAACCCAGATAATTAATTAGCCGGTTCATTAAAATATGTGCCAGATCAATTAGCTTCAATGATTAAAATGGGTCAATGCCAAGCATGTTAGGGTTGTTATAGTAATTTCACTTTCAATGTGACCAACCGCCACTGAAATCCAAAACACCCCCCTTCTCCTTAACCAAAAAAAAAAAAAAAAAGTGAGCTTCTTTCTTTCTTTCTTTACTTTCACCCAAACCCCCAATAAAAAAATTATTAAAGATAAAAAAATGAAAAATGAAAAAATAAAAAAAAAAAAGCTGACCTACATGGGCCGGCTTTTAACTAAATTTAGCTGGACAGACAAAAACCAACTTATTATCATTATCGTCTCTACGTGCAGCTGTTCAAAAATGTCTGAGACAAAAAAGAAAAAAAAAAAAAAAGAGAGAAAATATGTTTTTATATTTTTATTTTTCCCTTGTATATTTAATTCTTTTTCTCATCTTTCTGTGCCACTTTTATTATTACAGAGAGAAACAAACCCAAGTGATAACTCCATGGCGCTTTTTTTTTTTTTTTTTCCTTCAAGATTCCGCTGCTAAAAAAAAAAAAAAAAAGGAAAAAAAGAAAAAGGAAAACTATTTAAAAATAAAAAGAAAAAAATATAAATACATTTCTTGAGATTGACAAGCAGATCCCTTCCCCCACCGAAAGAAATTAATAAATTCACCATATACCCCATCTGCATAAAACCCTTAGAGAATTCACCATCCTTTTCGGGATGATGATGATGAGGATTTATTTATTTATAATTAATTAATTAGTTTTATTTTTAATTTATTTTTAATTTCTTTCTCTTCCCGAGCTGAAAGTAATTCAGAGAAAGACGTCAACAAGAGGAATCAGAACAAGAACCGCAGAAGAAGAAGAAGCAAGAAGCAAGAAGAGCAAAAAAGAGAGAATTGTTATTTCAAGGAAAGAGTCTGTACTACTCAGGCCTATATGCTGGGGGACTCGAGCAGTGCAGGCTTGGGCAGCTCCTCGGGCGATGCTTCTGCCGCCGCGGCAGCAGAAGCACAGCCCACGGAGACTGCCCACGATGGCGGAGGCAGCGGCGGTGGCGGTGGCGGTGGCGAAGACGAGAGGATAAGAGGAGATGAATTAGGCGACCGTAGCTTCACCGGAAACCGGTGGCCGAGGCAGGAGACTATAGCGCTCCTGAAGATACGCTCCGATATGGATGTGACTTTCCGAGATGCAAGTGTTAAAGGTCCATTGTGGGAAGAAGTTTCCAGGTGAGAATATATATATATATATATATGTAGATATGGATTAACTGTATGTATATATGTATGTATATTTCTGTGTGGATGTAAAAAAAAAGTGTTCATGTGATGCTTTGTCTTTCTTTGGGTGGGATATATATGGGAATAAATCTGAAATTTGATCTGGTTTTTTTCTGGTTCATGGAGTTGAGATCTATGAGTTGAATTATTATTATTTTTTCTGGGTTTAATATCATGCCTTCAAAATTTTTATTTTCTACAAATCTCTTGTGGGACTCTTCTTCTTCTTCTTCTTCTTCTTCTTCTTCTTCTTCTTCTTCTTCTTTCTTTCTTTCTTTCTTTCTTTCTTTCTTTTTTAATCTGGTTATAAATTAGTTGGAAGGGAGTGAATCGATCATGATCATCATCAAGAGCAAATTAGAGAATTTAGTGAAGTAGTGTGTAATTTGGGACTTCATTTTAATTTCTAGAAATATTTACCTTTTATTTTGTTTTTTCCTCCTTTTATTTATTTTCTGGGTCCTTCTCCATTATTCCCAGAAAGAATAATGAGTTGATGAATAAATTCTATCTACCATTATGAATTTTGTTTCTCTTTTTTCCTTCTCTTTCTCCCCCATATCTCTCTATCTACTTGTTCAGAACTCTCTCGTTCAGTTTTCAAATCATAGAAAAGTCACCAAGTTAATAAAAATAAAAAATAAATAAGGAAGGAGAAGAAGAATAAATTCTTCTCAAGTTGGGTTTGGATTTGGGTCCTATAATTTTTCATGAGAGGTTACTTTCTTCATCAATTCATTGTCTGGTAAAAACTGTGTAAAATAATTCTACATCCATTATGTACTTCCTTATCACTTGTCTTCTCTCTCCTTCCTAAATTCTCTTGTACAACTCCATTTTCCATCCCAAAACCAAAAACCAAAAAAAAAAAAAAAAAAAGAAAAAAAGAAAAAGAAAAAACATTTCTCAACTTCCTTGTTTTTGTTACCATAATTTAAGCTTATTTTATGCACTAATGTTTGCACACACAATTTGTTTTGTTGCTGAATTCAAGGGAGAGTGAGAAACCAGCATTTAACTAAAACTCTCCTTCACTCTTCTATCATTTATTCTTTTTTTTTTTTTCTTTTTTCTTTGTTTTTTTGGGCTTCAAAAACAGGAAGCTTGCTGAACTTGGTTATCATCGAAGCGCCAAGAAATGTAAAGAGAAATTCGAGAACGTGTACAAGTATCACAAGCGAACCAAAGAAGGCCGCACCGGCAAACCCGACAGCAAAACCTATCGATTTTTTGACCAATTGCAAGCGCTCGAGAATCAGCTGTCACCATTCGCGTCGCCACCGCAGGCAGCAGCGATGGCGACGCAGCCGAAAGCTCAAACGCAGGCAACGACAAAGCAGGCGTCGGCGACAGCAGCAGCAACACCGGCAATGGCAGTTAGTAATAACCAGCCATTAACGGCCTCGCAAATCAACAACACTACTACTACTATTACTGTTCCATCAGTATGTAATACGACTACTAATATATCTTCTCAAGGCACAATGAACCTCACATTCTCATCACCTCCTTTCCAAGCTGCACCAACAAACCCTACCATCAATTTCTCATCACCTCCGCTAGTACAAGGCACGACAGTGACGCCGCCGCCGTTGCACAGTATCTCGATGGATCTCTTGTCGGAGTACTCGACGTCGTCGTCGACTTCCTCAGACGACGAGCTCGAGGAAGGAGGCGGAGCCAGGAGGAAGCGGAAAAGGAAGTGGAAGGACTTCTTCGAGAGGCTTATGAAGGAAGTGATCCACCGCCAAGAGGAACTACAGAAGAGATTCTTGGAAGCCATTGAGAAGAGAGAACACGACAGAATGGCTAGGGAAGAAGCCTGGAGATTGCAGGAAATGACGAGGATCAACCGCGAGCGCGAGATTCTCGCTCAGGAACGATCCATGGCCGCCGCCAAAGACGCCGCGGTTATGGCATTCTTGCAGAAGATCTCCGATCAGCAGAATATTCCCAACATTTCGATACCAAACCCGACCCCAGCTCCGGTCCCGAATCCAGCTCAAAACAATACTACGTCTGTTACTCCAGTAATATCGATTCAAACACCCCCACCACCACCACCACCACTGCAACCAGTACCGGTACCAGTACCAGCTCCTCCTCCAGTTGTGACTCCGGTTTCGGCGTCAACGTCGAGGACAACACAATTGGCCAACATCGACGTCCCGAAACCGGACGATAACAACAATAGAAATTTGTTTGCGACTACGGCGGCGGTGGCGGAGACGACGGCGGGGGTGGGGGCGAGCTCTTCTCGGTGGCCGAAGGTGGAGGTGCACGCGCTGATAAAGCTAAGGACGAGAATGGACTCAAAGTACCAGGAGAACGGGCCCAAGGGGCCGCTTTGGGAGGAGATATCGGAGGCGATGAGGCGGTTGGGTTACAACAGGAACGCGAAGAGGTGCAAGGAAAAGTGGGAGAACATAAACAAGTACTTCAAGAAAGTGAAGGAGAGCAACAAGAGAAGGCCTGAGGACTCCAAGACCTGTCCCTACTTCCACCAATTGGAAGCACTGTACAGAGAGAAGAACATGAAGTTCGACCCCACCGCCACCACCACCACCTCCAACGACAATATTATTACTACAAGTCATCATCATCATCACCAGCAACAACATCAGTTCGCCAAGTCGGAGATCAACGCCGTGCCGCTGATGGTGCAGCCCGAGCAGCAGTGGCCTCCGCCTCCGCATCTTCCGACGAGTACTAATCAGCCGGAGTCGGCGGAGAGCGATCAGCCGATGGATCAGAACGAGGACGACGAGGAGGAAGAGGACGAGGACGAGGAAGAGGATGAGGAAGGCGGGGATAACTATGAATTGGTCGCCAACAAGCCCAATACTAACGTCAACAATGCCGCTGCTGAGTGAGAAGATTTTTGAAGAAAGAAGAAGAGGAAGAAGAAGATGATGATGAAATTGACTGAGATGGAATTCCAAGTCTGAACTTTCCAGCGGATCATCGAAGATGAAGAGTTGAGGTACTACTGCAAACGACAATAGGAAAGATTATACGGCAAAAAATATTGGGGAAAAAAAAAGGAACACATGGGTTTGGGTTTTTTTTTTTTTTTTTTTTTTTTTTAAACGAAATTTGTAGCATATAGTCAGCGAGATTATATGTTTATTTTTATGATTAATTTATTTTTTTCTAAATAAATAAGTAAGGGACAGAGGGAGAGAGAGGGGGGGTTAATTTAGACTCCAAGGAATAATAATTATCAAAAGATGAGAACTCCAGTGTTGTATTTTTTTTTCTTTTTTCTTTTTTGTTGGTGTAAGTGTGAGAAATGGTTTATTAGAATTTGTTTTTAGTCTCTCTCTCTCTCTTTTTTTTTTTTTTTTTTTTCGTTTATTGTTTTTCTTTTCTTTTTTCTTTTTCCCTTTTCTTGTCAACCTTGTGATAAAATCATTCATTGAACGAAAAGAAGGCAATATTTGTTACTAATTTGTTGTTTTCTTTTTCGTTTTTCTTTTTATTTGTTATTTTTCATATTGACCTGTAAACTTATTTATTAATTTTTCTGTAATTATCCATTAGAATTAGTAAATTTTCATAATATTCGTAGTTGTACAATTTTAAGCAATGAAATTAACACGTCTTTTACAACTAAAAATTTAAAATAGACAGCAAATCAATTAGTGTTGTTGTTTGTTTTTGTTTTTGTTTTTTCAAAATATCTATATATATATATATGTACGTATTCTCTACCCTTCTTATACGAAAGGTAAACTTGGAATCCAGATCTACAAGAATGCAAACAACTTTACAGAACTTTATTTAAAGTTTTAAAAAATAAAAATAAAAAATTAAATTAAAGGGAATAATGAGAGATTGAGGGCTCTGAAAATTTAGTGCATTACAGCTTAAAAAATGGGGGGTGGTGGGGGGTGGGGTGTGTGGACAATAAGGTAAAGGCCTTTGCAACAGAGGGCTACCCACAATATGCCAACATCACATGCAGTCATGGACCCTTCAATAGGGTCCACCAAAAGGGAATCTTCCAAGTTCTTATTAGACCACCTTTTTTTTTTTTTTTTTTGGTGTCCTCTTATTTACATTAAATTCATGGATGTTAGTACCAGAAAAGGACCGTTTCTTTTTCTAAATTTTTGTTAAAAATCAAAGAGTATAATTTGAAAGACTATATCCTGCTTGCTCTTGAAAAATGAGACTTGCTAGCTGGTAAAGATTTAGGATCAAGATTATTATCATCTCATCGATGTATTCCGTGAGTCACCTAATGATTATTAAAATGAGAGTGTATGGATATCATCAATATATATATATATTTATATATCTCTTTTTTCATTAAAAAAAAACAAAAAACAAAATACAGTCGATTAACGATACATAAGTTTTAAGCCTTAGATTTAGGGGATGTTAGGACGTACAATCAAAACCTTAAAATTATAATTTAATTTTTGTTTTTTTCTCTTAGTTTTATTATATATACAATTTTGTAACTCAAACTTTAAAACTACATAACTTTGTATAGACAAGTCTAAATGAGATGATTTTTTTTAATAAAAAAAATTACATAGAATTTCGAGACGAACGAAATAAGCTCCATATTGATAATTTTTTTTCTGAACACATTTCAAGTTTTCATACTTTTTAACTCCTGCAATTCAAATGCATCAATAAACATACAATCAATTCAAACCAAAATTCTATAATTCAAATCTTAGCAGCAAACGCATGCTTAATTTTTATTGGATTTTGTTAGTTTGTATATATTATTTCATTTGTACTTCTAGGACAAGATATCTTTACTTGCATCATATGCATGTTATTTGACACAACTTTTGCTTTTAATTAATAGAAAAAGAAAAGTAAAATTAAGAAATTTTCTCGTGTTTGGAATCACATTTTAAATATAACTTAATAGGTCAAATGACTTTTAAATTTATTTATAAGCAATAAAATGTTACAATGATATTTATAATATCTTGAAAGTTTAGTAAAAGTTTTAAAATCACTTTAAAAGATTTTTTAATATATTTTTTGAAACTCTGAATCCAAAAGTATTTTGAGACTCTTTTGAGAAGTCACATGTTTAGACTTTGATATTAAGCTATTCTATAGAGCCAAAGCACTTCAAACAAATCATTTAAATACTTTTAAAAACAACTTTTTACTCGGAAAATTGAAAACAACTTACAAAAAAACCTTGACGAACATGCTATACATGTATTTTTAAATGTCAAATAGTAAATAAAATCATGTCAAAATAAAAAATATATAAGTGTAACGAAACTTGGTAAAATTTAAATGGTTCAAATAATCTTACAAAAAAAATTAAACCTTTTTATTGTGATATGAATATTAAAAAGAAAATACAAAGTTCATTTGATTTCCTAATTACTAGTTAGAAGGCTCCACAAAAAAAAAAAAAAAAGGGGACAAGTTTGTTTATTTTTTCATCTTATAGTTAATTTTTCGTTTTTGATCTTTCCATATGGTTTTCACATATTTCTCAATGTTCGGTAATTTATGTACTTAAGTTGTTCTTTCTTATATCTTTTACAAGTGATTTATGTAATAATTAATCAAACATTACTTTTTCGTTAATAGCAAGCATAGTAACAAGCTAGCACGTGAAATATTTATATTTCAATCATTTCCAGATTTTTCTTCTGGTATATATAGACATGTATTGATATTGGGAAATGAGACTTTAAATGATTTGATATAGCGAGTCGGTTGATTTGGTATATTATTTTCAACAAAATATGAATCGGTTGATTTTTCCACCTCTTTTGCTACCAAAAAACTAGTCAATTGTATAGTACTATTGTTTCAAATGAATACATCAATATATGGAATAACTTATACGTATGTTTATATCTTTTCTATGGTAGACCAGAGGAGAATACATGTATATGTACGCACTGCATCTAAGATCTAGCTGTCCTTCCTTATGTTCCTGTCAAAATAATTTTTCTGATAAAAAATATGCATTTCTCCAAAATATTTTCAAGACTTACTCGAATTTCGAGTTTATAACATTCAGTCATGTTGATATATATGTATATATATATATATATATATATATATATATATTCATTCGTATATTGCAATTGTGTTTGACGTTTTTCGTGTATGGTGGTATACAAGAACATATAGATCAATTACTAAAAATGCATTTCCAGCAAAAAAAAAAAAAAAAAAAAACTATAATTATTAAAATAGTGTAATTTCTATATAAACCATAGAAGATGAAAAACAATACTAAAAGGTAATTCTATGCATCACTTTTTAATTAAATAATTATGTGCTAGTAAAAACTTCTATATCCATGGCCTTGTAATTTTTAAGGTTGATCAGAATGAATTGTAAGAAAGAAATTAAAGTATCCGTTGGATAATAGGTTTGAAAAGTATGTATTGTTGTTCAAAGTATGTATTGTTGTTCAAATCTTTATGAGAGAAAATATTATTATAGAAATTTTTTGAATAGTACATAAAAAGTTCAATTTATTGAATTTAAAATGGTGTGTCAAAAAGATCATAAGAGTGTAATGTACTAGTAAAATGTCTTGTGTCAACATTGATGAATTTTCAATAGGTGCAGTCATCATACTGTAGTACATTTTCTGAGACCATGGTAATTATACCATTGAATTTTAACGTATTATGTATTAATTATTCTATGGGAATACTAAATGTTTGTGAATTAAGAAGTTGTCCCACAGATTAAGACTGGACCTAAGGATAGGAATAAATATTCTGTTACACTCCTACAGTCTTGAGACATAAAAGCTCCTGTTGCCATCACTTATTCATACCAATATATAGATATATATATATATATATATATGTGTGTGTGTGTGTGTGTGTGTGTGCATATATATATATATATATTTATATACACCAAATGTCCTCTCCCTTCACACAACTCAGGGACATCATCATCCATTTCTTCTTTGACATATTACCTACCACCCAATATTTGATTCTCATTACTCCTCTTTACAACAGAACATTCAACACACGTTGTTATTATTGTTATTATAATTATAATAATAATTATTATTTGATATTGTTATTATTGAGGGAGGGAATTGTTACTATTATTATTATTATTATTATTATACATTTTGATGTAAATTTTATTAGATCCGAAAGTTTAAAAAAATGCACTACCGTGAAATCATGACCTACCACAATGGTTATTATTCTTAAACATTAATATTGATTATGTAAATGAGTTAGTCAAAAATGCGATTTATCTACCAGATGCATATAAATATAATATATCTATATTAGTGCACCCACCAAAATAAACGAAAAGAATTCTTTCGTTTTCTTTTCTTTTCTATTCTTTTTTTTTTCTTTTTTTTGTTTTTTAAATGGTTCGAAAGAAGAAGATAAAGAAATTGAACATCAAAAGTATATGCAAAATGATGAGAAGCTACAAATGCAAGTGGTTATGTGCATGTGAAAGTAATTAAATAGCCTACATATTCAATAGACATGGGCTGCTTTTAAGTTGAATAAGTTGAATGATTGAAAAGCATATATACATACATATAAAGACACACACACACACACATTGTCACTGGATCTGAGTACGTCTTCTAATAAATAGCCTCCATTAATTGTTTGCATAACAATTATTTGAAAAGTGTAACTTAATTTCAAGTAAATGATTAGAAAGGATATATTAATAATAGACATGTGGTAATTAAGTAACAGAATGATCATGGTATTTCCATATACGGGTCTTTTAAATAATGAGTGTCAAATAAAAATATATATATATATATACAAGACAGATAGCACTGTAAGAGTCATCACCACGTACTAAGTGACACAAATCTATTCGGGGGGAAAAAACCACAAAAGAAAAGGGGAGGGGGGGGGGGGGGGGGGGGGAGGGGTGGAAACACTGCCAATAATCAATTAGTATGGTATCATTCATACATATAGATTTTCAAAAAAAAAAAAAAAAAAAAAAAAAACAGATTTAATGACCTTCACCCCGTAAAATTTAAAATATGAGAATTCATTTGTCACCATTGTATATAAAACATTTAGACTAGTCGTTTCAGAAATTCTTTTTAAAAGAATATTTGCAGACTTAAACGGTGAGTATACATATAATCAAAGGTAATTTTTGAAAAATATGAATGCTATTTTTCTATTTTCTTGAAAATGTTTTTCCAATGAAGGATGAGATTCATAAGTTTATTGGTCGATATACGGCTACAAATATCTTCAGACTACAAGACTGTTGGGACAAGTATTACTCTTGTTATATTTAATCTCTCTCTCTCTCTCTCTCTCTCTTTTCTTTTGCAAATCATAAGTAAACAAGAACTGAACTCTTATGCATTTGTTCACACTAGAATGTAAACATATAGTGACAAATTTTCAATTAATAACCACAACAAATATTTTTGTGAACTTATTACTAATGTATTTTAGATACAACCATTAGTGTAATGGTGAAATTTTTATATGTCTTAAAAGTATTTTTACTTATAAGCTAACGCGAAGTTTCGTCTCTCTTTCCCCTTGCTCTAGGGTTTCGTCTCTCTTTCCCCTTGCTCTAAGGTTTCTTCTTGCACGCCGCTCTTCTTCTTCTTCCGTAGGGTTAGAGTCCAATTCTGCCTCCTCTGGGTGGGTCAACAGATTCCTAGCCCTGCTTAGGGGTTGTCTCAAGGCATGTGGATGTCCGGTTGATGGTGGTGATGTAGGGTGTGCTAATATTTAATATTGGGAGGCTCATTGCTTCAATTGAAATAATGAAAAATAATTTTATCTTTTTACTTGGAACTTTAGGTGGTTCTTGAGAAAAGATAGCGAAAAAATTATTCCTAGAGTTGAGACTAAGAGGAATGTTGGTGCGAAAGCTTTGTCCCAATAAAATGTACGTATTCAAGTAAATGAAGTTGAATACGGATCAACTACCGTGTTTAGCAAAGGTAGTTGTACGTATTCCAATTGAAGCAATGAGCCTCCCAATATTAAATATTAGCACACTTGCCCTACATCACAATGTTTAAACCAATGCTTCCATAGATTCGATCGTGGTTTACAATTATAGCTTCCATACCTATTTATTTGAGATCTCTCCTGGATAAAGAAAGAACAAGAAAAAGTCAAAGAAAAGATAACGATTCAAATCAAGATTTATTCGGTAGCCTATGAATTAATTGTCAACTATGGATTGATTGAAATTAAAACCATTTAAGTTGGAAGCCATTGTGTTAATACCTAAAGCGGTAGGGGGAGGGAAGGGGGGTGTGGTTTGTCCCCTCATAATGATTCTTCTATTGGGGGTGTGTCTTGGCGTTTGTTCAGTGCCGAGTGTGTATGTTGGTGGTTTGGAGGTCAGTCGGTCACTCTACTCCTTCCTTGCAGATTCGGAGGCCGTATCATCATTAGAAGTGTCATTCGTGTGATCAAGGATCGTTATGTGTTTTTACGAGGTTCCTGGTTTCATTGCCTAGTAACAAAGGTTGGCCTCATCACTTTTCAATGTTGATTGTGTGTCTAGTTTACTAGGTTTGCTTATTTGCATTGTCGTGGGTGATCTCTATGTTTTGACTTTCTTGATCTCTGTCGATTGTTCTTTTCCATTAATTGCAGTGATTTTTACTAAAAGAACGTTTTGTGTATGCTCGATATTTGGTGTGCCTATTTAGATTTTTAGTGTCAAAATTTAGAACACGAATCTAACCCTCTAAGTGTGTCATTCAAATTTATTGATGGATGGTTCGGACTTCGGAGTCAAGTCTCCTTTTTCTAGCTTTGGGGTTATTCGTGTCAAAATGAAATTTCCATTGAAAAAAAAAGAAACCAGCTTTTTTTTGTTTTTTTTTGTTTTTGTTTTTGCCACAAAACTTTTGCCTACAATATTTCTCCTGTGACTAGTGTAAGTTTTGTTGTGGTGTCATTCGATAGTGGGGTTTTTTTTTTTTTTTTTTTTGGTAGTGTCATTCGTTAATCTTCAATATATCAAAAGATGAAATAAACGGACCTTTTTATCATGCTGTAAACATTTTTGGGTATAGAAAAAATATACGTTTTGAGAAGACTCTTTTTTTTTTTTTTTTAAACTAGTTTTGGTGGTGATGAATATGATCCTAATTTAAACTGTTTATAATATCTACTGCTTTCCACGTGGTTTTCTTCTGGCCACACAGCCTGCAGTTTTATTCCATGTTCGAACAATTACAAAGGTTATACTACATGTTCTCCAACATATAGACCCACATGCTTTCAGCAAAGGGCAAAAAAAAAAAAAAAAAAAGATACAAGTGTCTATATATATATATATATATAATCTTATCGAAGTTAATGACATATTTTTATTCTGATCTTATTTAAGAATATATCAAATTAAAAGAGTATGATAGTATAAAAGAATCAAATAAAAAACCTGTTAGTTAAAAATTATGTCCTATTTAGCGATTGAGTATGTATATTTTTGTCTTATTAAAACAATTCTTCATATATATATATATATATATATACACACACACACACACACACATGTACATATCATTGGAGTAAGTCCCATTTAGAAAAATGGAAAGAATTTGTAATGGCTGTTTTTATGCCAATAAAGCATCAAAATTTGTGATCCATCCAACTTGTAGACATCTATTTTCCTTTGTTCTCTATATTGATTATCAAGTCACACAATTTAGCCCAAAAAAAAAAAAAAACGACAAAAATTAACTATGGTCTAGATGATTTTGTTTTAGTACATAATTGATCATCATTTTATTGAGCCTTTGTTTGGATCATAAATTAAAAAGTAAATTTGAATAATAAATTCAAATTTTTTGTGAAGATTGAAGACTAGAAGTGGAATTCAAGAAAGTGTTAAGAAATTGGGTTTCCGTTTTGAAAGGTCAACCTGTTAAGTGGGGTAACCTAATATCCTTATATATATGTTATTGTTGTTATGTATTTATTATGTGAGAATTGGGTTTATTTTTACCCTTAACATGTCCTTGCAAGATGATGTTCTCTTTAAAATCACCAATCTTGTGTTTTATTGATCGGGCCGTTTATTTGAGCTTGTGAGGCTTTGATACGATGTGAATTTTCCAATCCATTCTAAAAGCTTAAACGATTAGGAGGAGAGCTTACAATATTTTTATATTGAGTGGTTATATTTTCACCCACAATATTGATAAATATTACCACCTAATAAATGTTTGCTAATATAAACATAGTAAATCTATCATTTTATAGATACTTTCTATATAATACAAATTTAACCCTCTTATACACCAACATCCAGGGATGACATTTTTACCTATGGTATGGATACCCGCAGGTACCCAGCTGATTAGGGGCATGTATGGGGGATAATATATGGGTATGGGGCGGGTATGGGAGTTAAAATTAACCCCATGTGCGGGTTTGAGGCGGGGGAGGGGGAAGCTTCTCCATACCCGCACATGTCCCACTTATATTCACACTTAAAAAATATATGTTTATATATACATAAATTGAATTTTTAGTGTTTTAATGTTTTAGTTTTTATAAATTTATTTATAGTTTTCTAAAGATTGGATTTGTTTTTAAGATTTTTATTTTTAGTTACATTTGTGATTATCTTGTCAAATTTTATGAAAACTTCAATGAAATTTGTTTTGAGTTTTTTGTTTTTAAATAATAATGGATAAATGGGTAGGGTATAGGTATAGTACCTCAGTGGGGATTACCCGCACCAGCACCCACATGAAATTAGGTAGGTATGGGGGATAAAAAAAGTGTAGGTGTAGGGGTGGGAGAAGCATACCCACCCCCGCACCACCCTATTGCCATCCACTACTACTAAATATAGATTCCACGACGGTTTTTAACCGTCGTGGTAACACTTACATGACGATTTTCTAACCGTCGTTGAATCCAGGGTCGTGATATCTTTTTAGATTCCACGACGGTTTTTTAACCGTCGTGTAATGGAAAAAAAAGGGCTTAGATGTTAACATTTAAGAACATACCACGATGATTTTTCAAAAAAAACCATCGTGATAAGGGGACCTACCATCGTGGTAAACCACGATGGTAGGTCCCCTTATCACTAAGGGGTAAACCATCGTGGTAGGTCCCCTTATCACTAGAAACCGTCGTGGTAAACCAAAATACCACGATGGTTTTTAGAGGAAACCATCGTGGTAGTAGGCTACCACGACGGTTTCCTAGTGAAAACCGTCGTGGTAGCCCTCAGATACCAAGAATCAACAAAGAAATTTTTTTTTGCGAATTCGTTTCATACCCAACGGGTGGCAAATCCCCGTGTGTTATCCATTATTACACAGCCAAGAATAAAATGATAAATATAATATGTAATTACCTGGATTTGTACAATTAATATGCATAGATTACAAAATTGATATATTGTTTTCAGTCAATATTGAATAAACTGCATAACAAATGTAGCCCACTCTTGCCTAACCAAACTCATGTCATTATCAGTATAAAAATTCTTAGTTTGAAGGGCGGCTAGTTCATCAACAGTGAGGGTTATTTCTCGCATGAAAGCTAACACAAAATAATCGCACTCTACATAACCTTCCTGTATTGGACATCGAACAGTATCAATCAACGTCTCCCAGTTCCGTTGCTGTCTTATTCCTCTTCCCACCAACATCTTCCAATCATTAAGTGCTCTAACAATTTGACAAATTTCAAAACAATTACAACAACAATTATTGTATGCATAGCCTCATAAATATGAACATCAAAGAATACTTACATCGTAATTAGGTCTTTAAAATCATCACCCTGTTCGTTTCCTAGAGGATTAAAATACAGGATCGAGTCTTCCCACGGATCAATAACTACCAAGATCCAATGTCGGCCGCTGTTATATGGTATGAGAAACAGCTTTCCCTTTGGAGCGTTTCTTATGGTCCGTAGAATATAATCGGCCCTCTCTCGAACGTAGGCGGCGCGATCTACACTTTGTTGAACTGGTGAGACGATGACTGGAGAAATAAACTCGACCCGTTGATCCATACCTGCTCTTGCACAACAATTCGCTAAGTATTTGTAAAATAATTAGGCACACTTGTTATGCAAAATGACGTATATAAGATTAAGAAGGATAAATAATTAAATTGTTTAAGGATAAATGTATTACCTGATGTAAACCATTATGTTGTTTGCATTGATTTCTTTAAATGTTATGAAATGGTATACATCTTCAAACCCAATATATATGGGCATGTCATCGCCAATGATGAATTGTTGTTGTGGGCACATTATTTGGGTACCGTCACGCATGGAATTTTGTGCGTAATAAGCCAAAGGTCTCAAATCGACGGGGATTTCACTAAAGTCAAACGAAGGCATTTCTTGTTGCACCGGTTGTTGTTGTACCTCCAGTTGTGACTGTATTTTCTTCCTCCCCGCTCTCTTTTTGATTCGTTTGCTTCCCTTGGCTTCTCGGTCAGGAGCATGACTGGGACCTTGGCTTGCCTGGCTCAAACTTGTTTGAACGACGACTGATCTTTTCGGCCAAGCAACAAACCCACCGACAGCTTCTTCAATACATGTGGCTTCGTGTGTCGGAATAGGTAAGAGTGCACCTTTTAGTTTTGGGACTGTAATTGTCACTCGTACATTCTCCTTACCTAAAAGAATCCCATGGACTGTGTCCTGCCGTTTGCAACAAGCATATCTCCTCCGTTAATTAAATCAGGAAGAAATAGATGGCATTCCTTACTTGCGTTCGGCATGGTCTTCGGATACGACGCCTCAGCTTTTTTTTCATTCAGAGTGCAACTAGCCTTGAAACTGTTGTGTTGATCAACTGTCGGTGCGGTCGCTTCCTCTGCCATAGTCTCTTGGTTGATACCGTGCTTCGCACAAAGTTCCTGTACGGTTCTTTCTAATGCGGCAAGCTGCTGTTTCATATCCAAGACTTCAGCATTTCCACTTGAACTTCCCACAATGTCGAAGTATTGCGACTGCTTGACAAATTTAGATTGACCCTGAATCCGACCCGAATGCTCGACATTGCCTAATGCCTTGGTCAATATGTCCTTTGTCCCCACAGATTCGAAACTTCCTTGTGTCTGTTGTTCACTGAAGTCATCCTGTAACAATTATAGAATATGTTATGACTTCGTAAACGTAAAGGAGTATACGAGATGAATATATTTTAAATGGATTCGAAAACTTACTATTGTATCGGCAATATTTTTGAATGCTTCATTATTGAAAGATCCATCAGGTTTGACGCGCATGTGCAGCCAATTTTCGTGCCGTTCTACCCATTTTCCCATCTTCTCGAACTGCAATTTATTAATTACCATTAGTAAACATATAAGAAGAAATTGGAAGTACAACATACCATTTACACATTTTGTCTAAGTAATTCACGTACATGTGCTTGGTCATGTTTCCTATATCTGTCTTGGCCCTCGGTTGATCCGTATTTGCTCTTCTTTCTTATCTCACTTCCTTGTTCAGATAGTCTTTTGAATTCCGGGGTCCGACGATACTCAATGAATTTTTCCCAATCATCCTGGCTGATGGTGGGGTAATTGTGAACCACCTTTGGCGGTCGTTACCACACATTTTCTTCTTCGATATTATCCTTTACAAAAGTTTGGTAAAGATCATATCTGAAATTTTTCGCTGACCCTGCACATGACTTCAAAGCTTGTTTTTTAAATAATAGCTCCATAGTGAAAGAAGTTGCGATTTCCATCCACACTCTTTCTTTCCTTTGGGCTAAATCGGCACTTCTAAAGTCAGATATCCAAATGGGTATGTGCTCTCGAGCAAGCACTCCAATCCAACTCTATAATGCATCTCCTTCCTTCCCTATTGGTTGCCCTTTCGAGTCGAATGAAACTTCAATTCGTTCTCCCTTTGTCCTAACTTGGTGAACTCTTCTCATAAGAGTTGCTCTTCGTTTACCATCTTCATCGGGATTGAATCTAGGTGAGTTGGTTCGTCGTGGTTTTCTAATTTCAATTTGAGTTGAGTGTTCCTTCTCGTGATCTTGCGACATTTTAAATCAATTTAAAGCAACTCCGCACCGAAACACGTTACAAAACAAAAAATCAAAGTCATTAAATCATTATAAAATCATGGCACCCAAACACATAGAAAACAACCGAAAGCATACATTAAATCATTGTAAATCCGTGCAAGTAAAAATAGTTTTCTTCTTAATTAATTACAGAAATGACACACAACTTAATCAAAGAGGCATTTTATCAAACATGTCATATGCTAACATATAAGTCACAAAATCAACACTTTTTTCGGAAAATTGTCGAATTCGTGACTTTCCCAAACAATTTTAAAGCAATCTAAATCACGGCTACAATCAACAATCACCGAAGGTGTAAGGGACGGATTTTGGACGGAAAATTCTGAAATCAACTGTAAACAAATTCAACAATTTTTCTCCGAAAATTTGGTAAACCGTCGCCTCACCCAACCATTGTACAACAAACCAAAACTAAGTCTCACTCAAATAGGCATTTGGTTGAACATGTAGTGTACATAAATTTAACATGCAAAAGCAAGACTTTTTTTCGTGGAAGAAATCACCCAAAATCACAACCAAAATCAACAATCACCTAAAATGAAGTTTACAATAAACCACATTCACTTTCATCAACCGTTTGGTGAAAGAGAGACCGAAAACTTACCGTGCACTCGGGTGTGGGAATGGGCGGGTCAATCGGCGACGGCGACAAACCGAAAAGAGAGACGAGGTGGCGACGGCGAGGAAAGAGCGACAAACCAAAAAGAGAGAGGGAGACGAGGTGGCGACGACGGCGAGGAATGAGAGAGGGCGAGGAAAGAGAGAAGGAGATGAGGTGGCCGGAAAGAGAGAGGGCGAGGAAAGAGAGAGGGAGACGAGGTGGTGACGGCGAGGAAAGAGAAAGGGAGACGAGGTGGCGACGGTGAGGAAAGTGAGAGGGAAACGAGATGGCGAGGGTGAGGGTCGAGGACAAGAGAGAATGAAGATGGAGCCAAGAGAGACAATGGTGGAGGCAAGGCAAGCAAGAGAGAGAATGGAGGGAGATACCGAAAAATTAGAGAGAGAAATTGGAGGGAATGAGGTTTTTATTTTGTTTTTATATCTAGGGAGTAAAATTTGGGCCACATGAAAGCGCGCAAGCTTTTCGGGAAATTTTTTAAAATTCCAAAAAATTGACATACCACAACGGTTTCTACCACGACGGTTTAAAATTCCAAAAAAAGGGTAATGGAATCATAGATTCCACGACGGTTAATTAGAAATCGTCGTGGAAGGGCTACCTTCCACGACGGTCGAAAAAGACCGTCGTGGAAGCAGCCGTTGCTTCCACGACGGTTTTCAGAAACCGTATTCCGCTCCGTGTTTTTGCCTAGCTTTCCACGACAGTTTTTAAAAAACGGTCGTGGAAGTTCCGTCGTGGAATCCAAATTCTGTAGTAGTGATCCCTACTCACATCCATTCTAATTTAATTTTAATTATTTTATCAAAAATAAATTAACAAATCTAAATAAAAAAGAAAAAAAACTTTTCAATATTCTAAAAAAAAAATACATAAAGTATTTCTAAAAAAAAAACGGAAACTTCATAAAAAAAAAAAAAAGGGGAAATAATAAAAACTCTTTTGTGGCAACATCACTTCCAATAAAATGACTTAAAATTTAATCAACAAAAACAAAGTTGTTATGAAAAAAAAAAAACCTTTATTTAATAACAACTTTAAGGCAATAAGAAAAACTCAAGTACTGTCTAATTAACAAATCAAGGACTATCATCCTGTATTTAGAAGAAAAATATGTATGTATAAAATCACATAAACAAACCTAGTAAGAAAAAATAAATAGAAAGAAGAATCGTATAAAAAATACTATAAAGAATCATTTTCAAAAATTAAAAGCAAAGAAAAAGAAGACATAATACTAATGAATCAAAAAAAAAAAAAAAATACATACTTCAATAGTTGTTGACTGTTAAAAAGATACTTTTTAATTCACTTGAATCTTCCATTAAAATTTTTCATATAGTTATAAAGATTTCTTAAGAAACAAATTGATGAAAAACAATTTAGAGTTTATAAAAATAAAATCAACGTAATTAAATTTGAAGGGAATTTTTTTGTTTCTTTAAAAATATTATTTTAATTTATAGTTAATGTGGTGTATGTTTTTTTAATTATATTATAAAATTAAAATTTCTAAATATAGGTATTAGGGTATAAGCATTCTTAATGTGTTTTAAGGGAATTTAATTATAGGGTAAAAGTATAATAAGATTTTGTGGAGGTATTTATCAATGTTGTGGGTACAAATAAAATCTCCCTTCATATTTCAACACCACTGTTGATGACCCGATCATCTCCGACTACCGGACATCCTTCTCGGCTCGGATCGCCGCCGTGCCGGGAACACTCATTTTGTCGAGGAGACGATAACTGTCGAAATCGGGTGCCAGGGTGGCCACTACTCGGGGTACTCGGGAGTGATCGGCTAACATTGTGCCAGCTCCGGTCTCCAGGCCAAGCCCCGGATGGCCGTCCATGATCTGACATCGATTGTATTTACACCTCACCGGTTGCAGACGTCGCCCCACCAGCTCCCATCACACGTCAAATCACCACCTGCGGCCAACCACTCTGACAAGCACTGTTGCCCCTTTGCCCGTGATGCCCATGGCGTCCTGCTGCTCACTGCATAAAGCCTAGGGCCACGTGACACCCATCTATTGGGCCAGTAGCCCCTGCAGGCCTACATATCCACCGGGTACCTTAGGCGGCTGACCCGGCCGGGTCGCCCCGAGCTCCCGGGCCCGCGAGGAACGCCTATAAATAGAAGAAGAACCCTCAATTCCAGGTATGGTCATTTTTTCCTTGCCAAAATTCTGCCTCTCCCCTTGCATATCAGTATCCTTGCTGACTTAAGCATCGGAGTGCCCACGGCAGACACCACACCGGTGTCCCCATCATTCTGAGGTGCTTCCCTTTTGCAGGTGACCGACGGCGGAGCGACTGGCCAGAACCGACCGGAATACCCGTTCACATTGGGTGTTGCTGCCGGAACCATTTCTGGCATTAACATTTTGGCGCTAGAAGGAGGGCGACGCGCCTTTCCAGCAACCTCAACCCCTTACCGCGGACGCTCCCCGAGAGCCCGACCACAGGCCATGGCAGAGCAGGATAATCAGGATTTTCATGACGTCGACGACCCGGCTCCTACAGGCTCGCGGGGAACTCAGAGGACCCAGCATGGAAGAAGAGCCTGTGCACGACGAAGGCCCTCTCAGACCGAGATTCTCGCCGGGAACGTTAGGGACCTAACCGAGCTAGTAAGGACACTGGTGGATACCCGCAGGGACGCCAACGTTGTTCAGTTCCCAGAGGAACCGCCTGAAGTGGCCGAGTCCACGCCGAGTAGGCCTCCCAGGTCGGGCAGCCGACAGCGTAACCCCTCGCCAACGGGCGGCCGAAGGAGCGATCGGACGCGCCGCGACAGCCCGAGACGTCAGCCGCATGAGTGGGCAGAACCGAGTAGGGTGCGGTCAAGGAGCCGCCACTCCCAGGCTACCCGCTCAGCAGCAGCCGAGCCACCGGCAATGACCGGCGGTAACCCGGACGACCGAAGAAGGGAAACCGTAAATGTTAGGGGGAGCACCACTTCTGTTTTCGATCGCCTGAGGAGGCCCGGAGTCCATCGACGCATAGGCCGGGAACGTTATGTCGACAAGCCTGCGAAGAATGAAGACTACAACCAGGATAGACTGGACCAGCTCCAGCGGCAGCTTGACCAGCTCGTGGGCCAGCAGTACGGGATGGACCAACTTGGAGTGGTGGCCCCCCCCTTACTCCGTTCATCATGGTGTCCCCGTACCCGACTAGGTTCAAAATGCCATCGGTGGCCCCTTACGACGGTTCCACGGATGCGGATGAACACATCGAGAATTACCAAGCCCACATGCTGATCCAGAACGCCAATGAGGCTGCCCTATGCAAATCGTTCTGCCTAATTTTAACTGGAGCTACTCGCCAGTGGTACCGGAGGCTAACCCCCGGATCGATAGGCTACTTCAAGCAGCTGGCCAACGCCTTCGCAGCCGCGTTCCTGAGCTCGAAGACCAGGAAGCTAGGAGCATCTCACCTATTCGGCATCAAACAAGGAGAAACCTTGATGCAGGCATTCCGAGAAGGCATCAAGGATGCGCGCCTCGTTTGGACGCTCGCCTATGATAGGCCACTCACCTTCGCGCAACTAAGGGGGATTGCTTGGAGGCACGCCGAAGCTGACGAGTACGTCAGGGGACGTGGGCTCGTAGCCGGAGAACATCCCCGGCTTCCCGGAAGGAAGTCGGAAAAAGAACCAAGCCAACCAGGGCCGACAAGATAAAGGGAAGGCCGTGATCGTGGACAAGACTGGGTCCAATCCTAGCCCGAGAACGCCAGCGGGGAGGTTTCAGCAATACACCCCGCTGGTGACGACCATCGAGCATGTCCTCAACCAGGTGACTGGACGGGGACTGCTCCGAGACCCACCACCGCTCCGGGCAGACCGTGCACGGAGAAATCAAAACAAGTACTGCAACTTCCACAAGGATGTGGGCCACGACACAAAGGACTACATACAGCTCCAAGACCAGATCGAGCTGCTGATTCGCATGGCCACTTGCGGGAGTTCGTGGAGAGAATAATTACCCCGACAGGGCCGAGCAGACCCGCACAGGCTACCAGACGGAATCCGAGGCCGAGCGATCAGACTGACGAGCAAGAGCAGGAACACATAGTCCACACCATCTTTGGTGGAATGGCTACCGGGGACACAACAAGTAGCCGGAGAAGTTATGTCCGCGAGGCTCGTCGGTATGCTTGCGGGGAGTATATCAACATGGCGGAGCATATCTCCAAAGTATGCCGTCAGGACAGTGCCCCGATCACCTTCACAGACGATGAGGCTGACCGGCTACTCCACCCCCATAACAACGCGCTGATCGGGGAGATCCGAGTAGCCGGCAACGTCATCCGTCGCGTCTTGATCGACAATGGGAGCTCAGCTGACATCATGTTCATGGACGCGTTCTCGAGGCTCAAGATCGAGGGTGCCGGGCTCACACCCGCTCGAACGCCTCTGTACGGGTTCTCTGGAGAGTGCGTGCGAGCGGCCGGTACTGTTAGCCTCCCGGTTACGATCGGGGATGGCCCGGAGAGGGTGACTCAGATAGTGGAATTCATCGTTGTAGACCGGCCGTCCATCTATAACGTCATCCTGGAAAGGCCGACCCTCAACGCGATAAAGGCGGTAGTCTCCACCTACCACCTAGCGATGAAGTTCCCTACCGAGGGTGGGGTCGGCGTGTTCCGGGGAAACCAGGAGGGTGCGAGGAAATGCTACATGGAGGCGATCAACAAAGTGTGCCGAATGGCCCCTGTCCCGGTCACTGTGGCAAGCCGTCTTCACGGTGGACGAAGTCGAAGCCCCGAGCGAAAAAGTTGCACGATTGAGTGACTTGGACCCCAGGATACCCGAGGAGGAGATCCGAGCACACCCGGTCGAGGACCTGGTCCCCTACCACCTTGACCCCAAGCATCCGGAGAGGACGGTAATGCTCGGATCGAGGCTCAACCCGGGAACCCGAGCAGCCCTCGAAGAATTCCTCACGGAACACAAGGATGTCTTCGCCTGGTCACACGCGGATATGCCCGGAATCGACCCGGCTGTGATGTGCCATCAGCTGAGCGTCAACCCGAAGCACAAACCCATGATCTAGAAGAGGAGAGCCTTCAACCCGGAGAGGTATGCGGCCATCAACGAAGAGGTGAAGAAGCTGCTCGTGGCAGGATTCATCCGGGAAGTGACCTACCCGGAGTGGCTGGCCAACGTAGTCCTGGTCAAAAAGACCACCGGGAAGTGGCGAGTCTGCATAGACTACACGGACCTCAACAAGGCGTGCCCGAAAGATTGCTTCCCACTTCCCCGGATCGACCAACTCGTAGACGCGACGGCCGGGCACGAGCTGCTCAGCTTCATGGACGCGTACTCGGGGTACAACCAGATACCCCTTAGCAGATCCGACCAGGCCAAGACGGCCTTCACCACCGACCAGGGTTTGTACTGCTACCAGGTCATGCCGTTTGGCCTGAAGAACGCCGGGGCGACCTACCAGCGGCTGATGAACAAAATGTTCGCCCCGCTCATTAGAAGGTCTATGGAGGTGTACGTAGATGACATGTTGGTGAAGAGCCGGATCGCGGACGACCACATCAAGGACCTCGGAAACTGCTTCGAGACCCTACGGCAGTACAGGATGAAACTCAACCCAGCCAAGTGTGCCTTCGGGGTGGAATCAGGGAAGTTCCTGGGGTTTATGGTGAACCACCGGGGGATCGAGATCAACCCCACCAAGGCCCAGGCAGTTGCGGACCTGCAACCACCACGAACGACCAAGGAGGTACAAAGGCTAACCGGGATGATTGCAGCCCTATCCCGGTTCGTGTCTTGGTTGACCGACAAGTGCTTCCCTTTCTTCCAGGCGCTCAAAGGCCAAGGCAAGATCAACTGGGATAACAAGTGTGAGGAAGCCTTCGAAGGCGTAAAGAAGTACCTAGCAAGCCCGCCGTTGCTGTCGAAACCACTTCCCGGGGAAATACTGTACGTCTACCTTGCCGTCTCCAAGAAAGCCGCCAGCTCCGTCTTGATCCGAGAAGACGACAGGGTGCAGTTCCCTGTCTACTACAGCGGCAAGGCGTTCCAGGGAGCAGAGGGGAGGTACACCCCCCTAGAAAAGTTAGCGCTGGCACTGGTCTCATCGGCCCGCAAGTTGAGGCCCTACTTCCAAGGTCACTCGATCCGTGTCCCGACCAGCTACCCACTCCGCCAGGTCCTCCAGAATCCCGAATTATCGGGACTAATCGCTAAGTGGTCTGTCGAGCTTGGAGAGTTCGACATCGAGTACATCCCACGCACCGCGATCAAGGCGCAAGCGTTGGCCGACTTTGTGGCCGAACTCATGGGCATACCCGAACCGACTCCGAGGTTCCCGAAAAAGTCGGCCGGTGCACCCAGCGAGAACGACCCGACAACTAGCGGCCTGAGTGACCAGAGGTGGAAGCTGTTCGTCGAGGGATCCTCCAACTCTAGGGGCTCCGGGGCAGGTCTTGTCCTTGTGAGCCCCGACCAGTATAAGACTAGCCAAGCGCTGCGCTTCAACTTCAAGGCATAAAACAACGAGGCGGAGTACGAAGCTGTTATCGCAGGGCTCGGCTTTGCCCGGGAACTCGGTGTGCAAGACATCGAGGTATTCAGCGACTCGATGCTCATTGTCAATCAGGTAACCGGGGAGTTCCAGGCAAAAAAGGAGAGAATGGCTAGGTACCTAGAGAAGGTGAAAACCCTTCTCGGCCAATTCAAGAGCCAGTTCGTCACCCGGATACCCCATTCGGAGAACATTGAGGCAGATGCTCTCGCTCGGCTCGCCTCGGGGAATGACTTAGATGGTCTCATCTCGTTTCCCATCGAACGGCTAGACCAGCCGAGCATCGAGCGGGAGGAGGTCCTCTGTTCCGAGAACGTCGCGACTTGGATGGACCCGATTGTCCGCTACCTCGCCGAGTCCCAGCTGCCCGAGAACAGGGAAGAGGCCCGGAGGGTCAAGAACACCTCGGCGAGGTACACACTTATCGATGGAAAACTATACCGCCGGGGATACTCTGCCCCATACTAACGGTGTGTGTGGAAATCACTCGGGGGGGAAGGCCCTGTAGTTCAAGTGTCTCCGTCAGGGGTATTACTGGCCGACCATGAGCAGAGATTCTATGGAGTTTGCCCGGAAGTGTATGAAATGCCAGCAGTTCGCCAAGGCTATCAAGTCTCACCCCTAGAGGCTCACCTCGGTAGTATCTGCATGGCCATTCCCGAAGTGGGCCATCGATTTGATCGGACCACTCCCGATGGTCCGGTCGCAGCTTCGTTACTGTCTAGTGGCGATAGACTACCTCACCAAGTGGATCGAAGTGGAGCCCCTGGCTCAACAAACCGAGGCGAAGTGCACAAGCTTTCTGTGGAAGAGCATCGTCTGTCGGTTCGGCCTCCCCCACACTATAGTCACGGACAATGGGAAGCAGTTCGGGGACAAGTTCCTCGCGATGTGTGAGCAGTTTAGGATCAAGAAATTTTTCTCCTCCCCCGGGCATCCTCAAAGTAACAGACAGGTGGAGGCCGCCAACAAAACGATCAAGGAAAATTTAAAAAAGAACCTTGAAAGACACAAAGGGACCTGGATAGATGAACTCCCCCGAGTACTCTGGGCGTATCGGACTACTAAACGTACCGCGACCGGGAAAACACCTTTCGCCATTGCTTTCGGCGTAGAAGCTGTCATTCCGGTCGAGGTCGGATTGCCGAGTTTTCGGGTTGAGAACTACGATGAGGAAGACAATGCTGGTCGGATATTACCCGAGCTAGACCTGGTCGAAGAAAAACGAGAGCAAGCCCTGATCCGGACGGCTGCTCGCAACCAAATTGTGGCAAGATACTACAACAAGAAATTCCGACCAAGAGTCTTCCGAGTAGGGGATCTGGTAATGAAAAGGGTACTTGTCCAAGAGCCTGGGCTCGGCTCTTTTGGCCCTAAGTGGGACGGGTCCTACACGATCACCGGCGTTGTCAGATCCGGGACCTACCGACTATCCGACCAAGACGGTAGAAACTTAGGGCTTCCGTGGAACGCCGACCACCTGAAGCGTTTCTATCAATAATTTTTTTTTGGTTACACAATGTAAGAGCCGGGCCGATATATACAATGGTATTTTCTCAGGATTCAGTATGTGTTGATTATTGTTTGCCCTTAATTGTAAAATCTACCACGGTTAGGTCTTATGGTCGGGCACCGACCAGAATTGGAAGTGCCCGACCAGGACCCACCTGCCCTTACAGGCATCCCAACCTCTGTGGTTCTCGGACCACAGAGTTAGGTCCCTAGACCGGGTAACCCAAAAGGGAGCCCGACCAGGACCCAACTGCCCTTGCACCCAAACTTCTGTGGTTCTTGGACCACAGAGTTATGTCCGAATCCGGGATCCCATGTTTGTAACCGATCAAGGTTGGAGTTGGATGAAAAACACCCAAACCAACCAGGGGGGAGAAATACGTTACAATATATAAACAACGCTGCAACTGCGACAAAATAAATATTTCATTAAAAAAAAAAAAAATTGAAGGGGGGTACAATTGGGCACCCCCGAACCCAAAAAAAAAAAAAAAAAAAAAAAAAACAAATACACAGAAAATACTCCAAAGCAAAAATGTTAGGATGGTCAGGCTATGCGGCTGGTGGCTCGGGCTGCTATTGGTCAGCTGCCACGACCATGGCCAACTGACCGGGCTCGGGCTCGGCGGTCTCGGCTGCCTGGGCAGGCTCAACAGGGAGTGGCTCGGCAGGGAGTGGTGGCTCTGTTTCGGCGACCTGGTCGTCGTCGGCGACCTGGTCATCGAGAACGATAACGTCCTCAAGATCTCGAGCAACACCAGTGACTTCCCCCTCCTCCGGCGGATCCTCGGCCACGGTCTCCTCGGACTTGGCTGGCACGAAAGACCAGTCCACCCCGACCAGCGACGGGTTGGCCGCCGTGAACCCAGCTTTCATGTCCCGCATACCCTCACGGTACATTTTGACAACGCGCTCATTGTAGTCCTCTGACCCGAGGAAATCGGCCACGACCTGTGCCCGGGCCTCTTCGAGGGCAGCGGGAAGGGCTGCTCGAACATATCTTTCGTGCTCGGCCCGAGCAGAGGCGAGCTCTTGTTCAGCCTTGCGTAGAGCCTCCTCCAGCTCGGCCTTGGATATCTCCGCTTCCTCGACAGCCTGATCGGCCTTCTGGACCAACTCCTCCGCGAACCGCTGCCTCCCTTCGGCCTCTCTCGCCCGTTGCTCGGCGACCTTAGCCCTATCCCCGGCCCCTTTCTTGGCCTCCTCCGCCACTTCTTTGGCCGCCCTGGCCTCATTCTCAGCTCGCCTCGCATGTCTTGTGTCGGTGTTCGCCGCCTTCACCTCGTCCGCCATATGGTTGGCATAACCCTTGGCCGCGGTGTACCTAGACAGCATGATGCACAAGGCCTCGATCTGCTTATTGACGCCGTCGTTAGCAGCCTGGACAGGGTCTGAGCGCTTGGAGGACTCCGCGAGTTCAACGCTAAGCCGCTCCTCAAAGTTCGCGACCAGGGCCCGATAGGCCGAAGACAATTGGCCTTGCGCTTGGCTGGGGGGGAGAGACGCCGGGTCGAGTCGTGACTCTCCCCGAGCACTCCGGGGAGCGGGCGGCTGGGAAGGTCGGTCTTCCCTCGTACGGCTCGTGCGGGCATCAGTACGAGCTGGTTGTCGTTCATCCCGAGAGAAGCCCGGTGGTCGGCTGGTCTTGGAAGTCGGAGTTGGAGTTGCAGCCGCTACGGTAGCTGGGGCAGATGGGACTAGCGCCGGTCGAGTTGCCGAGGGCGCCACGTTCTGGCTAGGCGGGGCGGAGGTCCCAACCTTGCCCTTGCCTTTGCTCAGGTTGGCCATCTTCGCCAGCCTCTCCCTCCTGTCCTCATCGGTCGGCCTCTTAGTTCCTCGCCTGTCAGCCATCGGCTCTGTGAACAAAAAGAAAGGAGTAAAAAACAAATAATAATAGATAAACAATATTTGGTTAACGGTTGCTGCGAGTGCTCGGCAAGGCTTTGTTGCTGACCTTCGATCCGCAGCCCCCGAGCAGGGTGTTAACCCCGAACAGGACTGAGCCTCCGGATCACCAGGTTGAGATCCTCGTCGGCGATACGCGGACCCCAGGACCCGGGAGATGTGTCATCGGGCGGTAATCGGCTCGCTGAAACCCCCGACGCCACCCCTTGAGTCTCGGACTGGTCGGGGGTGACCTCCGCCGGTGCAGCAGTGGACCGGGACCGGTAGTGGACGGTCGGTTCCGGCATCTGGGCCACAGTGACGGGCTCTGGCCTCCGGTTGCTCGGCATCTGGGATGTCGACGCAAAGCCAAGCCAACCGTGCTCGGATAGGCTGGACTGGCCCAGCAGCGTCCTCTGGTCTCGCTCGTGCTCGGCCAGATTCTGAAGCTCCGTCACCATGCCCCGGGTCGTCTCCGGTATATGCGGCGCTCGAGTCCACACGTAGCCGTTCCGGAATGTCACGGGGACCCTTTCGCTCCGAGGAAGCTCATTCCGAGCAAGATGCCCGTGCAGCCACCTGCCACCCGCATAGAACCACAGGTGCTTGAACTGTTTGTTGGAATCCGGGCACTTGGCGACAAACGTCTCCTTGAACCCCTGGAAATAGTAGGTGCCCGCCGACGAGGGGGCTGACTTCATCCGGTACAAGTTCTGGAACGCCCGGAAAGGCAGCTCGGTAGCGAAGTTCTTGGCCCAGAGGATGAAGCATCCGACTAGAATGCGATAGGCGTTCGCGTTCAGCTGAGCTGGGGCCACGTTCAGCCGCGTGAGCGCTCACCTAAGGAACGGGTGTAGAGGTAGACGGAGGCTGGCCCGGAAATACTCGGCGGAAAGGGAGATGTAGCCTAGAGGTGGTCGGGACGGCAGATCGTTCTCGCCCGGAACCCTTAGGTCCACCTCGGCGGGGATCTGGAAATCCCTCCTGAGGGCGGCGAGGTATTCTGGGATCACGGCAGACGTGTAGAAGTCTACCGAGTAGACAGGGAAGCCCCCCGCGAGCTCCGCCATTTCCTGGTCCGATCGGCGATAGACCTGGCCCGGCCGAAACGCGGTCATCTAACGGCTCACCAGAGGGATCCGGGCTGTCCGAGCTCTCTGTCCCTTCCCGGCCTGACGTGCTTGTCTGATCGGTCGACCTCTCGGATGCGACATCGGTTGGGTTCGCTTGAACCGACGGTTCGGGGGCAGCTCCACGCAGTTCACGGATGAACAGGCTGTCGGGACGGGTGCCCGCGCCCACTCACAAAATTTATTCTAGACGGGCCGCCCCTTCGCGACGACGGTTGGTCGGAGTGACTGGCGTGCCTGATGACGACGACGACGACGTACTCGGGCTCGACCCCAAGTCTGAATCCCCGGTGACGTCCACACTCCTTGACAAGGCTTCGTTCTCGGAATCTGTCACGTCACTCATTTCGAAGTCAAGGAAGAATTCTTTACCTTCTCAGCGTACTCGGTAGCTTTAGGAAACGCGTTGACGGCTCTTGATCCTCGGCAGTTTTCGGCAGCTCTCGGCGAGGTAGTCTTCTTTGCAAGCAATGGTGAATAAGTCACCTCTCCCAGCTATTTATAGGCGCCCAGACGGTCGAGCGCGAATTTCTAGGCACCGGTTCGACTTCCCGCCCTTAATTCGAATTTCGAAATTCCAGGCGCATGTTCACCTCCCGGCCAACCACGACGCATCGCGTGGATTCCGAGGCTTCGGTTCGTTTTCCCGCCAACCACAACGTGCGGTTCCACTTCCCGCCAGCTGTCCTTTTCAAATTTCAGAATTTCAGTTGCCGGTTCGCCTTCTCGCCAGCCGCATGATGCCATGTGGAGTACCCGATGCGTGGCACACGACACGTGGCGAATTCTACAGCGACCCCTCCGAGAACTTCCGAGTACCCGTGTAGTCGACCACTTGCCTGTTCTAGTGAGACGAGGACTCGCCGAGCCTGACTGCGGACCGGGACATGCATCCCTGGTCTTGACCAGCCCAGAGATGCTGGGGGGCTTATGTTGATGACCAGATCATCTCCGACTACCGGACATCCTTCTCGGCACGGATCGCCGCCGTGCCGGGAACACTCATTTTGTCGAGGAGACGATAACTGTCGGAATCGGGTGCCAGGGTGGCCACTACTCGGGGTACTCGGGAGTGATCGGCTAACATTGTGCCAGCTCCGGTCTCCAGGCCAAGCCCCGGGTGGCCGTCCATGATCTAACATCGATTGTATCTACACCTCACCGGTTACAGATGTCGCCCCACCAGCTCCCATCACACGTTAAATCACCACATGCGGCCAACCACTCTGACAAGCACTGTTTGCCCCTTTGCCGGTGACGCCCATGGCGTCCTGCTGCTCACTGCATAAAGCCTAGGGCCATGTGGCACCTATCTATTGGGCCAGTAGCCCCTGCAGGCCTACATATCCACCGGGTACCCTAGACGGCCGACCCGGCCGGGTCGCCCTGAGCTCCCGGGCCCGCGAGGAACGCCTATAAATAGAGGAAGAACCCTCAATTCCAGGTATGGTCATTTTTGCCTTGCCAAAATTCTGCCTCTCCCCTTGCATATCAGTATCCTTGCTGACTTAAGCATCAGAGTACCCACGGCAGACACCACACCGGTGTCCCCATCATTCCGAGGTGCTTCCCTTTTGCAGGTAACCGACGGCGGAGCGACTGGCCAGTACCGACCGGAATACCCGTTCACATTGGGTGTTGCTGCCGGAACCATTTCTAGCATCAACAACCACTCCTCACGTGCAGAACATACAATGGGCAAATGTGCTAGTAAATATTGATTAGAAAGTCCAACACAAATAGGAAATATTTAAGAAACCATAAATATATTTGTGGCCCAACACGTGAATGATAATCAAGAGGTTAAATAGTGCATTTGCATGGATTCGAACTCAGGACCTCCTATTTTGATATCATGTGAGTATACCAATCTGTTAGGTTCTTGTATGTATGTTGGCATTTATGGCAAGTTTGTTAGACAAAAACAAGACAAATAGTTTGTAGGGTTTTCTCGGGTATTGCATTATGTGTTGAAACTGTTGATTCGTTTTGAAGATATGGCCAGTATTGAATCTAAAAAGTTGCTCCTTTTGTGACGTTAACTTGGAAAATTGGGTTGTCTTGATATATGACTTGGAATTTTTTGTTTTGATTCAACTCTAGGATATTCCGAGAATTTTGTTTGAAGGTAATCTTGGTTTTTTTCTTTAAAAAGGAATTTCTAATTTGGGTAAGTTTCCTAATCTTATTTAAATTAGAAATTCAACCATTCTTAAAAGAGAAGAATCATGCTTTTGAAATCTACAAAGTTGGAGGATTTTATTTTCTGGGATTTCTTGAAGGTTTCCATATTTTGATCAGCAGCTTGAATAAAAGAAAAGTTTATTCGGATTATGAAGTAAGTTTCCGTATTTAAGTTTCAAAATATTTCAGGAAGTGTTGCAATAGATCAGGAAAATCTTTGAAATTTAAATTAATTTTTAATCCAATATTTTTTAGGACAGTTTGAGTGGCTACTTATTTATTGTCTCAAAATAAGTTTATTTGTGGGCTTTGGAAGATCTCAGAAAACCTTGAGACTTAGTTTGAGCTATTGCATCTTTTGGGAGAAAGAGTTGATGTCTTCGGGAGAAGATATTTGCAGTTGCAGGGAGTTCAACGTAACAAGCAAGAGGAGCTCGTAGAATAGATTCACTTGCTTGATTCAAGACGAACGGCGGCAACTAGAAGAAGGAGTCTTTAGTTTGTATGAGTCCATTAGAGCTTGTAATCATTCTATAGTTAGTGGATTATTTATCGTCTGGGAGTGGCCTCGATGAGTATGGTAACCGAACCTCATAAAATTGCTTGTGTTTATCTATTACTTTCCTTACGGTAATTGAATTAATCATGAAAAATTAATTAAACTTGGTAAATAGGTGAAAACTAATCTTTCAATTGGTATCAGAGTAGGTTACTAACGCTTTTTTTTCTAGGTTAGATCTTGGGATTTGGTTTGTTTTGCAGGCATGGATTTTCTTCGTGAAGGAGCATCTATTTCACGCACACCTCTGCTTGATGGAAGTAACTGTTTCATGCACACCTCTACAGGCATGGATTTTTATCAAAGCTCTTGATGAAAAGGCATGGCGAGCGGTCTTAACTAGATGGGTGCATCCTACTACCAAGGACAACGAGGAAAAAACTATTCTCAAACCGTAGGAATCTTGGTCTAGTGATGAAGATCAATTCGCTAACAACAACTCCAAGGCCCTGAAAACTATCTTTAATGCAGTTGGTGTAAATCAATCTAAGTTGATCTCTACCTGTGAACCTACCAAAAAATCATGGACTATTCTTGATGGCCTATAAAGGCACAATTGTTGTTAGATGTCAAAGTTGCAAATCTTAGCTACTCAGTTTGAAAATCTCAAAGTGCTTGAAAATGAAACAATTGCTGATTTCAATGCCGAACTTTGTGATATCGCCAATGAAGCCTTCCCTCTCGGTGTAAAATATTATGAGACCAAACGAGTGAGAAAAACATTGAGATCTTTGCCAGAGCGGTTTGCTTATAAGGTCACAGCCATTGAAGAGGCACGAGATGTTAGTGCCATGAGATTGGATAAGTTGATAGGTTTCTTGCAAACTTTTGAGATGAACTTGAAGTTGAATAAGAAAGAAAAGAGTACTATTGCTTTTCGGGCAGAAGTTCAAGACTCTAGTGATAAAGAGGAGATGAATGATGATGCTGACCTGTCTGAATCTCTTGCCCTTATTACAAAAAATTTCAACAAGATGCTGAAAAAGATGAAGAAACGGAGCAAGAGACCAAATACTGCAAAATTCTTTCCCAAAAAGGAGAAGGCCGTGACCAACTTTCTAGATCAGAAAAACAAATGGAAGAAGATTCAATGTCGTGAGTGTGAAGGATTTGGTCACATTCAAGCTAAGCGTGCTAATACTCATAAGAAAAAGGGAAAGTCCTTTAAAAACAACCTGGAGTGATGAAGAGTCCTAAGGGAGCCAAGAAGAGAATGAAGATCATTCAAGCAATCATGTTTCTCTTAAAGTCTTCACAGATGGAAAATTCATGGAGATTCTAAACCTCACTGCTTCTGCCTCTGCCACTATTACAACATCTCCGGAAACAACTGGCAGTGTTGAAACACCTCCTGGCACACCGAATGAAAGGTCTATGGAAACTGATGGTCTTTATTACTCTGACTCTGAATATAACAGTGGTGATGAAGAACTTAGTGATAATGACATTAAGAAGGCTTATCAAGATATGTACTCCAAATGGATCAACCTTTGCAAACTAAACAAGAAGTTGGAGGATCAAGTTGCTAATCTTATAGAAGAAAGATATATTTTTAAAAGGGCCATGATTAATTATGAATTTCAGGCCACCGAAAAAACAAAGGCTCTTCAAGAAACTCGTTTTCAACCAGAAGAGACTCAGAAAACCTTGAAGATGCTCAACTTAAGTTCAGCCAAACTTGATCACATCCTCTCGATTGAAAAATCCTTCTGTGATCATCACGGATTAGGCTACACTGGTGAAGCCTCCTCATCAAAAACTGTGTTTATAAAAGCATCATCTCCTCATTTAGGTAAGATTTCAAAACCCTTATCTCTGAATTATAAGGCAAATAGGTTTGTTCTTATATGTCACTATTGTGATTTAATTGGGCATATTAGACCTCGATGTATAAGTATCAAAATTCTTTAAAGAATGGTATGAGTGTTTCCTCATCTAGTTTTGAAAATCCAAAAAGAACACCGAAGTTCTAGATTGATCTAAAAAATAATTTCACTAAAAAGATTTGGATTAGAAAATCTGATCTAAGGTGTTTAACAACATTTATCTCTTTGAAAGCAGGTACTACTAACTCTTGATACTTTAATAGTGGTTGCTCTAGGCATATGACAGGTAACAAGGAATTTTTAAAACCTACCAAAAATGGGAACTCGGCTATGTCACTTATGGAGATGGAATTAAAGGATGCACTCTTGGGCAAGGGAACATTGATGTTGACGGTCTTCCTAAACTCAAGAATGTGCTTCTTGTGGAAGGACTCAAAGTAAATTTGATTAGCATAAGTCAACTATGTGATCAAGATTTGTTTGTAAATTTCACAAAGGAAGAATGCAGTGAGTTTGATAAATCTAAAAATTGTGTTATGAAAGGTTCAAGATCATCTGACAACTGCTACATGTGCAACACTCTTTGACATATCATAAAACTTCTGTAAATGATATTGATCTTTGGCACTGAAAACTAGGTCATTTTAATTATAAAAATCTAACCAAGATTGTGAATACATGTGCTGTTCGAGGTGTTTCCAAACTCAAAGAAAGACTACCAGGGATTTGTGTCTTTGTTCAACTTGGCAAACAGGTAAAAGCATCTCATAAAGTGTTGGAATACATCAACACTTCACGTATACTTGAGCTACTTCACATGGACCTTATGGGCCAATGCAGGTAGAAAGCATTGCTAGAAAGAGGTATGTCTTTGTATGTGTTGATGATTTCCAAGATACTCTTGGATCAATTTCATTAGAGAAAAATCCGATACTTTTGATATTTTTAAGACTTTGTGCATAAGTTAAAAACATAAAAAGATTGTAACATACTCTTGAATCAATAGTAAGAATAAGGAGTGATCATGGAAAAGAATTTAAAATGCTTTTTTTGCTAATTTTTGTGATGAGCTTGGGACATCCCATTATTTTTTTGCACCAAAAACACAACAAAATGGTGTTGTTGAAAGAAAGAAAGAACAAGACCCTTTTGGAAATGAATTTTCCTTGCTTTTAAACTTTGGGCTGAGGCAATCAATATTGCATGTTACATAAACCGGGTTTACTTGAGACCAGGTATAATAAAAACTCCTCATGAAATTTGGAAAAGTAAGAAACCTAATCTTAGCTACTTTCATGTTTTTGACTGTGTTGCTATGTCTTGAATGATCATGAACATCTTGGTAAGTTTGATGCCAAAAGTGATTAAGGTGTTTTCCTCTGATAGTCAAAAAAACTCGGGCGCATATCGTGTTTATAACATGAGAACCGAAACTATTATGGAATATGCTAATGTTACTTTTAATGATTTCAAGGATTTTGCAAAATATTCCAAGGAATAGGAAATTCTCAGCTTGCTAAAGAAGCTGAAGTGCAGGCGTCAAAAGAGACAGATTCAAATGCTATTGCACCATCAATCAACAATTCTGTGCCAGAGAGTGTTGCAACACCCCCTGTGTTTGCTAATTTCCCACAAGTATATGGGGTCAAGTTTTATAGAAAAATAGTGAAGAAAGGTTGTCGCACCCACAGAGCGGGTTGATCAGATTGTTTACTAAGACCGAAATAACATAATCATTAAATAATAAACAGCAAACAATTGCAAAATGAATAAATAATAAAACTGAAAAAGAAAAATCAAATAACTTTTAGTGAGACAATGAAGGAGAGAGGCAAGAGGTTTGATTTCACCTAGCTATCAACTGTGACATTTTATTGGCATTTATAGACCAATTAATTCTCCTAGTTTAATAAGCCAAGAACCCTAATTGTTCAACTCCCTCTCCCGATACCAAGGGTTAAAAATATTTCTAATAACCGATTTCCGATATCCCTATAAAAACCAATTATTAAAAATTCATTTAATGACTCCAAGGAATTATAGGCCTCCCGAACTCTATAAACTCCTAAGTTATATTATCGAATACACGCATCTAAAATCCTCTCTTCTGAGTGCCGGATTCTAAATACTAAAACAATTAATTTATGGCTAGTAAACTAAAAACGTTAAGAATAGGATAATATAACTAAAACTAATGGAAAACTTTATAGAATAAATCAACAATAAAAGACATAGTATCAAGCAAATGTTATATTGTTCCTCTAGAATAAGAAAATTAGTTCATGATGAAATAAAATAAAATCCTAATCATCTTAAACATGAATAAGAAAGAGAAGAAAGAACTAGAATGGAAATTGATGATGAACGGACTCCACCTCCAGACTTTGCCGTTGCCTTCTCCTTTGCTCGAAGCTTTGTCTCTATCTTTTTCTCCACTTAAAATCAGCCAAAAGTCCCCTTAATTCGCCTTAAGATTGCCTATTGATAAGCTTTGAGACTTGGAGGTGCAAAACGGGTAAGTTCCTATGAAATCAACCTAAAACATAATTTTCTCGCATTGCAGCACCTTGGCGCTACATGCCACCAGCTAGGTGCTTGGTTTTCTGTAAGAATTTCCGTCTGTAGAGCCTAGGCGCTACATACGTAGTGCCTAGGCACTCTTGGCTCTTACCATTTTTTCCTGACATGCTTTTTTTTTAGCACCAAGGCGCCCAAACTTGGTGCCTAAGCACTGATTGTTTTGCCTCCAGCTAAATTTCTTTCAAAAACACCATCCAACTTGTCCAAATCACTCCAAACCTTCATATGATCAACTTCCCTAACCTACAAACAAAACACGAAAACACAAATAAATCTCAATTAAAATCCGAGAACCAAATAAATATCAAGCTTAAATGGTACCTAATTCATGAGTAAAACTCACTCATCAAATACCCCCAAACATAATATTTTGCTAGTCCTCGAGCAAAGAAAAAGAAAACAACAAGAACACAATACGGAGCGTTAATAAGATTTTATCCACAAAGGCCTCAAAGATCGCACATAACCATAGCTCAAGGAAAATTTCAAACATTATGAGCATTTAGAATTTCAACTCCAACTGTTGCCTTACCTCACTCTTGACTATTTGTGTGGTGTGTGTGTAGCCATTTACACCTAACCACTTTTGACCCGGATAGGTTTATGCAATCGAGCAAATCATGGTTGACCTCTAATGAGAAGATTTCTGAACTCCATAAGCTCACATTTCTCACCATTCTCCACTAATGTCGACAACATACCACCAAGAATCAATTGGACTTTCTAAGCTTGTAATGATTGACTAGGTTAAAGGTAGGATATGGTTAATCCTGTGGCTTAAATTCCCGAACACGTCAAACAATTAAGGACCCTTTTTTGTAGAGCTCTTTTCATCAACCCAATCGCACCTCAATTCCTAATATTATCCCTTTTATGTCACACTTTATTCCCCCTTTGTTGTTTGTTTGTTTTTTTTTTTCTTTTTTTTTTTTTCTTTTTTTGAAAGAAAGACTACACCCCCAAACTTGATTCCTTGACAATTTAATAACAGTGTAGCTTTCTTTCTTTTTTGTTTTTTTTTTTTGGTTATTATTAATATTATTATTTTTTTATGTATATATCAAATTTTATACACTTTTTCATTTCCCCCACACTTAGCTCAAGAGGCCCCCTAACTATTCAATGTGCTCGGGTAAGGGACAAAAAGGATATAAATTTTATTTAAATTAGGCTAATGACATAGGTGACAAAGAAGAAGGATAAAATTAGGCTCAAATGGGTGACTATGAATAGGTATATAAGGTCAGCTTAAAAAGCTCAAACGTTCCAAAAATGGTCTAAATCACTTTCTTGGTATTAAGTTGTCTGGGATTTCGCCTCAAATGGTAATCAGAGCAACTTCTAGAGTTTGGTGAGGTCTTAAAAAGTACTCAAGCCCATAAATCTTCTCTAAGTGCTCAATGATTAAATGTGCATGGCTATGTGCTCAAATGTGTAAGGAATTGCAAGCAAAGTTCAACAACATCAAGTCAAGCACAGAGACTAAGTCAACATTTATCATTTTCCAAAATCTAAATTATGGCAATCTTTTTTTTATCATCGGCCTCAAGCAAACAAACATGACCAACACTCAAAAAGTTTTTATTTTTATTTTTTTTAACATGAAAAACGAGAACAAAATAAAACATTAAACAAAAACAAATGACATCCCCCCCCCCCACCCCCCCCCCCCCCCCCCCCCCACAAAACTTAAAACGAGCATTGTCCTCAATTACAAATTAAGGTATGGAGGGCTTCCCTGAATGAAGAGATGTCAGTGGCATCGTCGTCGTCCCCTTGGGACGGATTCAATGGGGGCTAGAATTGTGGGTTTTTTATTTTATTTTAATAATTGGAGCTTTAATATCGAACAACCCCCATTTAGTCTCAAATCCTGGCAAATAAAATAAAATATCAAGTTTAAGATTCTGAAAACAAAATGAAACAAACAAAATAAATAAAGAAACAAAAGAAACAATAGATAAAGTTTATAATGCTTGGGTGCCTCCCAAGAAGCGCTTTGTTTATAGTCGTCAGCCCTGACTAATTCCGTCTTCAATTTCGGCCCTTAATGTCATCAGTAGACCATCCATCGCATGCTTTTATTGTATAAATTCTTCTCTTGATGGTCTTCTTGAACTTTTTCTCCTTTAATTAATCCACTCACATCAGTATGTGGAATTGAGACGATGACACCACCAAAGATTTTGGCTGCAAGTCTTTGATCTTGACCTTTCTTCCTTTGCATGGATGTGGTGTAACTTGCACCAAGTTCTTTTTATTAAAATGCGTTTCCAATTAATCTAATCGGTAGTAGTCGAATTAGACTCCATGGATCATCTGGTGCTTAAAAGCTAAAAGTAACTTTATTTTCTTTACACCCAAAACTTAGCTCACCTTTTGGTACATTGATCACTGCATTCCCGATAGCTAAGAATGGTCGCCCCAAGATGATGAGAATCTCACAATCCTCACTCATGTCCAATACCAAGAAATCCGCTGGAAGAATTAGATCACCAACCTTGACAGACGTCTTCCACCACACCCTTATGATATCGGATGGATTGATCAGCAAGTTGAAGCGAAACAGTTCTAGGCTTGACTTCCCCCCCACTTCACGCTTTCGAAACACAGAGAGTGGCATAAAGTTCACACTTGCACCTAATCACATAGGGCTCTATCACAATTATAAGTTCCAATAGTGCAAGGTATACGAAAACTCCCTGGATCTTTTAACTTGGGCAGAAGCTTTTTGTGCAAGATAGCACTGCATACCTCAGTAAGTGCAATCGTCTTATTCTCCTTCAATCTCATCTTATTGGAGAGCACCCACTTCATGAATTTTCCATAGATAGGAATTTGGGCTAAAGCTTCTGCAAAAGGGATGCTCATATGCAACTTTTTAAAGACATCCAAAAACTTAGCAAACTGCTCATCTAGCATTTTCTTTTGAAATCGTTGAGGATGTGAAGTGGTGGAGTAAGAATTGGAGGATTATTGGGGAAGCTAATAGAATTAGGCTTTGAGGCTTCCTTTGATGAATCAACCTCAACTCCTTCTTTTCCTCTAGTGTTTCTTTCTCTTGAAATTGGTGTTGCGAGGATAGCTTGGAAGCTTGTAATTTTGGCTCTTCAATTTCCTTCCCGCTCTTAAGAATGACGGCATTGCATTGCTCCCTCGGGTTGTCCCCAATGTCACTAGGAAATTGCCTCATTTGTTGAGAATTGATGGAGGTCGCTAATTGCCCAATTTTCACCTCTAGAGACTTCATTGTAGTGCCCATATTACTCATGTGAGTTTCAAGATTATCCAACCTTACCTCATCCTTTTTAAACCTTGCCTTCATCTCCACAATAAAGGTGTTTAAGAGATCCTCTATAGATGGCTTCTTCTCACTAGCTTGACTTTCAAAACTGGGTGGAAGATGCAACACATTACTTGAATACCATAAGAGAGATTCTCATGGTTGTGAAGCCCTGGATGGTAGTAATGAGGCAAATTATTGCCTCGGTAGTTGTAATTTTGGTTGTTCACATAATGCACCTGTTCATAATCCCTTTCGGCCCCAAGGCATGGCATATTAGTGGCGGCAACAGTTTCTATCTTTGGTTGGGCTCCTTGTGTAGTTAAAGCAGCAATATGACTTGTAAGTTTAGAGACTTAAGCAGAGAGAGTGGTTATAGGATCTACCTCATGAATTACCGGAGATTTTCTTAGCCAAAGAACGCTCGTTGGGCCATTGGTAACTGTTGGTAGCCATGTCCTCCAACATGGAATATGCTTTTTCAGCAGTCTTGGACATTAAGCTACCCCCGGCGGTAGCGTCAACAATGGTCCTAGTTGACCATTCAACCCGTTGTAGTTAGAAAAGAGTGACAGTAAATCAAAACCGGAACCTGTCACAAACCCTTTTCCTGAGGTAGCAGATGCTGAACAAGAATTAGAACCAGTTGGAACTGTTAATGCTAAGGCAGTTACACCAAAATCCAAATAGAACCCAAATCTTCTACTTCTAAAACTACCTGAGCATCTTAGAAGAAGGTGGCATGCTCACAGAAGTCCAAAAAGAAGAAGAAGATCTCAGTGGATCCTGGTTATGTTATTACCAAAGCTAAATCAGTCAAGTTTTATGCTAAAGTTAACTTAGATCTCTGGAAATTTATGTCTGAGAGGAATTTTCTGTATAAGAGAGTGATAAACATGGCTGATCATGAGAATATGGGTATTGTTGACTTGCTGAAAGAAAAGGGATTATTTGGGTATGTGTCAAAGGCTAGGGTTTTGTTGGTGCTGTGGTTCGTGAGTTTTACTCTAATTTAGCCTCAGATATTAGAGATTCATCATCTCCAAGATTTAATAAGGTGTATGTTAGAGGGCATGTCTTTGATTTTTCACCGGCAAAGATCAACAATTATCTGGAATACCCGGCCGTTCAGTCCAATAAACCAAAAGAACTTGATCAAGAGGTAAATTTGGACACTGTGGCAGCGTGTTGATAGGAGACATGGAAATAAAGTGGCCAGGGTCTCGAGGATTCCCCTCCTGTAAGCTTACAATTAAGTATTCAATCCTTTACAAGATTGCCCTTGCAGTATGGCTACCAAATACTATTGCCATGACTGTGTCCAGAGATTTGGCCGTTATCCTTTAAAGCATTGGAACTGGATTGGAGTTTGACATGGGCAAACACATTTTTGAAGTCATTGTTAGTCATGCTGAGTCCAAGACTTCCTATGGGAAGCTTACTTTTCCCTCTATCATCTATGAAGTGTTGTCCCTTCAGAAAATTGTCAGAGAGGATTTTGAACAACTGGAAAGTCTGCTGGTGTCATCAAAGTGTCTAAATAGCTCTTTGCAGGTCATCATGTGGTGGATGTTTAGGTAAAAGGCAAAGGTGCCTTTGGTTTATCTGATGTAGATTTTTAGGGGGAGGAGCCTGCTGGTGTCCAACCAGATGTTGCAACACCTTCAGCCTCTACCAGTAGAACATCACGGCTGCAGATGGTGAAACTTTTAAGGGCAGAGTTGGTCTTTTACAGACAACAGAGGCAGGCTATTGAACGTAAAGAAAGGGAGCTGAAAAATCTTATTGCTGGTCTTGTTCTCTCAGGTGCTGTTTCGCATGATGATGGAGATTCATTTTATTTAGCCTCTTAGTTTGGTACTTTGGCAGTTTTTGTTTCAAAAAAGGGGAGTACAGCTCAGGGGGAGTTTAGTGTAGTTAATAGTTAGTACAGTTGAGAGTACATTATTTGTCTTCTATTTTTTGATTTTTGATTTTTTTTTTTTTTTTTTTTTGAAGTTTTGAGCCAAAAATGCCAAAAGGGGGAGATTGTTAGGTTCTTGTGTGTACGTTGGCATTTATGGCAAGTTTGTTTGACAAAAACAAGACAAATAGTTTGTAGGGTTTTCTCGGGTATTGCATTATGTGTTGAAACTGTTGATTCGTTTTGAAGATATGGCCAGTATCGAATTGGGAAAGTTGCTCCTTTTGTGAAGTTGACTTGGCAAATTGGGTTGTCTTGATATATGACTTGGCAAACTTTGATTCAAGTCTAGGATATTCCGAGAATTTTGTTTGAAAGTAATCTTGGTTTCTTTCTTTAAGAAGGAATTTCAAATTTGGGTAAGTTGTCTAATCTTATTTAAATAGAAATTCAAATTTTCCCAAAAAAGAAGAATCATGTTTTCGAAATCTACAGAGTTGGAAGTTTTTATTTTCTGGGATTTCTTAAACGTTTCCGTATAAAAGAAAAGTTTATTCGGATTATAAAATAAGTTTTCGTATTTAAGTTTCAAAGTATTTCTAGAAGTGTTGCTATAGATCAGGAAACTCTTTGAAATTTAAATTATTTTTTTATTCAAGATTTTTTTTTTAGGACAGTTTGAGTGGCTGCTTATTTATTGTCTCAAAATCAGTTTATTTGTGGGCTTCAAGAGATATCAGAAAACCTTGAGACTTACTTTGAGTTGTTGCATCTTTTGGAAGAAAGAGTTGATGTCTTCGGGGAAGATATTTGTAGCTGAAGGGAGTTCAACGTACCAAGCAAGGGGAGCTCGCAGAATAGATTCACTGGCTTGATTCAAGACAACTGGTGGCAATAAGAAGAGGGAGTCTTCAGTTTATATGAGTCTATTAGAGCTTGTAATCATTCTACAGTTAGTAGATTATTCATTGTCTGGACGTGGCTACGAGGAGTAGGGTAACTGAACCTCAGAAAATTACTTGTGTTCATCTATTTACTTTGCTTACGGTAATTGAATTAATCTTGAAAAATTAATTAACTTGGTAAATAGGGAAAAACATATCTTTCACAATCTATTCTAAGTGCTTAAGATGCTAGAAAGTGGGCCAATAATATTTTTAAATTTCAATATTTTTGAAAGCGAAAATCTTGTAATTCTTTTATATACTAAAAAACAGTCTTAAAACGATGATCCAAATGGAAAAAATCTGTTAAGTGAAATCTTGGCTCTTTTTGTATATATATATATATATATATACATATATCAGTATGCTATATTCTTCACTTTTGAGGGGGTTTTTTTTTTTAAATGAAATTTCAAGCTTTAAAGCCATATGCGTTCTAATGAGGAGGTTGTATTAATTGGATCTAACATCATCATCTCCATCTAATTACAAAATTGAAGTGGTCAGTTTTGCCGTCAGGATCAGTTCTGTATATATGTTAAAGGCTATTGTGGAAAATATATATATATATATATATATATTTCTTCTTTTTTCAAATATATGATGGGCAGAGCCTTTTCTTTTTGTTGAATATATATATATATATATATAATTAATATTTAAATGTGGGGATTTAAACTCTACAATTTATAGAAAACTCAAGTGTAAAATTACTGTAGATATTCTTACAACCACTGAACTATATTGCTTTGAAACTGGACCATCAATAGAACTAGTAATTCAATTATCCTGTTTTATTCTTTATTTAAATAAATAAACCAATGCGGTAGGATTTTAAAATGTAAAATTAAATCAGTACCATAGCCTTTAAAAATTGTCTCATATCTCTAATAAATTTAGAAGTGATAAGAAATTAATGAGTATTCCCAGAAAAAATTGGAACTCATGGTTTTGTAAAATATTAGACAAAATACCTAAATTCGATTTTGTTTTGGTTAAATGCGCATAAAAAATCATATGTTATAACATATACTATATAATTAAAAATAAAGATTATAAATTGAATCGAATCCACAACCTCCCACTAAAGCCCTCCCCCAATCCCTTTTATGTTATTAGGTCAAAAATTCTTAAACAATTATCACATTAATAATCATATGAGAACATGATTGCATGCAATTTTTCAACAAGAAAAGAGTAAAATAAAATAATTAAAGGAAAAAAAGAGTACTATATAATACACTACATTGTAGAATCTTTTTTTTTTAATAGATATATATGTATGTATTTAATTATCCGAGTTGGTTGCAGGTGCCGGCTTATCTAATTAAAATATTGCCACATGTTTGGTCCATTTAAACAATAATTTCTGTATGGATACCTCAACTATGAGAGTTTGAATAAAAACAAAGTACTAAATAGTAATTTTGCAGAATTTATCACCATATTCTATATCATTATTTATATTATTTACGTGCGACAATTGCATATGATTATCAGAATAACAACAAATTTGCATTTCCCCAAAAAAAAAAAAAAAAAAAAAAAAAAAAAACCTTTGGCCAAAAAATGCTTGTAACAAACCCCATGTGGTTCCGAATGGTGATACTCAGAAATTTTTTTTGATTGATATGGAATAATCAAACCCCATGTGAAGCCAATATGAAGTTGACTTTCCGATTATTTTTGGAACAAGACTTTTGGCGGCGACTCCTCGCTACAAATATGCAAAACCCCTCCTCAATTATATAATTTGCCTATTAATTAAAACCCATAGTTTTTTATTTTTTATTTTTATTTTTTTAAACCATAGCTTGAAATGAATTTTAAGATCAACAAAAAGAATGCAATAATGACGTTATTCTATTTTTCGTTGAAAAAAAAAAAAAACTTAGGCTTCCGTTTGATGAAACGGTTTAAGTTAAAATTTTTAAGTTTGAGTTGGTTGACTTTTTAAAAACTAGTTATAATTTTGTTGACTGTTCAGAAAAAAAATGTAACGACCCCTCACGGACCATTATAATGACTGCTTATTTAATCATTCAGTCTTATAAATTGCGGAAAATATTAAGCTTGAAATAAAAATATTTACATAATGGAAAACTGGTACGTAGATAATTTAGAAAACTCTAGAAATTTTTTTTTTTTTAAACTATATCAAAATTATACTTCATAATTAATATAAGTATATATATATATATATATTTTTTAAAACCCAAACTCATGAAATAAAATTTAAGTCCTTATGAAACATCCAATCAAATAATAATAAATTAAAATCTCAAAACTTCATTTAAAATCAAAATGTCCATCTTATGATCGTTCCTCCCGTTTTCCTATCACATATCGTCCCGCTTCCGCTCCAAGCTCCTCCAACACTATATCTTACCCTTTCCTTTATCTGCAACATGAATTAACTTATATAAGCAAGGGCTTAGTAAGACACTTAAATCTCACAAATGTAAATAAACATTTTTTCTTTTATCATCATAAATATAAACATCATTTAAAACTTTTTTTTTACTTTTAAAACCATCATATATTGGGCCCGGCGTTGTACCATCATAGCGCGCTAGTCACGGAAGGGTTGGGGTAGCAAATCCCAAACCAACGGTGACAAAAGTCCGCTAACCGGACAACATCATCATCATCATCATCAAGGGTGTACAACGCCATTTTAAAACATAAAAATACATATACATACCATATATATACTTTTCATCAAAACATCATCATAGGAGAAGTATTATTTAAGAACATCATAACATCATCATCAACATCAAAATATATACTTCTCAAATCTTTAATTCATGTTGCAGGTGAGAGTGTAATTACTTAAACGCCTTACTTAACCTTTTCGAATTTTCCGATGGTGACGCGCGATTGAGGTCTCGGGTGCTCGTCTTTAGAACCGTTCATGCCATGAATAATAAATATAATAAAATCAACAAAAGCTCATAATAATTCATCAAACACATCCATCATATCATAGCAGCACCTACAAGCCCTATTTCATCATTTAATTACATCAAAATACAAAAATTGAACAATTTCATGAAATTTCAAATTTAATAGAATCTGCCAATCAGACCTTTGTCCCTTCAAAAATTCATAAAAATTCATACAGAGCTCCAAATGATTTGAAACTAATTTTAAATGAAAGTAGACATCCAGATCTATCTAATGGTATCCAATTCATAAAAAATGAAGACCGTTTGGACCCTCAAAAATAGTTTTGAAATTGATTTCTAAACTTTTCTGAAACTGGCAGCCGGACCTTTACCGGTTTGAAAAATCACAAAATTTACAGATATCTCCAAATGATATAAAATGATTCCAAATGAAAATAGACATCTATATCTTTCTAACAATATCAAATTTGTTAAAAACAGAGACCGTTTGCATTCTCATAAACAGTTTTGAAATCTGATCATTAAAATTTTACCGAACTTGGCAGTCCGACCTCTGCCTATTTGAAAAATCATAAAAATTCACAAATAATTCCAAAAGATATGAAACTGATTTCAAACGAAAATAAACATCTAGGGCTTTCCAACAATATCAAATTTGTTAAAAACGGAGACCGTTTAGATTCCCAAAATCAGTTTTAAAATCTGATCATTAAAATTTTACCGAACTTGACAGTCCGACCTCTGCCTATTTGAAAAATCATAAAATTTCACAAATAACTCCAAAAGATATGAAACTGATTTCAAATGAAAATAGACATCTAGGGCTTTCCAACAATATCAAATTTGTTAAAAACGGAGACCGTTTGGATTCCCAAAAACAGTTTCGAAACTTATCATAAAATCTAGAAATCCCAATAACAGTGGTCAAATCCGAAAATCATTAAAAGTATATATAAAAAAAAAATATCATCACAATGTATATGATTCATACACACACACACACAAAACAGCCCTAAGACATCTTTCTAACACATAAAATTATCCAATCTCTATACCAAAACAAATAATAAAGTCATCCTCATCAAACAATATGATACATACCTTGAAATCCTTTGATTTTCGATTTGGAGGAATTTGGAGGTTTGGCAGATTTTTTTTTTTTTTTTTTCCCTCTGTGTTTGTGCGTGGGAGAGGGCTGAGAGAGCAGACAACAAGAATGGGAAAGAAGAGAAAATGAGGCTAGGGAAAGGAGAGAGAGAGAGAGAGAGCATGTAAAAAGAGAAACATTCAAAATTATAACCAAATTTGTGAGTAATTTAATTCCAAATAAATTTTGGAATTAATTGAGATTAAATTCTTTGGTTTAATTGTCTTTGAATTGCTGTGGAATAGCTGTCATTAAGGTCTGAAAACGTGTGGGAGGAAAAGGAAACAACTAGGTTAACTTTTAGAATTTTCGCACTTAAAATTGCACATGGTAAACTGGTTGGTTTCTAGTACATATCCGGATAGTATACTAGTCATAACTTCTTCCTCTGATATCGAATTTGCACAAATGAGTAGGCGTTGGAAAGCTTATGAAAATCTCTATAAGTTTATTTAAATTACAATATAATTTTCGACATTCAAAGATTCATAATGAGTTGGAAATTAACATCATATAAAATATGTCTTTTTTGGATAACATACTTTCCCTTTTTTTTTTTTTTTTTTAAACATTAACATCATCACAAATACTACATACCATATATATATATATATATATATATATATATATAAACCATCACACAAAATTATCAAGTCATCATAAAAAAAATTCATCAATTTGGCATGAACTTGTTCTAGCACATCGAGTCCTCGTCGCGTCACCTGTGAAAAATAACTCAACATAACATTAGAATTAAGAAATTGCTATCTCATCACATATCTATGTTAATTCTAATGTTAATTTTCTAACGTTAAAGTTAGATAGCATTTGGGGCGTTACAATCCCTCTTACCTTATAAAAGTTTCGTCCTCGAAACTTAGAATAATTCCGGATAATTCGTTCTCATAACGTCTTCTCGCTCCCATGTAGCTTCCTCCATCTTGTGATTACGCCAAAGAACTTTCACTAAGGGGATCTCTTTGTTTCTCAAGGTCTTCGTCTTTCGATCAAGAATTTCAACTGGTTTCTCTTCGTAACTCATATCCTCTTGAATCTGAATCGATTGCGGTTGGATGACGTGAGATGGATCCGGTACATACATCTTCAACATCGAGACATGAAATACATTGTGGATGGATGTCATCTCCTGCGGTAAATCTAACTTGTAAGCCACATTGGCGATACGCTCAATCACCATATATGGTCCCACATAACTGGGACTAAGCTTGTCTTTCTTCCCAAATCGCATCACACCCTTCATCGGGGCGACCTTGATAAACACCAAGTCTCCAACCTCAAACTCTAAAGGCCTTCGACGCACATCCGCATAGCTTTTCTGCCTACTTTGAGCTGTGGCAATCCGTTGCTGAATCACCTTCAATGCTTCGGTCGTCTTATTGAAGAAGTCAGTTTTCTCCCTAAGTTCCGACTCCGCTAGCTTCTTCTCCCCAGCCTCATGCCAATAAATTGGGGACCTACAACGTCTTCCGTAAAGTGCCTTATAGGGAGCCATCCCAATCGTCGCTTGATAACTATTGTTATAAGCGAACTCAGCCAACGGTAAAAACTTACACCAACTCCCTTTGAAGTCCAAGACACAAGCTCGAAGCATATCCTCAAGAGTTTGATTAGTCTTCTCCGTCTGACCGTCTATTTGTGGATGAAAAGCCGTGCTAAAATTTAACTTCATACCCATAGCCGCTTGAACGCTCTTCCAGAAATGAGAGGTGAACCTACTATCTCGATCCGAAATAATAGATCTGGGAACACCATGAAGCCTCACAACCTCCTTCACATATAATTCTGCCAACTGTTCCATCGAGGATGTCAATCGTATAGGAAGAAAATGTGCTGACTTGGTCAATCTGTCAATTACCACCCATATAGCATCATATCCATTCGTAGTCCTTGGCAATCCAGTAATAAAGTTCATCGCAATGTCTTCCCATTTCCATTCCGGTATCTGAATTGACTGGAGCACCCCTCCTGGCTTTTGGTGCTCAGCCTTAACTTGTTGGCACGTCAAACAATGCTTCACATAGTGTGCTACATCCTTCTTCATTCTGAACCACCAGAAACTATTCTTAAGATCCATGTACATTTTGGTTGCACCAGGATGAAGCATATACGGGGTATTGTGCGCCTCTTCAAGAATCTTTTTCCTCAACTTCTCGTCTTTAGGAACACATAACCGTTCCTTAAGCTTCAGCACTCCATCATCAGACACACTAAATCCTTCACACTTCCCTTCGAGCATTTCCTTTTTAATTCTCACAAGACTTGGATCAAGGTTTTGTTTGCTCCGAATGTCATCTAAAATAGTTGGAGACAAGGTCATTGTAGAAAGTTGCCCAACTATTAATTCCAATCCAAAATCAAAAATCTCCTTTTGAAGGGGCTTGGACATCACATTCAAGGACATTAACGTGGCTGGGTCTTCCGACTCAACGCATCAGCTACCCTATTTGCCTTCCCCGGGTGGTATAGTATTTCACAGTCGTAATCCTTTACTAGCTCAAGTCACCTCATTTGCCTCATATTCAAATCCTTCTGCGTGAAGAAGTACTTCAAACTTGGTGATCAGTGAATATTTTACATCGGACTCCATACAAATAATGCCTCCATATTTTCAATGCAAAAACAACGGCAGCCAACTCTAGGTCATGGGTGGGATAGTTCTTCTCATAGTTCTTCAATTGCCTTGAAGCATAGGTAATTACCTTCTCATTCTGCATCAAGACTGCACCAAGCCCTATTTTAGAAGCATCACTGTAAATTACGAACCCTTCATCCCCATCCGGAATCGTCAAGATTGGAGCACTTGTGAGTCGTCTCTTCAGCTCTTGAAAGCTCTTTTCGCAGTCCTCTGTCCATTCGAACTTCTTCCTTTTCGGGTAAGTGTCGTAAGTGGCATAGCAACTTTCGAAAAGTTAGCTACAAATTTCCTGTAATATCCCGCTAAACCAAGGAAACTTCTGATCTCACTTGCGTTGGTTGGTCTCTTCCAATTACTAACGGCCTCAACCTTCGCGGGATCCACCATTACGCCATCTTTAGAAATCACATGACCAAGGAATGCCACACGATCCAACCAAAACTCGCACTTAGAGAATTTGGCATACAATTGGTGTTGTTTCAATGTCTGCAAAACTGTCCTTATATGCTTCTCATGTTGGTCTCGAGTCTTTGAATAAATGAGAATATCGTCGATAAATACTATCACAAACTTATCCAGAAACTCCTTAAACACTCTATTCATCAGGTCCATGAAAGCAGCAGGGGCATTGGTCAACCCAAATGGCATGACCACAAACTCATAATGACCGTATCGAGTTCTGAAGGCTGACTTGGGAATATCTCCTTCCTTGATCTTCAGTTGGTGGTATCCAGATCGTAAATCAATCTTCGAAAACACAGTCGCACCTTGCAATTGGTCGAATAAATCATCAATTCTCGGCAATGGGTACTTGTTCCTTATGGTCACCTTGTTTAGTTCTCTATAGTCGATGCAGAGTCTCATTGTCTCATCCTTCTTCTTCACAAATAAAACCGGAGCTCCCCACGGTGAATGACTAGGGCGAATGAAACCCTTGTTCAACAGCTCTTAAAGTTGCTCATGTAATTCCTTCAATTCAGCAGGTGCCATACGATAAGGTGCCTTGGAGATTGGCCCAGTGTCCGGTGCTAACTCAATCTCGAACTCGATTTCTCTATCTGGCGGCAAACCTGGCAAGTCCTCTGGAAACACATCACCAAAATCTCGTATGACAGGTACATCTTCAAGTTTCAAATTGTCTTCTTTCTTCTTATCTACGATGCTGGCTAAGAAACCGTTACAGCCATTGGCTAGCATCTTTCGAGCCTTCATTGCTGACAGGAATAACTTCGTCTTCTTCTTCGCATCACCAATGAATTCAAATCGATCATCTCCTTCGGGATTAAACACGACTTTACGTCTTCGGCATTCAATAGACGCGTTATACTTTTTCAAGAAATCCATACCTAAAATTAGGTCGTAATCAAACATCTTGAGCACTATCAGATTACTGTAGAGCTCTCTATCAACAATTCTCACTGGCACTGCTTGTAGCCAATGAGTGGACATCATCACTTCCCCAGAGGGTAGTGTCGTAGTGAATCCCTGACTCAAGATATCTTGATTTATTCCTAGTCTTTTAGCAAAAGTAGAAGACACAAAGGAGTGTGAGGTTCCTGTGTCGAAAAGAACATTAGCACACTGGTTATTAACAAGTATTTGACCTGTGACAACAGTAGATGTCTCAACAGCTGCTTCTGTCACTGATAGATTTCCTTGACGAAAGTTATTAAACTCGTCATAGTGTTCCCTGGTCACAGACATGTTGAAATACTGCTCGTTAAATTTCTGGATAAAAGTCTTCTCATGTCATTTGACTTATATCCCTGCTCAACTTTATTCCTTCCCACCAGATTCTAGCATCATCCATCAAACAGTATGAAGCACACTTCACTTTCTCATTCTCAGTTAAACCTATTAAATTAAGGACTAACTTGATCGACTTCAATCATCCTTGAGCTATCAAAGGCTCAGTTGAACCATTGAATTCCTTAGGCTTCATCCTCTTGAATCGCAGATATAGGGGTTCATGATTTGTAGCTGCTTGAACTCTTCTATCTTACGTTGGTTGTGCAGCCGGTGGATTAATGGGGACTTCCACTCTGTTGGCATTAGCTTGCAAATTGTTAATGAGGGCCTGTTGTTCCTAAACTTGCCTCTGAAGTTGAACCACCATTTCTACTCACTTAGGCTCTGCCATCGCTTCGTTTTCAACTTGTCCACGACCCCTTTGTTGGTCTTGATGTAACTGCGCCATAACTTCTGCCAAGTTAGGTTCCGCAGCAACTTCATCTTCGGCTTGCACTCGGACGTGAAGTTAGGTTCCGCAGCAACTTCATCTTCGGCTTGCACTCGGCCGTTACCACGTCCTCGAATTGCACGTTCTCGTCCGCGTACTATCTTATCTTAGTCGTCAGTTAGTAGCGAAAATGTCAATAAAAGACCCTTTTTTTTTTTTTTGATATCGAATCAGGATTCAAACTTTCCATAAATAGAACATCACCTCACAACTCTTACATTTCTATTTAAGGAAACTAGTTAATTACTTACTTGAAAAAGTTTGAAGTGGATAAGTGGCGATGCATGATAGGAAATAGGAAACCGCTCTGATACCATATCTGTAACGACCCCTCACGGACCATTATAATTGACTTCTTATTTAATCATTCATTTCTTATAAATTGCGGAAAATATTAAGCTTGAAATAAAAATATTTACATAATGGAAACTTTACTTAGATAATTTTAGAAAACTCTAGAAAATTTTTTTTTTTAAACTATATCAAAATTATACTTCATAATTAATATAAGTATATATATATATATATATATATATTTTTTTTTTAAAACCCAACTCATGAATAAAATTTAAGTCCTTATGAAACATCCAATCAAATAATAATAAATTAAAATCTCAAAACTTCATTTAAAATCAAAAATGTCCATCTTATGATCGTTCCTCCCGTTTTCCTATCACATATCGTCCCGCTTCCGCTCCAAGCTCCTCCAACACTATATCTTACCCTTTCCTTTATCTGCAACATGAATTAACTTATATAAGCAAGGGCTTAGTAAGACACTTAAATCTCACAAATGTAAATAAACATTTTTTCTTTTATCATCATAAATATAAACATCATTTAAAAACTTTTTTTTACTTTTAAAACCATCATATATTGGGCCCGGCGTTGTACCATCATAGCGCGCTAGTCACGGAAGGGTTGGGGTAGCAAATCCCAAACCAACGGTGACAAAAGTCCGCTAACCGGACAACATCATCATCATCATCATCAAGGGTGTACAACGCCATTTTAAAACATAAAAATACATATACATACCATATATATACTTTTCATCAAAACATCATCATAGGAGAAGTATTATTTAAGAACATCATAACATCATCATCAACATCAAAATATATACTTCTCAAATCTTTAATTCATGTTGCAGGTGAGAGTGTAATTACTTAAACGCCTTACTTAACCTTTTCGAATTTTCCGATGGTGACGCGCGATTGAGGTCTCGGGTGCTCGTCTTTAGAACCGTTCATGCCATGAATAATAAATATAATAAAATCAACAAAAGCTCATAATAATTCATCAAACACATCCATCATATCATAGCAGCACCTACAAGCCCTATTTCATCATTTAATTACATCAAAATACAAAAATTGAACAATTTCATGAAATTTCAAATTTTAATAGAATCTGCCAATCAGACCTTTGTCCCTTCAAAAATTCATAAAAATTCATACAGAGCTCCAAATAATTTGAAACTAATTTTAAATGAAAGTAGACATCCAGATCTATCTAATGGTATCCAATTCATAAAAAATGAAGACCGTTTGGACCCTCAAAAATAGTTTTGAAATTGATTTCTAAACTTTTTCTGAAACTGGCAGCCGGACCTTTACCGGTTTGAAAAATCACAAAAATTTACAGATATCTCCAAATGATATAAAATGATTCCAAATGAAAATAGACATCTATATCTTTCTAACAATATCAAATTTGTTAAAAACAGAGACCGTTTGCATTCTCATAAACAGTTTTTGAAATCTGATCATTAAAATTTTACCGAACTTGGCAGTCCGACCTCTGCCTATTTGAAAAATCATAAAATTCACAAATAATTCCAAAAGATATGAAACTGATTTCAAACGAAAATAAACATCTAGGGCTTTCCAACAATATCAAATTTGTTAAAAACGGAGACCGTTTAGATTCCCAAAATCAGTTTTAAAATCTGATCATTAAAATTTTACCGAACTTGACAGTCCGACCTCTGCCTATTTGAAAAATCATAAAATTTCACAAATAACTCCAAAAGATATGAAACTGATTTCAAATGAAAATAGACATCTAGGGCTTTCCAACAATATCAAATTTGTTAAAAACGGAGACCGTTTGGATTCCCAAAAATAGTTTCGAAACTTATCATAAAATCTCGAAATCCCAATAACAGTGGTCAAATCCGAAAATCATTAAAAGTATATATAAAAAAAAAATATCATCACAATGTATATGATTCATACACACACACACACAAAACAGCCCTAAGACATCTTTCTAACACATAAAATTATCCAATCCCTATACCAAAACAAATAATAAAGTCATCCTCATCAAACAATATGATACATACCTTGAAATCCTTTGATTTTCGATTTGGAGGAATTTGAAGGTTTGGCAGATTTTTTTTTTTTTTTTTTTCCCTCTGTGTTTGTGCGTGGGAGAGGGCTGAGAGAGCAGACAACAAGAATGGGAAAGAAGAGAAAATGAGGCTAGGGAAAGGAGAGAGAGAGAGAGAGAGCATGTAAAAAGAGAAACATTCAAAATTATAACCAAATTTGTGAGTAATTTAATTCCAAATAAATTTTGGAATTAATTGAGATTAAATTCTTTGGTTTAATTGTCTTTGAATTGCTGTGGAATAGCTGTCATTAAGGTCTGAAAACGTGTGGGAGGAAAAGGAAACAACTAGGTTAACTTTTAGAATTTTCGCACTTAAAATTGCACATGGTAAACTGGTTGGTTTCTAGTACATATCCGGATAGTATACTAGTCATAACTTCTTCCTCTGATATCGAATTTGCACAAATGAGTAGGCGTTGGAAAGCTTATGAAAATCTCTATAAGTTTATTTAAATTACAATATAATTTTCGACATTCAAAGATTCATAATTGAGTTGGAAATTAACATCATATAAAATATGTCTTTTTCGGATAACATACTTTCCCTTTTTTTTTTTTTTTTTTAAACATTAACATCATCACAAATACTACATACCATATATATATATATATATATATATATATAAACCATCACACAAAATTATCAAGTCATCATAAAAAAATTCATCAATTTGGCATGAACTTGTTCTAGCACATCGAGTCCTCGTCGCGTCACCTGTGAAAAATAACTCAACATAACATTATAATTAAGAAATTGCTATCTCATCACATATCTATGTTAATTCTAATGTTAATTTTCTAACGTTAAAGTTAGATAGCATTTGGGGCGTTACAAAAAAGGCAAAAACTGAGATGAAAAATTTGAGTTTAAGTTGTATTACCGAACAAAGCATTAGCATTAGGCTTTGTTCGGTAATCAAGTTTAACTATAACTAAATTGTACTTTTTCAGCTGGATTTTTGTCTTGTTCTGAAAAGTCAACAAAAATTATATTTAATTTTTAAAAAATCAAAAAATTTCAATTTAAAAATGTTAACTCCAACCAGCGATACAAATGGAAGCTTAATTAGTGAGTGGGCAACTTCGTTATAAGAATGAAGTTAACAAAATCACGACCACTGCTACTAAAAAAAAGTCTAAAATCATAGATAATAGGACCTATTACTGTTGAATTAATTGGAAAAACTGTTTTAACTGAAACAATACTCTTTTGCAATCACTCTAAATAAAACGAGGTAGTAAACTACTCTCAATTGAAAAGAGGACACATTCCCTAAAGCAATCAAATCAGGGAGACAGGCAGGAAAACAACCACTAACCTTTTCAGCCACAGCCCCCAACAAGATATTGTTAGGATTGGGTGCTTTTAAATCATTAAATGTAATTCTCATTTAAAATATTTTTATAATATTTTGAAATAAAAGTCTTTGCAATTTCGTTCATAAAATTGAATTATGATCATTGGGTATAATTGTGGAAATTATAAGGTCATAAGGTCAATATATACTAATCAACTGCCTGGAATATATATATATATATATATATATATATATGAAGTATTCATGTATAGAAGATATAATCCATAGACTTAGAATAAATTAAGTTGTCAAGCTCACAATCAGTGCATAATGCTTTTAATAAGCTTATGGTGTTGTCTATTTTCTAATTGGAGGAGTGATCCGGTCTTGGGTATGGTAATGATGATTACAATCAAAAACACCAGTGTGACTTGGAGACATTGAACTGGATTACAATAAAATTGGTTCTTTAAAAAAATCCGTTGTCTGAAAAAGCATAAATGTTTTATTACTCAATTGCCATTTTATAGATGGATCTAAATTTTAAAGGAGTCGTGGACTCATATTTTATATATTGTCTTTTGATTTATTAATCGATGAGATTAGTTCGTAAATGAAAAGTTTAGTATTTAAGGATACAATATTATCAATTAATGAGAATATTATTTCATAAAATGGAATCTAAATTTAGCATTGATGTCCCTAAATTTATCACCTTTTGACAATTTTCCCCTAAACTTCTAATTTTAGCAATTTACTCTTTGTAATGTACCCCTTATAAATTAATTTTCTGTTAAATTATTAGTTATCAAATGCTCACGTACACCTCATGTGAAGACGGAAAATCCCATTTTGCAATGAAATTTTTTTCTAATCTAATACAAATCCAAATGTAAATCTTCCAATTTCAAATCTTTAACATAGTGTAACTAAAAGGGAATATTACAACAATTTAACAAGTTTAGGGCGTAAATTGTCAAAATTAAAACTTTGGGAGGTAATTTGTCAAAGAGTAACAAGTTTAGGTGGTATCAATGCTAGATACCCCTATTACTAGTACCCCTACATAAAAAGCTCATTGATTTTCAATATTACTCCTTACATTAGGGTTCATCCTGATCCAAGTATAAAGTTTGAAAACTGACATGTACACTAAAAAGAAAAACAAAATCTCACCAGTGTTCTAAACCAAGAGAAATATATTGACCAAGAGAAATTGACAAACATTATTCTAATTATTCTAAACTGATAAGAGTAGGGACTAAGATGACAAACAAGAATATATATATATATATATATATATATTTATATATAAGGATTAAACTCTATTTGATGGTATCGAAGAGTCATTACATAGTATAGATCTTGGACCACAGAAGATAAGTTTTTGCCTGATCTATTACACACACACACACACACACACACACACATATATGTATATCATGTTCTCTTGTCATAAGTCATGAAGCACGGAAGTACTTTACTGTAAGAAGAAATAAACTACATAAAAAGCACTGTGTCACTCTCATCCTCGTTTTATTTTCATTTATATTTATATTTTTCTGTATTAAAGCTGAAACGAACCACTTTCTATGATGACATGGTGACATTTTTTTTTATTTGAAATAAAATTTAGAATCAAGAGTGAACCATTATCAATCAGTTGGCTACCTTTCAAAAGTACAAAGAAAACATGTGATCCATGGCATGAAAACGACATTAATCTATTAAATAATTGTGACATCACATATTTCTAATAACTTTGTTTTGTAACATTGAAAGAGTTGTTTGTGTTTTGTTTATATAAATATACATATATTGAGCCAGTAATATTGTCAATGATGATTACTATTACTACTCAATAAGTATTAAAAATTTTAATAACTATTTGCGGATGTCTAAGATGATGTAATAACGATATGCCAATTAAAGTGATTTGCTTAGAATTAAGATAATTTATTTATTTATAAGAGAGAGAGTCTATGTTTTGTAGGATACTGGTGGAAAACAGGGTAGGTGGAAGGTAAATTAAATCAAGACGAGGACAATATGACGAGTGGCAAATAGACCCCATAATTAATTAAATTTACTATTATGGTTTTGTATAAGCTAAGTGATATATATATATATATATATATATAGCACCACTGCTATATGTTTTATAACATTAAATTAGTCAAGAAATATAAATATTGGGCAGCTGTGATATGTTCTTAACATTACACAGAACACATATATCGCAAGCACAATCATGAATCCTTATATATGTATCACAAAATAGAAGGAGACAGAGTTTTAGGTGGACCCTATAAGCTTGTCTTCCCATCATTTTTCTATTTACTAGGTTTTGCCTTTTTTTTTTTTTTTTTTTGGGTTCTCTACTCCCCCAACATTTTTCCTACTTATTACCAAATATTTTCTTATCCTAATCTTGCTTTCCAGGGGGCTCCACTCCTGATCCCCGAAGAGAGGGGGGTTCCCACCCCCCTTCCAACCTCCACGGCGTTCCATGTACTATCTTTGGATAAGGCATCTCTTCGTAAGACATTAATTGTACTTTACAACTCAACAATGGATAGCATGAAAAGAGTCTTATATGCTTCGGATATCGAAAAGTTTTACATATGCTATGTTATGTTCGATATAAGATATTTGTTATACGGTTGGAATTATAATTAGCCAATACTAATTGAATCCGAAACCAAGTCATTTGGATGCAATCAAGAATATTTTGAAATATTTTCATAGGACGAATATTATATGCTATTTAGCTAATGCATTTAGGAATGAACCTCACACAAACTGGATACATAGATTTGGATCTGGATTCAAGAAAGTCAACCTCGGGTTGCATGTGTACTTTGAATGTGGTAGGGCCATGATTTGGAGGAGTGTAAAACAATCTTGCATAGCTGACTCTACCATGGAAGCTGAATATGTAGCTGCTTTGAAAATGACTAAAGAGGCTAAATGGCTGTGTAACTTCTTGAGGGACTTAAAGGTGTTCCCAACCATTGAGATACTGATTAATTTGTATTGTGACAATAGCAGTATGGTTGTGAACTCCAAGAAACTAAGAAGCCATCAAATAGGAAGACACATTAAGAGGAAGTATCACTTGATATGATTGATAGTAGAACACGAGAATGTGGCAGTCTGCAAGATCACGACAAATAAGAATCTTGTTGATATATTCACGAAAACTCTAGTGTGGAACGTGACGTGAAAGGATTAGGGGTGCGTGAGATGCCACATTTGCTTTAGTCAAGTCGGAGATTGTTAGAATTAGGTGTTGGTAAAGCAATCATATTTTGACATTAAGACAATATTTTAAATTAGTATTTGCATTTTGAATAATATATAGATACATGTGATAATTGTTCATTTAAATTTGCTAGAGTTTTTTTGAGTAATAAGATACATCATGTTCCATTGAATTTGGATATATATTTGATTATGTATATGTTAAGTATATAATCTAAAGGATAAAAGCATAAATAGTTGTTACCAGTGAATAAAGCTGGACATTTTATTATAAAAAGGTTGTGATATTGTCTACTTCTAAATTGGTCGAATGACTTATCTGTGTCATTTGTAACAGAGTTACAAAGCAGAAAAATACATCTATTTGGAATACAATGCACATGACCATAATGGAATTTTTTTTTTTTTTTAATGAGATCCGTTTATAAATGAAGAAATGTTATTCCAACTAAATTGTTAAATTGGAAGGACCTATTCCTAAGTGTTTCTTGAATTACCACTATGTGAGGACATTCGGTAGATTAATATCTTGGTGTTTTCAAGATGCACTATATTGGGTAGTAGGGAATTTAAATCACATAAATATCAATGGAATCCTAACTCAAGAACTTGTGAATTAGATCTCTTCTCTATTGGGTGGACTAAATTTTATCTTGATTTATTCTTAGATAAAACACTATTAGAGAATTTACGGTACTCATGAACAAAGATATAATTTGAATGTTTAAAATGGAACTTTCCACCTAACTCTAATAATGAATGTTCATGGTGAAGGATTCTAGTCACGTGGTAATTAAATATATAGGTGGACAAATCTGAATGTTTGCAACTATTAGCTTCCCGTAAGTCGTAACTATATATATGTATTGTTCTTGTGTAGCTTTGGTTCCTTATTGTAGCGCGAATCAAAGTTAATTATGATATTTAATTAAATTAGAGCTTAAACGAATTAAATATTAATTATTAAAACTTCGAGTATATAGGTTCACTTGGTCCCCATGCTAGCTCTATAATATCTTTGGATAGAATATTAATGGAATATTCATAGCACGCTAAAGATTTATTGTAAATTCCAAGGGATATTGCTATAAATTAAGTGGCCACTAATAGTAAAGTTGATGAGTAATTAGCCAAAAATGGTCTCTCAACTCTTTAAAAGGTGATAAGTTGGTCCTAATTTTTTTAATTTTGACCGAAAAAATCATAAATTCTCTAAATGTTGGTAATCTTAGTTATTTTCCTCCAAAACCATTAAGTTTCTCACGAAAGAGATCGCGTGACCTATCACATGAGCTCAATTAACAATCAAAAGATGAAAATACCCTTATTAAAAATAATACCTCACACCAATATCATTTAAAAAAAAAAAAAAAAAAAAGAGAGGGAGAGAGAGCTGAGAACTCCAACCCAAGCCCCCTTTTCCTCACCACCCAACCCCCTCTCTCTTCCTACCATTCTCTATTTTTCTCTCTTCACTGCCTCCCTCTCTATCTCTCTCTCTCCCCACAGATCTAGTGCCTCTATCACTTCCCAGTTTCCCGATGCCGGACGCCACCACTATCTCACCCCCCAATAACCCGACGTCGAGATCAAGCTCTGGCCTTGCGATCTCCGCCCAGATTGCCAATCTCGCAGCACCAGACTAGCCTCATTGGACCACTGTCGCATGGCCAGATCATGAGACTCAAACACTTTGAAGACGCTAGGGACGGCGACGAACAGGATGGGTACGAACGGTGGCGAACTAGGCGAGACGCAGGCTACGCGGGAGGACTCAGATCTCATTTGGGTGACGGAGGAGTGCAATGATCTGTGTGGCGAGCAGACGACAGGAGCCAGATCTGATCAAGAACTGGCTAGGCTTCGGCCAGAGACGCGATGGCAATGCCACGCGGCGATTTTCCTTGAGTACGTCGAAGTGGCGACGAGTTTTTCAATGTCGGCTCCTCTCTCTCTCTCTCTTTCATATTCTTAGGATTTTTAATTTATTTTTATGAGTTTATTTTTTTTATTTTTGTTAAATTAAATTTATTATTAGATTATTAAAATGTTCTCTCAAATTATATCATATGTCTTGCACATTACTCATTCTGTTAAAAACTTAACAAAAATAGACGGAAAGAACTCTAATTATCAACATCTAGAGAGTTAGGGTCTTTTCGACCAATATTAAAAAAACAAAGACCAAATGATCACCTTTTAAATAGTTTAGGGATTACTTTGGACAATTACTCTAAAGTTGACACTGTTGAGAAAATGCCTGCTAACGAGTTTGGGGCACATGGAGGCTAGTTTTGTTATAACAATAATATATGTATGTCATATATATTTCATATGATGATATAAATATAAGTTGTGTAGAAAATTTCATTGGATAAATTAAACAATACGCAATAGTTATTTATTTGTCGTAGTGATAAGAAAAAATTATAGAAAATATGAAAACATAATTATTATTTATTACATAGAACAAACGAATGTCAGTTTTTTTATCCCCTGATTATAAAATAGAGAAATTAAGTTGCTTTGTCAGATCAAAAAGTGACATGTGGCGCACCTCCCTAGGGGAGGAGGTGCAAGTCAGTAAGGGCGAAGAGGCAATTTTGTCCCAGACACACACTCAGATTTAGTGTTACAAATATAATCTTAGAGGTGTCTCGTGTGTCAAATTTATTTGTTCGCTGTCTAGGGTTTCTCCTCTCTTAATTTTAGAGAAAAGGAATCGATCTATGGCCATTAAGAATTGGAAGGAAAAACTGATAAATTACTGAGATTAATTGGTGCCACATACTGGTTATTCTAAGGAGAGGAAAAGAGCATGGAAGGCCGAAGGTTGAGAAGCCTTGGTTAGACTATCTTGTTACAATGATTGCTTGTTGTTTGAAAGAATAAATGATACTTTAGAGATTGATATACTGATAGGTGTGATCCTGTGTTATGGTTATAATTTCATTTTTCTGCATTATCTAGTAATACCGTAACCAACACTAAGAAGAAAGCTTCCTTTATTCCTCCCAAAAGTGAGAGGAGGAGGAGGGAGGAGGGAGGAGGGAGGAGGGAGGAGGAGGAAGAAGAAGAAGTATGTGAGATCATCCGTTATGGTTAAAATTTCATTCCTCTACAATCTCTAGTAATACCAAAACAAACATTAATTAGAAGCAAGCCTCCTTTATTCCTCCCAAAAGGGCGGCCTCTGCATTCTCTACTGATACCAAAACCAACACTAAGAAGCAAGCTTCATTTATTCCTCCCAAAAGTGGGAAGAAGAAGAAGAAGAAGAAGAAGAAGAAGAAGAAGAATAAGTGGAAGAAGAGGAAGAATAAGGAGGTTTGCCACATATACGATTTTGACCATTCGAGATATTAGTTGAAGCCTCTTTCAGCTATCGATATTACCTTGATTAGCTGTATGACCGTAACTAAGCACATATAAATGCAACCAAGACTCTTCCTCTTCGAGTAAGAGAAATAACTAGCTTGTCCGTAGACTAGTTACATGGAGAGTCTTCCAACACTATAAATACCCCCTTTCACTTCACTTTGGGGCAAATAAAATACAAGGCAAGAGAGATCTTATCTTCGAACAAGCATGCATCGACTATTTTTTCAGCTCTCAAAGGTGTTAAGAGCAAATTCATGAGTCTTTAAAGAAAACCCATAAGCCTCTAGAGAAATTCATACAAGCTTACAGACCATAAACCAAGTTCACCTCTAGAAACCATTTTATGCTTTCCTCCCATTTCTCCATGCTCATTAAGATTCTCATATGCATTAAAGCTCGCTTCTCCAAAGGCCTTTTGTTGTCGGAGCTAGGCTTGTCTTTGGAAGCTTTTCGTCAAGATTTATTTTGTGTTGTTGCCAAATACTTTCTCTGGAAGCTTTTTGTCTCTGCAAGCTTTCTTTTGTTTTGTTTCCAGGGACTTTCTCTAAAATCGATTTGTCTTTGGAAGCATCTTTAAAGTTGTTGCCTTTGGAAGCTTTACTTGCAGAGGCACCCAAGTTTATCTCTAGGAAACTGTTTATGCACTCCTTCGACATCTCAATGCTTAATAAGATCTTCATCTACATCAAAGTTCCCATCTATTGCGACAACGAGTTCAACGACATTTGGGTCCTTAAAAGGTCATCTTTTCGGATTCATTTGGACCTAGTTAGATCCTTAGACATTAGGGTTCTGCACCTGCTATTGAAGAGCGACACTCCATGAGATTCCAGAGACGAGGCAACACACAAAAGCAAGTGTCTCTAGACCAATCAGAGTGAACCATAGGAGCATTGTTCTTCACATCAGCACGTCCGAGCGATCTTGCCCCAACAAGAATGAATTAGTTGCTAATTCTCCTGTTTGTTGTGTATGTACATTTTTGAAAAGGATTAAAAAAAAAAAATCAAAATATTGTTTTCCCAACTTTTTCATCATTCTTCTCCTTTTGAAAAAGGAAAACTATTTAATTTTCAAACTTACTTTGTACAATACCTGTTTAGAATCTTTGACATCCTTTTAAAATCTTCACCTAATGCACTATTCCCAACACCATTTTTTTTTTCATTCCAAACAACCTTTTGTTTTTAAGAAGGAAAAACTTTTTACTCATTAAATCGCCATCTCATTCTCAAAATGAAATGAGTTTCTTATTTCAAACAAGAAAATTTTCCTTTCTGAAAATGGATATGCGATCCAAACAGAACCCAAATATTCTCAATCTTACAAGACATATTTTTAACATTATTACCTTGGGTCATATAGCCTAAATAGGTTCAAAGGTTGGTCAAAGAGGGACTTCTGATTATCTTGTGAGTACCTAAAATGAATTTATAGAGGATGTTGATGCAAACCTCTAGAAAAAGGCCATGAACACTAAAACGGAATGAATGAAGTTCAATAAGTTTTGCAAACTTGTAGACTTGCCCGAAAGGATAAACCCCATAGGATGCAAGTGGGTCTACAAGAGTAAAAGAGGAGCGCTTGAGAAAGTGAAAACTTAAAAAATATATATATATATATTTATATAAATATATATATATATATATATATAATAAAAGATTGTAGCAAAGCCCAAAAGGGAGGCATTAATCACAATGAGATATTTTCGCCTATTGCGACATTGAAGTTTATCTACATTCTCTTCTCTATTACAATTGCTCTAGATTATTAGATCTGATAAATAGACATCAAAACAATATTCTTGAATGACCATCTTGAGAAAAGTATCTATATGGTACAACCAGACAGATTTAAGGCAAATTAAAGGAAAAAGAGGACAAAGTTTACCAGTTGTTGAAATCCATTTATGAATTGAAGTAAGCTTCTTGCTCGTGGAACATGAGATAAAATTTGATCATGTAATTAAATCTAATGATTTTGAGAAAAATGTTGATGAATCTTTTGAATAGTTAATTAACACAGCGGAATAGATTTTAAAACTTTTCTTCATAGCAAAGAATTTCTCATATAAGTTGCGTAGAATAATTATTTACTTATTGACAATTAAATTATCTATGGCTTTCTTCCGTCTTTCGCACAACAAATAATTCTCGTATGGTGATGTATACTCCAAGGCTTATCAACCCTAGTCTTTAACGATATTCTCTTCTCCTTAGAATTAAATAAGCACTGTGTAGGCAGCAACCAATTCTTAGCAGTATCAATGTTCTCTTTCCAATCCGTAATGGCTAGAGACTTCTTGTCATTAAAAGGGAGAGACTAGGAATCCAAAATGGAGGCCAAAAAAGAATTTGACTGAGGGGACACCGATAAGGATTTATTTATAACAGTAGGTCTAGGTCTTTATATGTGTAAAATTACAACCTACCCTATGGTTGGAATCGCCCACTCCCTGTATGAAGGGAATGGATTGTGCGCGCATTTCCCAGCCTTGGGAACGGAAGCATCACAAGTGGCATAGGGAGGTGCCACGTGTCCTCTCATGACCACACCATGCAGTCTAATTTTTTCCAATAATTTTTCAACTAGTAGACTACCATTGATTATGACAATTAAATGATATTTATTTATTCCAAAAAATAAATAAACGTGTTTACATATTTTTACATAATTAACTTTTTGTCAAAAAATAATTATTGCACATTATTTATTTTGTCAAAGAAAATAAAATTTTTCCCACAACTGATATTTATACTGTCACATAAGAATATACAGCACATAAATATCAGTATTATATAGAAATTCGCAACTAGATGTCCCCGACACCTACTACACACATTTACAACAGTGTAGAGATACATAGTCGATGGCCAGTTTTTACAGCGATGTCTTCCATACATGTTGTCCAATTAATTTGCTGAGAATTTTTCATTATTCTGCCCAGAGATAATACAGAATTTGCATGAGGAGCAAGTGGACCTACTTATTCGAAGCTCCAACAACCGATTATTGATCAACTTGGCATCGTTATTAACTATGATTTAAATAAAAAAACTAATGTTAACAATCAAATAGGTTTGTCCACCGTTATAGTTAATTAATTACCATGTAATGTGATCCTTCACTACAAATAACCATAATTGAAGCTAGGTGAAGAATTATGTTCTAACCTCTCCAATTACACCTTTATCCATAAATAGCATTAATTATCTAATGAGTGTTTTTATCTTTGAACATATCAAAGATAAATGATCTATTTGAGAGAAGCATCTGAATGAAAACATTTGAATGAAAATTTTGAACATAAATATTTGAACTGTCATCCGAATTAACATTTGGATGTTAACATTCCGAGCAAAACATTTAAATATAAATATTCAAATACAAGTTTGTAAGTAGATATCTGAAAAGACACAAAGAGATATGGGAAAATGATATCTGAAATGGGTTTCAAAGTTTTTTTTTTTTTTTGAAGATAACCGTAAAATATATATTAAAATTTTGAAGAGAAATTTTTGCCATTTAAGAACAAAAACCCCAATGACATTTGAATACTCACATTTCTAATTGTTTGTAACAAACACATATCTGAGATGACCATTAAAATGGAATTCCCCAAATGTTTCCAAATGGTTGTACCAAATGGATGCAAAGCTTTAGTCTATCCAGAGGACACGAGATCTTATTCACTTAAAATTCCTGAATCTACATGGGGATGTCATTGATCTTCATCATATGAAGTTATGAGTTCTATATTTAATATTAAAGTTCTCAACTACTCAATTTAGTGTATCTCCAAAATATCAAGGTTTTGATCTACCGAATGTTCTCACGTTTTGGTGTCTCAAGAAATACAGTATAAAAGATGTGAGTTTGTGAACCACTTAGGATTAAGGTCTATCCATAAATAATTATCCATTGATGGAATACCAGTTCTTTTATGAGAACTTAACTTATCAAGAACATATTCTATCGGGGTCTAGTTCAACGTGTTTTTCGGTCTCTATTTTGTAACACCTTTACAAACGACCCAAATAAGTCATCCCGCACTAATTGGGAAGTAGACAACATTACAACCTTAAAAGAATAAAGTGTCCAACTTTATTAACTAATTGATAAACAACTAGTTTCTTTAATTCTCAAGATTTAATCTGCTTGTACGTGACACTCAACATAAACATAATTGAAAATATATCTAAAAGCAGTGGATCATGATGTATCTGCTGGTTTTAGCACACATGTAAGGCAAAAAAAAAAAAAAAAAAAAGTACTTTATTAAATAAAATGCCTAAAATACTTTACAATAATGTCTCAATGTTAAAACACAGTTGATTTACAAGCATCCTAATCTAGCATCTTATGTTTATAAACTTATCAAGAATGGGAAGGTGATCTTTATAGTACTCTATGCTTATAATATTCTACTAATTGAAAATGATGTAGGGGTTTCGTAATCGGTCAAAGTTTGATTAGCCAAATAGTTTAACATGAAAGATTTGGGAGAAACTAATTATATTCTTGGCATTCGTATATTTGGAGATAAAAAGAACAAATTGATAGCATTATTGCAAGCTTCATTCATTGAAAAAGTACTAGAGAAATATGCAATGTAGAATTTCAAGAAAGGAGGCTAACCTTGTAGGGCTGAAATTACACTTTTATTGGATGATTGCCTAAAGACATCTAAGGAGAGAGTACATGGAGAAAGAACCTTATACTTCGACCATGGGAAGTCTTATGTATGCTATGTTTCGCACAAGACCATATATTTAATATTTGGTTCGAATGGTAAGTCAATATAAAGTGAATCCTAAACCAAATCATTGGTTGGTAATCAAGCATATAATCAAGTATCTTAGAATAACAAGGACCTATATGTTAGTGTAATAATATAGACAATACCTAATACTTGTTGGGTACACGGATTCAGATTTTCAATCAAATAATTAGGATTCGAGAAAATCAACTTATGGGTCAACTTTTACTCTTGGAGGAGGAGCATTGTGTGGAGGAGCGTCAAGCATTGCTTACTCGACTATGAAAGTCAAATATATGACTGCTAGTGAGGCATCTAAGGAAATGATATGGCTATATAAGTAAGTTCGTTATAAATCTTGAGATTATCCCCGATGTATAATAATTAAGAAAGAACACTTTTGATGTATTTACGACATTTTGATTAGTTCAATAGAAGATTTTAATTCAAGTCTTTAATTTTATCCTATTTACATTTATATGTTGATTGTATACAGTCGAGCTTCTGCTCAGCTTTAGGTCTGTTCGGCCGACCCTGCTCGTCTCGCCGAGTAGACCAAGACGTGGAAAAATGTTGTCATGGGGATGTGGCTTGTTCTGGTTGGCGGACATAGTGCTCGGCTAGTGATGCGGACCAGACCCCAGCAAAATTGTCTAGCTAGTGGTGTTAAGTCATTTTGGCAGCTATTTTTAAATTATTTTATTCATGAAAGTCTGAGTTTGCCTTCCATTCATCTTTTATAAGTAACTAATATTAAAAAAATAATAATAATAAGAACCTTCCACATTTTTATGAAGATTAACAGAAACTTACATTTTTTACAAGATTATTTTTATTCATTGATGCGCTGTGGAATCGCCATCTTCTATGACCAGAAAGATACAGTAAGATAAATACAAAACTATCCTCTGTCTCTCTCATATAATATAATATGAATTATTAAAAAACACTTTGATCCCACTAATAATTAAAAAGAAGAACCCATTTGTGTTTGTCAGAATTCTCCATCTTATTTAACACACACTCGTCGAAATCTGGCCCACATAGAAAATCATATTTTGGTTCAAATTAACACCAAATTCAAATTCTTAATCCTTAATTTTTTATTTTCATATACTAGTAAATAAAGTAATTAAAAATTTACACGAGCTTGTTAGATTTATTAAAATAATATCATTTAAACAAAAATAATAAAATTAAAACCCACTCATATATATAACACAGTTTGACGATTCAAAAACATTTGCTGTACCTAAAGTCTTTTTTTTTTTTTTTTTTTTTTTTTTCCAACTTCCCACCAAATAATTCTCCCAAATTATAATACTTGAAAAGTGTTTTTGAGATACCGAATATTACACATTTACCCTTTTCAGAATATGCCTTTACCAACATGTCTTGGCACAGTTTTTGGTAATAGTGACACATTTTACGTCAAACTTCTCTCTCTCTCCTCTCACTTTCTCTCTCACTTTCTCTCTCTTCTCTCTGTTCTGATCCAAAAGAAGCTTCGTTTTCTTGTCTCACTCAACCACGTTGATTGAAGACTGTAAATTGGAATCAATCCCGTAACTGCCATCTCCATTACCTTTGGGACGATCATCATGATGATCTTGCTCCATCTCAGTGCTACTGCTCGTGTCTCTATGATCTTCTTCATCTTCTTGATATTCTTCTTCTTCATCTTCTTCATCCAATGCTGTATCATTTCCCACTTGCAGAGGCCATTGTCTCTCCGGTTGGACCATCAATGGCACCATCCCCAAATGCGGCAGTGGCAGCGGTGGTGGTGATGCTGATGGTGGTGCTACTCCTTTCTCCGATTCTACGGCGCCGTTTTCGCGAGGTTTCTGATCGACAATTTTCGATCTTTCTCTGTATATTGCGTCGAGCTTGTGAAAGTACGGACAAGTTTTGGAATCCTCAGACCTCGTCTTGTTGTTGTCCTTTACCTTCTTGAAGTACTTGTTGATGTTCTCCCACTTCTCCTTGCACCTCTTCGCGCTCCGGTTGTAACCTAGCTGCCGCATCCCCCGCCGATATCTCCTCCCAAAGAGGCCCTTTCGGCATGTTATCTTGGTACTTCAGATCTAGATTTGTCCTCAAGTTTATCAATCCCTCGACCTCCGCTTTCGGCCACCGACTACTAGAATTACTAGACGAACTAGTCCTCAAATTACCAAGACTCAGCGGCGGCGGCGGCGTCGGTGTAGCATTTGTCTTCTCGAAGCTTGCCGGTGCCGCCGCTGGCGGTGGAGGAGGTGGTGGTGCTGCTGTTGGTGGAGAATTATTGTTATTGCTTCTGTTGTTGTTGTCGCAAACTGATAGAACATTGTTGACACTGATCGGAAAATTATACGTCGTTACACCGGAGATCTTTTGCAAAAACGTGATGACCGCCGCGTCCTTTGCTGCGGCGGCGGATCGCTCCTGGAGCAGGATCTCGTGCTCGCGATTGATCCTAGCCATCTCCTGCAACCGCCACACCTCCTCGCGGGCTGTCCTCTCGTTCTCGCATTTCGTAACGGTTTCGAGGAACCTCTTCTGCATCTCCTCCTGCTTCCTGACCACCTCTCTTGTCAGCCTTCGGAAGAAGTCTCTCCACTTTCTCTTCCGCTTGTGCCGTGCCTGGAACTCTTCGTCGGACGCCGTCGATGACGAGGTGGGGCTCGAGAACATAAGACCATTGCCGTTGTTGCTTTTGGTAGTGGTGGTGGTGTTCGTGATCATGGATTTTGTGATTATCGTTTGTGGTAATATTGGCAAAGAATTATTGTTAATTGTAGGGTTTGGAGTGGCGAAGATATTGTGAGAGACAGTACTAGTACTTATAGGAAGGTTTGTTGTCCATGGAGTTGGAGTGGTGGTAGTACTAGTACTTATAGCTTGATGAGGTTTTTGTGGTGATGGTGGTGGAGGATGGTGGTTTTGATGGTCGAAAGCTTCTATTTGGTCGAAAAACCGATACGTTTTGCCGTCGGATTTTCCATTCCGGCCGTCTTTGGTCCTTTTGTGGTACTTGTAGACGTTCTCAAACTTCTCTTTGCATTTCTTGGCACTTCTTTTGTATCCAAGCTCTGCTAGCTTCCTGAAAGGGTTAATGTTAAAATAACCAAAAAAAAAAGAAAAAAAAAAGCCTGCTTATGAACAAAAAATTAAGAAAACTACTGTTAAAAATTTTGTTTGTTTAATCTTTACCACATAAAATATATATGGAATGGAACTACCCAAAAAAAAAAAAAAAAACACATGACGACAATCATCACAACAGGAAGTGGCTAGCTAGGCCAAAATGATAATTTCTGATCAGAAAAATGGGATATAATTAAGAGAAATTCAACAAAATGTTATCTTTTTAAATTCCTTTTGTTTCCCAACTCTTTTAATTCCCATGTGGGGAACATTATATTCCTTCCTATTTACTATCATTCTTATTATGTGAATTATTACCGAGATGTAAGAACCCATGCAAATTATTAACTCATATTTCTAACAACTTTATATATATATATATATATATAAGAAAATTTAAATATAATTATTTTAGAACTCAAGTCTAATGGAATACAAAAATAAAACCCCAGTTGCTAAAAAATTAGAGAGAAAAGAAACTCGGATAGATCATTAAAAAACTAAAATCTTATAGAGTAGAAGAAACCTGGGTTACAAATACAAATTTTATAAATCTGAAAACGAACCCCCCATGAACTTAGATGGATTAAATGTTGTTTATCTATAATTTTAGTCAACATATCAAATTTATTTGAAAATCCTTTTAAATAAAAAAGAATTTAACGAAAAAAAAAATGAAAGAGTAAGTAATTTAAACGGAGATCGATAGGAAGATCTTCATAAACCTAATTAAGGATGAACGAATTTCCTCTCACAAAAGAGAAAATTAAATATTTGGAAGAAAGATGAAAGAGTATGTAATTTACATAGAAATCGACAGGAAGATCTCCATACACCTAATTAAGATAAGAAAGAATGAATTTCCTCTCACAAAAGAGAAAATTAAATATTTAAAAAAAAAAAAGGAAAAAAAAGAAAGAGAGATGAAACAAAAGGTATGTTAATAATTATTATTACCTTGAAACCTCTTCCCACAATGGAGCTTTGAGACTAGAATCACGAAAAGTAGCATCCATATCAGAGCGTATCTTCAATAGCGCCAAGGTTTCGGGGCGTGGCCACCGGTTTCCGCCACAATTGTTACTCCGGTCACCGCCGTTTTCAACATTTCCGCCGGCCTTATTGTCTTCTTCGGCCGAATTATTCACCGACAAGGCTGATCCTTCTCCTCCTCCTCCTCCGTCGCCGTTGCCGTTTCCATCATGACGAAGTAGTAGTACTTCGTCATGATGATGATCCTCCGCTGCCGCCGCTGGGGCGGTGGCAGCGTCACCGGAGCTTCCCAAGGCTGCGGCGGCAGTACTAGTAGTTGTGTCTCCCATGGCAGAGGTGTATAGGGAAGCTAGATCTCCTTATTCTTCTGTAGCAATTACAGCTGATGAAAGGGAAAAGGAAAAGGAAAGGGAAAGAAAAAAAAAATATATATGCAGGATAGTCACAAGGGAGAAAAGTGAATATTTCTGTTGGGTTTTATGAAGGTGGAATGTGATGGTGATTGTTTATAATTTTTTTTTTATTTTCTTTACGTGGGTTTTGCTGTCATTTTTAATTTAAAAAAAAAAAGGCCAATTTTTTAATTTCACTTAATAAGACCGATTTTTAGGGTGCCCCAAAAGCTACAGAATCTTCTGTTTTTTTATGTTCTTTTTTAATTTTCATATTCATTTTTTTTTTTGGTGCACTGCTGCATTATTATATAATGGAATTTATAATAATCACATATATGTTGAATAAAAATATGTAACTTCAAAAATATATTAGAAGAATAAAATAAATAAATAAAAATAAAAGACGCTGCGTTGGTTTGGGACATAGAACGAAATTGATTCCTTTTTCATTAAAAAAAAAAAAAAACATTGTAATTTTTTTCTTTGAGTTATTGTAAATTTGAATTTAGTTATATTACAAGAAATATTACCCGTCAAAATATATTTATTGTTCGTTTCTTAATTTATGATAAGAAAATGAAACTTATTAATCAAAATATGAGTGGGAACAGCTATGGATAACTACGAGATGGGGATAACACGAGTCGGCCCATTTGTAGGTCAGCTTTGGTTTGCTTTGCAATTGGGAGCGTTTTCGTTTTGGATTTGAGTGGTAGTTGCCTACAAAATCCCTTCTACAATTACCTTTCTGCCCTCCCATTACCGTATTGAACTAATTAAATCATACGTATTACATGTTGCCCCTTGTTAAACGCCCCCTTATGCAGTCATTTAAAAATAATAATTAGGTTATTTTTATCTATACATATAATGTCTCAAATTAGACAACCGGAGAGAATCCGACAATTATAACTTTCTGTTTAAAATCTTATAACTACTAATTGATTCACGTGTAACTTTTTATTCAGTCTCTTATAACGTATTATTATTTAGAATTAAGTACAAATGATAAGTATCATTAAAAAATATTATCTCAAAGTTAACTGATTGTTACAATTACGTATAATTTTATAAAGATATCAAATAAAAGATAATGGGTATATACATGTATGCGTTACTTATGAAATTTATATTCATACAAATTTTGATATGTATTTATATAAGCATACACATGTATAAGTAAATATATCCTAGCTCACCATTCTCAACCTTTTGATAAGAGTTTGGATCTTGTGAAGCCACGTGGAGGGAGGGGATAATAGTGCTTGACATGGTTCTACATGTATTTTGGCTTGCAAGTCATCTATAAGAAAAATATTATTTTCAAAAACTTGGCGTATAACTAATTATACTTATCTTAAAGGGGATAATGTCATTATAAGAGGTGTTATATATATGTATTGTTGATGAAACATGATTAGATAAAAGGTCATTCTAATTAGGCCGATTCCATTTATTGAAAGGAAGTAAAGAGTGATTAATTCAGTTAGGTTGCAACCTACCATAATAAATGGGGTCTGGAATTTTGGGAGAGGGCTGAAATCTCACACACCATAATTTTTATCATGATTTGCAAATTATTTGGTGTTTTTTTTTTTTTTTTTTAAAGACCATTTTATTTTAAATAATTATGGAGGCCAATATGGTAGCTTTACCATGAGTTGTTAAATGTTATGTTAGATATATGAATATTTATGTATATATGGTTTATATGACCTGTCAAGAACATGCCCTCCTTTGGCTTTTTGGCGATGAAAATCTTGATGAGCATGCAAGTGTACAACGTGCCATTTCTCTAGTACATAGTTTTCATATTTAAGATAGGTTTTATTAAGCCACTTGGTGGGTTGAAATGACTTGCCCTCTAGATAGTGACATATAAATGCGAATTTTCACTTGGCTACTTAAATTTTCACTTTTAATACAGAGTATCTAATGTCCAAGTGGTGAACAACACTCACTACTAGATCTTTCTTTCTTTTTTTTTTTCTTTTTTTTGGATTATTGTTGTTACTTTCAGTCCCCCATCTTTTTGGTTTGTATTGGAGAAATATAGGAATTCACTATTATAACAAAACTCAAAATATGTACAGTACAGTTTCCAATGTCTTGAAATGCAGTACTTAGAATTTGTTCCTTGACAATACTACAAGAAAATTTAACTTTTGTTTATATGTATCATTTGAAAAATATTTTAAAAAAATAGCGGAAAAAAAAAAAAAAAAAAAGAAGAGAAAAGAGAGATGGTTGGTTTGGGTGGAGCTCTAGAACTGCCTTTAGGCATGTCGTCGGGCTTCCGGTTTGAAAATTTGTTCTCCAAGATCGTCAATCGCTTTTTGACAGTGGGGACGGTGTGCAGTATGCAACTTTCGTTGGGCTAGATCTAAGGCGGACGGAGATTGGTAACTATTGTTTTAGAGAGTTGTTATTGACATTTCTAACATCTAGTAATCAAGACCTTTCAGGTATTGATCTATGCAGTGGTAGAATTTCAAGAGTAGTGACGGTTCGGTCTTTTGGTGACAATAGTGATGGCGTGTAATGGGGCTTATACATAGCTGTTCGGATGGTGTTTTGACCATATCATGCGTCTCACGGGCTCTTCTTCTTTCTATAGTGGCTCATTTGTTATTAGGCATCTCATCATTAGAGGTTCTGTCAATGGTGTTTCAGATATTTTTCTTTTATTATTATTATTTTTTTATGTGTTATGGTTTGTATTAACTGTTGATTTTTACCCCAATTTCAAGCACATCCTGTTGTGTGTTAGCATTGATATTTGGACATCATTTTGATATAGAATATATATCCTCACTTAAATATATATATATATATATATATATATATAGGCCTGTTGTGTGTGTATACTTGAGAGGATACTTATCATTATATATATATATACACACACAATAGGATATACTTGAGAGGATACTTATCATTGTCACATTTGTTTCTGGTAATTTTAATTTTATAAATAGACGAAATTCACACTCTAATCTGGACCAACCGTTCTTTATTTTAATTCCCGTTTTTTAACCCTTAGGACGCGACCTTGTGGGTTTACTTGAAATTAAAGAAAGCGAGTAAATTCACAAACACACACACACACACACACACACATATATGGTTGAAATTTTGTGTATTTGGACTAAAACATCCAATAACTAGGATGACCCCACAACGTGCTTTCCGTATGGTGGACTTTAGGATGAAATTATATATATCTTTTGTATGGTTGTAAAAGGTTCTTAGCTTCGGCCATGGAGTTCAATTTGGACAAGGACAACAATTCTGGTACACAAAAATAAACCCAACAATAATGTTATTTAACCACAGAAAAAAAAAAAAAGAAAAAAAAATAATAATAAGAGAAAAATCTTGCTAGGTAGTTAGTGTGTACATAATTATATTTTGCTCTCCATCAACTCATCAAACATCAATTATTGGAGTGGAAAAACAAATGACACTAATTAATAATGGGGCAATGTATGATGCAAAGAAAGTGGGGCCAATAAGTCACCGAACCAATCAATTGGATTAATTATTTAATATTTTTAATTAAAATAATTGTGAATAATCTCCTTTCTCTCTCTCTTTTCTTCTTTTTGTAACTGGAGATTATCGTAATTGTATAATTTAATATTCTAACTTCAGCTGGAAATTCGTTTACAATATCAATGACATGGGCATCACATGTAAAGGTGTTTTAATCAAGCAAATGATCTGAAATATCGTAATTTAAATTATAATAGCAATATTAATTATAATGCAAGGATGAGTTGGTAATATGTCAAGGGTGTATAAAAAATAAAAAATAAAAGGCACTATATATATGGTCTATCTACATATGTTGACAAATATTTTCTACATGATAATATTACGGAAACCTAACAAATTATGTACATATATCTAAATACAGTTTATATATACATGGAGTAAGAAGACAACTAACTTCATAAGGAGCTCTCACATTCTGTCTAGGTTGACACACACTAATAATTCGATCTCACACCATACTTCCAAAAAAAATTATTAAGTAAAAAAGAAAATTACAAGAGTTTGGTAGTCAAAGAAATATAACCCAGAAGACTATTGCCAATTATGAAAATGTCGATGTGAACAGAGTTGTCGATGTTTTGATTTACGGATAATGTCGATGTTGACGGATGTCTCAGGAAAAAAATGTAACTAAAAAAATAAAAAGTTTATAACTTTTATTGAAACTTTACAAAATGTAAAAAGAATCAATATTACTTGATCTGAACTATTTTTTTTATTAAATATGAAAGTTTTATCGCATTTAAAATATGAAATTATTATTATCGTGCATTGAGTGTAATTTCTATATGATAATACATACTCATTATTTATTACAAACAAAATACATAATATAATATAGTACATAAAAATTAAATGTCAAACATAAGAGAGTACTACAAGTTTTGAATATCTTTGATACCAAAATGCAATTTCTAGCAGACTGGAAAATAATAAGTAGGTCATGATCTTGATCAAAATATTACATTTGTTAATATATTACTCTTTAATAGTTTTGAAAGTACTTGATAATGAATCACAAGTATGTTTCCTATGGGGTGTTTGGTGCTAAGGTTCAATTCAGTTTAAATCACATTTTTTTTTTTTATCTTTTTCTGAAAAGTCAACATCAGTTTTACTATTTACAGTTACTATTACAACTTTATAACTCAAACTTTAAAAGTTCATAACTTTGCATATACAAGTCCAAATAGGATGATTTTTTTTAATTGCGTAGAATTTCGAAACAAATAAAACATGATCCATATTAATATTTTTTTCCCGAACACATTTTAAGGTTTTACATTTTTAACTCCATCAATTCAAATGCCTCACCAAACGCAAAATTCAATTCAACTTGAATCCAACCAAAAAAATTCAATTCCATCCCGTGCACCAAACACATACTTAGTCTTAGCTTCCAAATGGTAATCCATAAATTCGATATCATTGACTTATCCCACTTGATAGGTAGTCTTGGTGGATATGTAATCCGATCCGTCTCGATATCAATCTTTTGATTGATGATATACCCAAAGATCGAAGAAACCATCTCAATTTTGTACTTCTAAACTAGACCCCGTTTGAAAGCCATAAGGAGAATTTTAACCGTACGATACTCGGTTCCTAAGCGCATGAAATCAAACTTAAGACGATAAAATCCTCATCAGTTTGAGTCATTTCTGCTCACACTATGTCTTCTTGTATGTTGGTTTGGTATAACCTTTATGGGTTAAAAAATGCTATCACATTTTATTAATATTTAGATTTTTTTAAGTAATGTACCACAAAATTATTTTTTTTTCAAAAAAAAAAAAAAAAAAATCCCTGAGGTTTTGGATATTTTGTTTAAATATCTAAAAATATCCTGAATATTCACGGATATTTGCATATATTTTTAGATATTGTGGATATTTAAAAGATATCTCTTCCAGCTCCCCTCACGTTATCTATGTCGAGACTTAAAAATATGAATAATATCATGGAAATAACGATGATATCGTAGACATTTTCATAAAAGCACGACAATCTTTAAAAACCCCACACACCCAAATCTTCGTGGAGAGCCCGAAGAAGCCCCATCAATATTCACCTTCATCCATTCCAGTAGAGGAGGAAGCCAATTGACCAGAATCATGATACAAAAGGTCTATTTGCCAGAGTTTTCTAGAATTTACTTTTGGCTTTTTAGGTCCAAAAACAGCTTTTGAAAGTATTTAGATGTTCTGCCAAAAAAACTTCTAATATTCAGAAGTGTTTCCGGTCAGAGCCAAAACATAAATGTGGCTTCTGGCAAAAGCTTTTCTGAGTAGACATTAAAACTTGTATCAAAGTTTAAATTAAACATTGTAAACTTCTTGTTAATACTTTTATTATTTATTAGAAAATTTTAAAGATTATTTTGATCTCAAAAGCTATTTGGTTCCAAATAATTACAAAAAGGTCATAGTTTTTACTTCTCTTTTTCTACTAGCTAGAAGTAAAAGCAAAAACATTACTAATCAGGTGCCACGATAACCTTTACCAAGTAAATTGGTTTGAGAGCAACAAAGTCAATAATCAAAAGAAAGAGAAAATTCCCAATAAAACTCGATACACATCTATTCTCCTCTTTCATATTAGTGGCAATAGTAATTACTGTCTCAATTACCTCTTTCATGACTTATTTTATTTTATTTTGCTTTATGAGAGGCGGGTTAACAGCCTTCTTGGACACATCCTAATTACCTTCCGTGAATCAACTAATTTTGGTACACCTATTTTAGGCATCCATTAATGAAACTCAGTACACATCTATTCTCCTTATGTGTCATTCAAAATTTACTAATAGAATCGATTATTCATGGTATACATCAAGTGACATCTCAAACATTATCTAAATTTATTATTTTATTCTTCATAACTGAACATAGAGGGAGCGTGACTGATAATGAGAAGACTGTATAACGGGCATTTTTTTAAGTTATGTATATTATATATTTTCCTCAAAATTTACTCGGATTGTTTATGTCTGTGCTTTGCTGGCACATAATTTTCTAATCTCTTACTTTAGCTGGAGACAGATGCCCTGCCACGTTATGTCACCCTTTAAAGGATAAATATTGAACTTAAAAAGTAAAAGTATATTATGTGTTTCTCTCTCTAATCAAAGAGGGAAGTGTCTTCAGCACCAGGCAGGTAATTTAATGATTTCAAGTTCTTTTTCAGGAATTAAAAAATTAAGATAAACAAATATCAATAAACAAAGGAAGAAAAGAAAGTTCCATTCGTATCTTATGAAAAGAGACCTTCTATTCCCATTAAAAAAATAAATAAGAGTGAACGAAATATAAATGGATAACAGAAAAAGAAATAACTTCCTTACAATTAATTCAGTCTCATCAAATAAAATATACTAATTATTAATTAATTATTGACCCATTTCAAGTGATATTACTTTGCATTTATTTGTTATATATAATGGTGTCAAATCATGAACCACCGGAGAAGAAAGATATATATTTCAGAAGTAAAATTTGTATTTGTACTTGTGGTTGTTGTTGTTGTTAATATTTTTTTTTTTTTTTTCAGCCTGAGAATGATCATCCCTAGTTTGACTCCTAACTATGATAGTTTTAAATTTAAAATAGAAACCAAATTTGAATACTGACACTACAACAAGCTAATTAAACGGGTGAGATTGTATATATAATTTAGAAGATGGATATAAAAGAAAAAGTGTGCTAGCTAATACATAACATGGTAAATTCTTTTAGGTGGCATGCAAGGATTCCAAATCAGATTATATGTTTACTAGGGTTTTAAAGAGTGATCATAAGAAGCTATTAAAATTTGATTTTTTATTCTTATTAAGAGAGTAGTTCTGTTTTCATTCCGATTGTTCTTGTTAGCCTTTCGTAGATTAGTTCTTGTTTGTCTCTCTTATTAATTTATTATTTTCTTTTGTTAGTTTTTTTGTCTTGATCTTGATTTTTTTTTTTTTATGTGTTTTTCTCTTTTTATTAATAAAATCAGGGGTAGGTTTTGACATTGGTCGAGTTACTAAATGGGTACTAACCTAATGCTAACCTAGTTGAGATACACTAAATTTCGCTAATATAAAAGTTAGCCTCTCTCCATTTACATATATATGTAGAAAAAGGAAACCAGCCTTTTGGCTGGGAGTTTGAGGGCAAATGCAGAAAGAGCGCAAAGTGAAATGGAATAAAAGAGTCAACTTACAAAGTTTAAAGAAATAAGAAAGAAGGGTATATTTTTATTTTTATTATTTTGCTCAATTAAAGAGAGAGAGAGAGAGAGAGAGAGAGGTATATATGCACCAATTTGTAAAGAATGAGCTGTAAACTTTAGTTTGAAAGGAAACAGCTAAGCTAGGCTAATGTATAAGAAATGGCAAAGAAGTTAGGTACAATACTTGTTTTTGGTGAGACAGTATGGGGGATTTGTAGGTTGGCAAGCATATACAGTTTCTAGTTGTATATAGTGCTGTTATATATATATATACATATAAGTGTAGAAATATACAAATATTACAACTATTCATAAATATATATATATGTGCGTGTGTGTGTGTGTGTATTCATATCGTGAGGATATAGATGACATGGCACACGTGACAGTTCAAGTTTTTCACTGCTGGCCCACTTAAAGGAATGTTTATGTGGACACTAAAGGTTTTGCGTAACATGGAGAGCATGTGAGCCTGCACTTCCATTCTCATATTCATATACATACATATATAGATATATATATATTTGTCATTCCATGTGGGCTTTTTAAAACACCTTCTGTTATGTGGTTGTCCAAGCAAACAACACTTTAGGTTTCTCCTTTTTAACTTTATTCTTCTCTATAGTACTACTGTCAAAAAAACGAATGACAATTTTACACTGTCACTTCTATACTTTTTCACCATGCGAAGGGCATTCAACAAATATAAGTTAAAAGTTAAAACCATAGCTAATTCTTTTTTTCCCTTCGTTTTTCTTGATCATGAGACTATTAAGTGAGTTCTTTTTTCTAGAAAAGAAATTATTAATTTATACTTAAAATTTTCATTACGAGTCTTAATAATTACAATTTTGTTATTACTGATAATAATATCATCATCATGAGTTCTCTCTCTCTCTCTCTAATTGCAATTATCATGATCATGAGATAGGTTGGCCGTTGGCAAACTTGGCATACGAACCAGACATTCTTATTCAGGAGCCCACCAAAGGCAGATCGTATATGACAATTATAAATGTGTATATATACGGCCTTTTAATGTAGATGGCAACTTGTGGTAATTAAAAGAATTTAATAGCCTTTATATTTGTTTTCATTATTAATGATTAAGTGATGAGATCTATTTGATCTACTGTGACGCATTATCAAGAGTAGTAGAATAATGTAGTGCAAAAATTCTGAGGTTACTCAATTGAAAATAAATATGTAAATTAGACTTCTTTTAGGATGAAAATAAATATTTATGTTCAAGTACAAACCTTTCAATTAGCACCAATATCCCAGGATGAGGAGCAAGTTTACAACCACTGTTCTACTCAATGTTTTACAAGGCAAGATTTTGCTTAGCATACATGAATATATTCAAATGAGTGCCACTAAACTATTCTATACGACGTGTTATCAAATATATAGAAAATAATATCATTAAATCCCCTCTTAGGAGTAAACTACTCGCTAGTTTGCGACAATCAAGTAATGTGATAAGCATAGAAACAATAAACAAATTTGATAAACAACTGTTCCACCCTAGAGAAATTAAAATGAAAATTACAAAATTCAACCGAAGTATATATCGTTCTTGTCCTGTAGCTCCTCACATATCATTCTTAATGTCCTTCAATATTTCAAAATAACATTTTCAATATTATTGTAAACTTGTATTATGGATCTTTCCACTCAATTTTTACTGTGATAGGTCAAAATTAAATTTATGGATGTTATAAAAAATTCTGAGAATTTTCTTCTTAAAGAAAATATTTTGAAAATATTTTCAATTTATATTACCCTAGAACTATCATACCGCCATCCATAAAATTTTCCACCAAATTAAAATTTAATGAAAAATTTTAATCAACGACTTTTCTATAAAATCTAACCTTATTAGGTCAAATCCATAATCTTTGAAATCTTGCCATCCGTAAATATATCTACTTAATCAAATTTACATTTAAAATTTTTTCTTGGTCCTTTTCTTAAAATTTAACAATTCCGGGTCAGTATTAATTTTTTTTTTTATAAAAAACTTAAGCTATTATCTTTCTGTAATTATTTTAACCTACTTAGTAAAAAATAAATTATAAAATTCTCCGAATTTAATCAAGGACTATTATATTATCGATTCATTATACGAATAAAACAATGTAATAATAAAATTTTATACGTTAAAATATTAACAAAATATGGTTATTATTGTTATATGTATATATGTATACACATATATATTGTATAATTCGATATAACGTCTTCTAAGTATAGGGTTAGGTATTGGCTCCAAGCTCAAGCTTTAAAAAAATAAAAATAAAAAAAACAGTAGGAACCAAGCCTTACGTCATCCTTGACAGCCCTATGGGCTTTATGAACCTCCAGCCTAGTTTGTCCTTGAGGCCCAGGCCTTGTGTTTGTAATCAGGCCCATGTAGTCTTTGTTACGCAGAAAAGAGTGACTTGGAGAGCACACCTAAGGATTAATGTACCATTTAGAGCGGCTTGAGGATTTTTCACCTCCTAGATAAGTTAAATGTCAAACATAGGGTTAATTTTAAAAGTAGCACCTGTAGAAAAAATATTATTAAAAATAGTACCATGTTTTTTCCCTTCATTATTAGCACTGTCACGTCATTTTATCTTCTAATATGTGGATCCCAGAAGCATTTAAGGGATGCCAAATATTTGGGTTTACCCCACTTCCCACCCACCAAATCTCTCTCGTTTGTCCTAACCTGATATCAAACCATTTACAATGTTTTAGAGAGAGAAACTCTCATTTAGAGAGAGAAAGAGTTTCCACCACCTACAAAAACCGTCGGAAACCGATCCATAATTGCTCGGAAACCATCCGAAGCCACCATCAACGCCCTCTATAAAGCTTTTGGAAGTCTGTGAACGTCGGATAATCTTCTAAAACCACCCATGTCCAAACTCAAGAAGTTGGCGGAGAAAAACATTACTCCCGAAAAGAGGTTTCTCCGAGTAATGGCTTCAGCAGATAAAAGGCCACCGACCGAGAAATTTCCTAAAAAATCGGCACCAGAGAAAAAGAGAAGGGTGCCCGAGGAAGGGTTGAAGAGAAAGCAGGGGGAAATCGAAGTTAAGGAATCGAAGAAGGCGAAAAGAGCCGTAGAGAAGAAGATCTCGGAAGCTGAAGAGGTAAAAATGTTGTATTTTCGTATATATGTTTAAAAAATTTGCATTTTTAATATACATTCAGTAAGAATGTGCATTTTTAATGAGGATGTTTGCATTTTTTATTGATTATGTAAAAAAAAAAAAAAAAAGTTTGCATTTTTATATGTGTTTTTGATGAGTTCTACATTTCTAATTGATTTGTTAAAAAATAATTTGCATAAAAAACGTAAAAAAAAATAATTTGTATTTTTAAATAATCACATTAACGACCCGCCTATCGTAGGCCGTTACCTTACATACTTACTTACTACATATGAAAACCTGAGCTAAATATTTTTTTATTTTTTATTTTTTTATTTATTATTATTTTTTTTTACATACAATATAAAACTTGAACTGAAATCTTTTTTAATAATTACTTACATACATACTTGTACATGAAATTAGCTACATATCATAGTAAAGAAATCTTGTACTCAATTACAACATATTTAGCGTAGCATAATTTAACAAAAAGAAACGTAGTAGTTCCCGTCCCACAGTTTCACAGTTTGTCTTGCCATGCTCCACTGTCTTGTATCAAGCATTGCTATAAGTTTGCTTACCTACAGCATAAACATGAACTATGAGCTTTCGCTCAGCAAGCACAACTATTTATCCGCAACATATTACATAATAACCTAATGCATGAATCAATTATGCTTTCTTACTGTTTCATAAGTTAGCATAATTTTTAGGGCCCTTACATAACATAAATGTACGTACCGTGGCGCGCTGCCATGGAGTGGTTGGGGCGGCCAGCCCTGTCCAACTCAAACCATGAACCAAACCCGACCTAACGCGGGTCGATACGACATATTGCATCCTGCTTATCATAATGATGTTTTACATCTTGTTCTTATCTTGTTTCATTCTTGTAACCTTATTTCATGATCATAACCAGTTCCTTAACTGAAACTGGGATTTCATATCTTACCGATTAACTTATCATTAATGAGCATGCTTCGTGATGCCATAATATCAATTTATTCATCACATGAACATACATGCTCTAACATACTTCATATATCTCATAACATAAACTTAAAAGCATACATGCCGTAACATTCATCATTTCATGGAGATATACATACATACATACCATAAACATTCCTCGTACACATAGCATCATGAACTTGGTATCATACAAGTCATAAGCATTTCATCATACTTATATCATCATATACTTAAAGGCATACAACAATCAGTTTTGTTTATGCTGTAGGCGGAGTCGTACTAACTTTTACTGCGCCTTGAGTTAAATTACTTCACTCAAACAAGTTGTTTTCCTGTTTTCAAGAAATCATAGGATAAGCATCATCCTATCATAACTTCATAACGATCCTATTAGCTAACAAACTACAAATCCTAAAATTCAAACTCCTTTTTGAATTTTTAGTAAAACCCTAAAGTTCTCAAAACCGGGTTTTAAAACTATTACATAGTGTTTGGTACTTTTCTTACAAATCAGTTTAAAATTTGAAAAAGTTTTCTTCTTCAAAGTTGTAGACCTTTAAGTCTCCTACAACTTTTGTTTTTAACTCAAAACTCAAATCTGTCTTTAACATGCTTGTTTCTGCCTTTGAAAATTCTTCAACCATATATACTAGTTATAATTTGGTCTCGGGTTTTTGCAAAAACAAAGGTCTTAGGGGTCTTGTTTTCAAAAACTGTCCACGTTGACCCCTAGGATTTACCCTTCTCTACAACTTTACGGTTTTGACTTTTTCCAAATTCGGCCTCTAAAAGTCTCAAACTCTGGTTATTAGAAAAACCGTTCAGTTTTGATCCTTATTCATGCATACTTAAACCATAGTGAATAAAACTTAACAAACTAAGCTCATGCTCATACTCAATGATCTTATACTCAAACCCTAACTGAAACTTGAATAAAGAACTAGAGGATTCAAGTATTTACCTCAAGTTCCACGGATTAAAATCTTTAACTAGAGCTTTGAAATTTTCCTCAAACTTTCTATGCTAACCGAAAACTCTTTCTCTTGTTTTCTCCTCTCTCCTTTTTCTTTCCTTTCTTTTCTCGGCTCCTAGGGCAGAACTAGGGAGTATGTGCTGCTTATGTATGTGTTGGCTAACAAAATATAATGAGAGAACCTTCACCTATTTATAGGTGAAGCATAACTCTTGGAATTGCTCAAAAGTCCCTAGAAGAATGCAATTTGACCTTGATTTCTTGAGAGGTGGCCGGCCAAGATGCCAAGTAGCCAAGCTAGGGTGCTTACTCATGATAGCTAGGAACCTTGAGGTGTCCCTTCCTTAGTGTGGCCGGCCTTAGGTGGAGCTTGTGCTTGCTTTTGCTAACAACAAGTAAGCCTAGCAAGCTTACTAAGCTAGCCTATGGTGCATGATGTGTCAAGAGCTAGAAGAGTTCAAGAAATCCATCTTTTGTAATTTATCTATTGGTCCCTAAGGCTGCAAAATTTCTCCTTAGTCCCTATGTGTTGGCCGGCCTTCCATGTCCTAAATTGCCAAGCAAGCCTAGCTAGAATGCTTGCTCATCAAAGCTACAAGCTTGATGTGGCATTCTCTTGAGTGATGGCCGGCCCTAGGGTGAGGTGTGCAAGCCTTGGCTTGCCAAGGGGGCTAGGCTAGGGAGTCTAGGGTGTGGATTCATCAAGGCTAGGCCAAGAGGTGTTGCTTCCTCAAGTGGCCGGTCATGGTGTGGCTTTGGCAAAGCATGAGCTTGCCATGTGAGCAAGACTAGTCCATGTTGCTCACCAAAATGGATCCATGTGTTGGTTCTTTGTGGTGGCCAGCCTTGGTGCTTAGGTGTGCAAGCCTTGGCTTGCCAAGGAGCAAGGCTAGGAGGGTGGCTCATCCAAGCTACAAGCATGAGGTGTCTCTCCCTCATGTGGCCGGTTTTGGTGAAGCCAAGTGAGACAAGATTGCTAATTGAACCATAACTCAAATTTAACCAAGCAAATCAAAGTGCTTAGTTACTAAACTTAGGGCATGATTTGTAAACTTTTAATGACACTTAATTTCTTCTAATTTGCATAATGCTCCTCAAAAACTAAATCCCTTGTTTACAAATTTACATAATTGCTGATAAGTCCACAATTTTTCCCAAAATTACACTTTAGCCCCTAAAGGCAAAAATATTTACACTTTAGTCCTTATAGATTGGCCGACTAAATTAAGCCTTCTAAACTTCAATTTATTGCTAAATCCTTCTTAAAAAGACTTCTTTAACTTTAAAAACTTCAAAATCATGAACTTTCTTAAATTTATAAATTGACCCCTAAACATAAAATATTTACATTTTGGTCCCTGTAAAGTGACCAATCATGGCAATGACACTTGTCATCTGAGGTGCCATTCTTAAAAGCTTTGTTTGGCTTATTTCCTGAATGCAGTCCATTTTTATACTAACATAGATATTCATATACTGTTTTTCAACTGATAACAGTATAATATAGCTGGACCCTCGTCCAAAACCTACCTGAACTGCGTATAGGATTTTCTTAAAATTATAAACTACCACATAGAGTCATAAATCATAACTTACCCCTTTTTAACCAAAGGGTCTTAAACTAATATTATTGAATCTTTCAACAAAAGATTCAACAATTTTTCTTAGAAAACATATCGTATAACATATAAACATACATAACATAGCTGTGATTCTTAACAAAAGAAATCATAAGCTTATAGAAAATTTGGGTCATTACAATCTACCCCCCTTAAAAATTTTCGTCCCTGAAAATCACTACAAGTAGGGACGGTTCTTTGGAACCGTAGTGTAAAGTCGGACTTTACACGACGGTTCATTGGAACCGTAGTGTAAAGTTACTCCGCGAGGCACTTTACACGACGGTTCTTTGGAACCGTAGTGTAAAGTCGGACTTTACACGACGGTTCATTGGAACCGTAGTGTAAAGTGGCTCCGCGAGGCACTTTACACGACGGTTCTTTGGAACCGTAGTGTAAAGTCGGACTTTACACGACGGTTCTTTGGAACTGTCGTGTAAAGTGCCTCGCGGAGCACTTTACACGACGGTTCCAAGGAACCGTCGTGTAATCTCCGTCGTGTAATATACTTTTTGTAGTAGTGCCATGGTAACTTATTGATATATTAATGACCAACTAGTCATTTATGTAATGACTAAGTGGTCATTTTTGTAATGATCCATGTTAATGACAGTTACCGTGTTCCCCTTTTGCAGGAAGAGGGAGATAAGGAGAAAGAAATTGCAGAAGATGAGGATGACAAGGGAGAAAATTATGAGGAAATCCTGAAAATGTGTGTTGAGTATACCTTATATGTAAATGGTCATTTCTGTAATGGTCAACTGGTAATTTTTATTATGACCTATTGTGAAATTATACATTAAAAATATAAAGAGTGCCAAGAAGGAAAGGAGGGAGAAGCCAAGGAAAATGAGGAGGAAAAATTTGAAATCGGCAAAGGAAAGGAGGAGAAGAAAAAGCCTGACATGACAAAGGAAAAAAAAAGAGGAAAAAGAGGATGAAGAAGCCAAGGGAGAAAAGGAGGAAAGAAAGAATGAAGAAGCATCCAACAAACACTAGGAGAGCATAAATGATGTGGACAAGAACGGTCTAGACCTGTGATTGAGATTGGCTCACCAGCCCATGCTCCGACGAAGGTCAATTATGCCCTCCTACAATGTCTCTCAGATGAACCTCCTACAGAGAAGCTAGAGGAGTTCAGGGAGTGGATAAAGAAAGGATTATTGAAAAAGCCTCCTCAAGGGTAATTTGGTTCTGACGAAGAAATGTCCATTTGCTTTGAAAATGATATTTAATATTGTCCTTACTAATTTAATTATTTTTATTTTTAGGAAACGACCTCTCTGATACATCGTAAAGTATGACACATTGGACAAACTCCATGACCTAGGATTCATGGCAGTTGAGAAAAAAAGTTGGTTTTATGAGTTAGCAACATCTCCTGTGTGGCTCTGGGATGAAGTAAGTAATCTTTTTTTTTTTTTTCTTTTCTTTTTTTTTTTCCATGTACTAAATTTTTGTTAACCTTGTGTGAAGTAGGTACTTTTTGTGCTTACTCGTATAGTTTTTTCATTTGCTTCTGGTTTGTTTATTTAACACATTGACGTTGCATTCTATTATATAAGGAAGAAGATCATGCATTTTCCCGAACTGGTATAACGAAAGGTCACAACAGTAGACACGTTTTTTAGTGCCAAAATTGGTGCATTGTGACGTGTCTACAAGAAATCACCATATAAATTTGACTGGGGATCGTGTGATTCTTTAATGAAGATCATATATAGCGTCTGTATCCGATGTGGTTTGTCATGGTTTGAGGTGAACACTTTGCTAATACCAATGCACTTGGAAGATTTGAAACACAGGGTATTAGCAAAGCTCGACCTTCTGAATTGGACCATTGAAGTGTATGACTCTCTTCATCATGAAGGCCCTCACAATTACAAGGTTCGAGAAACATTAGAATGTATGTCAAAGTTTATTCCAATGCTAGCTAATAGGATTAGTTTGTTCGAATTCAAACCAAGGGACCCTCCGGGAATTTACCCAATACCTGTCACCATCATGCAAGATATCCCTCGATAAAAAAATTGGTGAGTTAATGTATTGATAATGTTTTCCTACAACCTTCATAACAGTAATAATGATGTGCTTTGTGATTCATTCTTGTTCGTTAACCGTGAAACATGGTGACTGTGGAATTTTTACTATAAAATGTGATGAATGCTTGATAGAAGAGAGGGACGTCCGTTATTGGGTTATTCAGGGACGCATAAATATGTTTCGGGAGTGACTAACATGTTATTTGTTGTGTTATGCAAAGAGAAAGATTGAAGATAATTACAAAAGTGATGAGGATGTGGATTGATAGACTTATAAATAACTTTTTTTTTTTTTGAAATCTTTTTAAATTTCCATGATGTTAATAGCCTCATTATTTTATTCATTGTAAACCATATTTAAAGGTGTAGATGTCCGTTTGTTGCAACATGTAATGGTTAACATGACCATTTGTGCTCTTTGATATATTTTTGTCAAACCGTAGGCATACATGTCACAATGAAATTGACCAGGTGGTCATTATGAAAATGACCATTCCTATTAAACTCTCAAATATTAGACAAATCCATGTTTTTTTTTCCATTATACACAACATATGTCAACTCCCATGTGTGTTTTAGAATCCCGGTTGTTATATCAATTTCTAAATATTTTTATCAAACCGTAGGCACACAGGTCACAATGAAATTGACCAAGTGGTTATTATGAAAATGACCATTCCTGTTAAACTCTCAAATGTTAGGCAAATCCATATTTTTTCCCCATTATACACAACGTATGCCAACTCCCATGTATTTTTTAGAACCCCTTTTGTTACATAAATCTCTAAATATTTTTCTCAAACCGTAGGCACATAGGTCACAATGAAATTGACCAGGTGGTCATTATGAATATGACATTTCCTGTTAAACTCTCAAATGTTAGGTAAATCCATGTTTTTGGGAAGTCACAATCATTCATGATACCTAATTCCATAAACCCACAAGCGTAGTACTTAAAATCAATGACATAAAGTTATAACAAACTGCGCATAACTATAGATACAAAATAATGATAAAATCATCACATAATGACACTCTGAGTTATCAAATATCTCTGCGACCTTGTTGTTGGACCTATGCATAACGGTACTGGGTTAGTATAAGTTTGCCGGTTGTATCCATAACCATGACATCTGCCGCACCAAATAGTCTTCGGTTCCTCACCTTGGGACAAAATCGTACTAACCATTGGCCTTCCGAGACCACGTTTTGTCTTGGGGGAATTGACAATTTGGGATCTGACTTCTTCAAAAATATCCCAGCCCTCCGAGCTGCCAATCAGATGGACTACAGGTGCATAGGCTGCATAGAGATAATCTTTCGTGTAGTATTGAGAGCAGTAATTGTACGGATCAATTCATCGGTAGTTACAGACGGCCATAGCATAAGGACAAGGAATTTGATCCACCTGAAAGTGTCTGCAGGTACAGGTCCTTTCTTTCATACCTACAATCCAGGTCTGAGCAGCCTTGTTAGTAACGGTATACTCAAACTGATCAGCTGGTCGAGGCTGTAAACAAAGGGAAGTTGAAGACATTAGTTTCTTCGAAGTCATTATCAACATTAGTGCAATGTTGTTTATAAAATTACCAATCATTACAAAATTTAGCGTATATCGTAAGTCATGTTTTAGTAGTTATCACGTACCGTTACTGTTAGTCTTAATAAAAACTGTGTGCGAAGAAGTTTCTCTGCCTAGGGGGCCAATTTCGATGTAAGTTTCAGAGCCTCTTCACGTCTCTCGACAAACTATTTTTGTAGTAGTTCCCTTAACCATTCTACCAAGAATCTCACTGCATTAACATGGCTTTCCGATCCACACTATTCAATGACTTTGCAATGTTGGTTGTATGATTGTATACCTCCGTCCATTGAAGTATGCTCGCGATCAAATTTTAGGATCTGCCTGCAAAAGGTATCGGTGTATGTCGGGGTTACAATTTCGGATGGATTTCATATGACGCTGGTGCTCACTGACAAGATACGCCCTCAATGCATCGTTAAAATAGGTCTTCATAGGGCCTTTAAAATTTTTGTACCTCGTCTTCAAGTTTGCAGCCAAGTGTTGAAGGCATATCCCGAAATCAGCATCTGGATAGACAATGTTGGCTGCATATTCGATACCCTTACGCCTATCAGCAACAATAACAAGAGACTCTCGCGTGCCTATTGAATCTCATAGCTTCTCGAAGAACCATTTTCACGATTCATTGGTCTCCGATAGAATGATACCAAAAGCGAGTGGAAATATGGAGCCATTTGCGTCGTGACCATAAGCTGCAAGCAGCATTCCTCTAAACCTAGCCTTTAATGCTGATCCATCAACCACAATTACTGAACGACAATGAGGCCAACCATTCTTCGATGCAGCTAAGCATATGTAGAAGTATTTTAAACTCTTTTCTAAGTCGATCTCAATGTGAATGTCGGAGGTAGGATTTTTTCTCTTAACCATTTCACCATAGGCGGACAGAACTGTAAAGGGCCAAGAGAGGTCATTATTAAAAAATAATTACCATGTGGTAAATATATAAGTTACTATGCCGGTCATTAACATAATGACCAGGGGAATTTACCTTTGTATGACTCTGCTCATCGCCCCTCAAGCTGGTCAATGTAGCTTCCTTCCCTCGCCATGCTCTTAGATAATTAAAAGACACTCCAAATTCGTTATGCATGTCCTGCATCATTTTTCGAGGTCTATATGAGATATTAGTCGGATCCAAGTATTTTGCCTTCACATACTCCAAAATCATCCAACTTGACGATGACGCCCTTGAACGATTTCAATATAGCAAGTATGGACATCATCGTACCTCTTTACAACAAACAATTCACTACCCTTCATCCTTGTCGCACGTAACTACCATGGACATCTCTCTTTATCTATACATACCACGTGCAATAGAGTAGATGTCGACCTCTTCACCTTGAATTGGTAGTGTTTACTTATAGTATTGCAATAACTTTTTGTTATCAAAAATATTATTTATACGCATTGTGATAAGTATAAAATCAGCAACAACTACTGAGCCATAAAAAACTGTCACTACCAGGTACATGAACATATTGAGTTCTAGTAGTATTGACAATAGATTAGACTCCGATGCTTCCTGCTATACTTTTCTCGTTTGAATCACGAGCAGCATCCGCAACATTCAATTCCCCGGCATTACAATCATCATGGTTCATGCCGAAGTCGTTGTTCAATAATTCATGTTGCTCTTCAATACCATATTCCATGTGCAAATCCAGACCTACTGTCGGAGAAGGGATGTGAGGAGGGCTAAGAGAAGGGATGATAAGATTGTTAACAGCTACAGGTCGCATGACTTCATTACTCTGTCCACCGTCCCTAAAAGGTTGCACGTCTATGTGGTTGCTTTCCCCTACCTCAGGTGGTATCGCTTCGGCCACAGACTCATCCAATACATCGATGCTAATTGGGAATTTGCTAAGCACATAAACATCCTTCTTCTTCAGTTGTATGTAGAAATTAACGTCAACATCACACTGTATCCTCACAGGAGACATTTCAGATTCAACGGCTTATCTCATGACTATAGTCTTGTCTAGGCCCCTAATTCCAATAACACTCCTCACCAACTCAATAAGACCAACATAAGTTGCGGAAAGGGGCACCAATATTCCCTTCATTTCTCCACCAACATATCTCAATATACCGTCCTAATGACCATTATATTTGATGAAAACACAAACCGCATCCATTCTTGAATAAAACAGCAAGAAGTTAGTCAATATTATAATTACATTATAGAGAAAGAGAAAATGATGACATATATAAAGAGAGGACTTATATATTGTGGGTGGTCATAATAAGAATGACCTGTTGGTCATTATGAAAATGACCATTTGTATTCAATTCTCAAATATTAGGCGAAACAAAAGTTAGGCAAATTCATGTATTTTCCCCATTTTACACAACGTATGACAACTCCCATTTCTGTTTTAGAACCCTTGTTGTTTTATCAATTTTAATTTATTTTTCATTGGCTCAGAGGTCACAATGAAATTGACCTTGTGGTCATTATGAAAATGACCAGTTTTATTCAACTCTCAAATGTTAGGCGAAACAAGAGTTTGGCAAATACGTTTTTTTTTTTCTCATTATACACATTATACACAACGTATGAAAACTGTCATTTGTGTTTTAGAACCCCTGTTGTTACGTCAATGTCAAAATAAATGTATCATATCATTAGCACTGAGAAGGTCATAATGAAATTGACTTGTTGGTCATTATGAAAATGACCATTTGTGTCCAACTCTTAAATGTTATGACAACTTTCATTTGTCATTTAGAACCATTGTTGTTACCCCTATTAGTCATTATGACAATGACCATTTGGGTTATACTATATGCAAATATATATTTTTTTCATGATGGTCAAAATCATAATTTTCATTTGGTAAAAATATTATATATTCACCGATTTGGTCATCATAATGATGACCAAAAGGTCATTATGTTGTTTGCCATTAGTAGTGTTGAAATTTTTTTGGAACGAGAAATATTACAATAAGAGACCAAAAAAACACATGAAATCTATCTTACTACCCACAGGTGCTACATGAGACAACATATTATGCAAGATCTTACCCTCAAAAGTTTAACATAGTCTTATTTTAGATTATAATTCAAAACGCAAACCCATTTAAAGCATATACAAACAAATAAAACCAAATAACAAGTAGCATTACCTCATATTTGTAATGCCCCGACCTACGTAGGGCCGTTACCGTGCTTGCATACTAAATCTTATGGCGACCCACCTTACGTGGCTGCTATTTCACACTTAACATACTTAAATATACTATCGTATTTCGTAAAAATACGGAAATACTTTTTTTTTAAACATTTCTTTTTAAACTCAAACTTAAAACTTAACTTATACTTATACTTATTTATATGTACTCACTCGAGTACCGATCTTTCAAACCACATATTTTTCAAATCATATTAGTTATCATAGTAGTAAACACTGTCCAAGTACTAAGTACCGGTGCCATCAAATTAGTATAACATATCACAAACATATATATTTTTTTAAAACATGTGGCGGAGTCCAACCCAAATTTCACAGTCTGCAGCACCATCTCTCCACAGTCTTGCATCAAGCATTGCCGGTAGGTTGCTTATCTACAGCATGAACGTAAGTTATGAGCTTCTGCCCAGTAAGTACAACTTTCTATTCCGCAAAAACATTTTAGTAAAAGAATGTATGCATAAACCAATTATGCTTTCTTATGAACCGATTATGCTTCCATTATGAACTTATTATCTTGTTTAACATATGGGCCACTTGTGTATGTACCAAATGTGCGCAATCCACAAAAAGTTAAGGTTTGCAAGGTCCCTAACAATTCTGGGAATCATATACATAACCCTTCACGCATCAACTGAAGGTTGATTATTCCCTCACGCATCAACGGGAGATTGATAATCATATACATAATCCTTCACGCATACATAACCCTTCACGCATCAACGGAATGTTGATTATTCCCTCACGCATTAACGGGAGGTTGATAATCATATATATAACCCTTCACGCATCAACGGAAGGTCTGAGAATTTCTTAAACATACATAATCCTTCACGCATCAACGGGAGGTTGGTACGACACCTTACTTGTCTTGGTTTTGTCTTAGCCTTGTCATGTGATTTATTATCAATGAGCATGCTTACATGATGCCATGATAATAAAACATAAATCATAGTGAACATGATGTCACAATAATAAAACATAAAATATAAGACATAAACATAAAACATATGCACATCATGTAAATCAATGCAGAAGTTTTTGAAAAACATGCAAAGTAACAAAAACATTTTGCCCATGCTGTAGGCGGAGTTGTACTTACAGGTCGTCTTATGCTCTTGGTCTATCGTTCCATCAAGGCATGACAATATGTCATATTCCTGTTTCAAACATGACGTAAGATAAGAGTCGTCTTATTTACTACAAATCATAATATACTAGATCGGTATCTAATCCGATTATCTTTAGTAATCATAGATACAAATCTTATCATAGTAAACTGATATCCTATCCGATTACCATTAATACCTCAACATAGTAAACCGGTAACCTATCCTGTTACCAATGATAATCATGGATACAGGCCCTAACATAACAAATCGGTATCCCATCCGATTATCATAGGTCATACACTTGTTACCATATTCTTATATAACTTAGTGTATTTTCTTTTCTTAAAAACATCTTGTTTACTTGAAAATGTAAATTAAGTATTTCTTACCATAATACTTAAAATTGCCTTTTTGAACTCATTTTCATAAAATCTCAGTCTCTTTTTAAAGAGATCATAAAACCTTAAAACTACTTTTAAAGCATCCTTTTAATTAACTGGAATGCATGTGTGCAAGAAATTTTTAGTACCATGCACAGTTTTGAAAATCCTGTGTAGGAATTTCTTGTACCCTGCACAGTTTTGGAAATTCCATTTTATCTTTAAATAGGTTTAGAATTTAGGAAAAATTTCTTCATGAAAGTTGTAGATCTTATCGAAACCTACAACTTTTTTCTTTGATCAAAACTTAAATCTGCCATTAACTTACTCGTTTCTCCTTTTGAAAAATTCTGGCCATGTACACTGTCTGTGCAGGCCAGTCTCGGATTTTGATAAAAACCGAGGTCTTTGGAGTCTTATTTTCAAAATCCATCCAAGTTTTCCCCTAGGATTTTCAATTCTCTACAACTTTACAGTTGTGAATTTTTCCAAAATCTGCCTCTAAGGGGATTAAATTTCACTTTTCAGAAAACTGTCCAGTTTGAATCCGAAAATTGGCAGTTTTCATTTTTTGTTGGTTTTTGCTTAAAAAGCCATGCACACTACCTCAAACGGTCTCAGCCGTGAGCCTACGTCAACATGCAGCGTGTTGGATTCGTCCTTAACATTCATTCATACACTTGTTTCATCATCATGAAAGCATAATATTTGATAACCTTCAAGTTAACCAAATTGTGTTCTTAGGTTAAATTTTTTAACCAACACACTTAGATCATTTCCATATTCATCATTCACCAATAACCATATTCACAAGCACTTGGTGAGCAATCATACCCATAACACTCATTTAAGAGCAAAACTCAAACCCATGGTTAGATCTAGAAATCAAATCATCCTAAGCATAGATCTAGGCATAACCAACCACATAAAATCATAACATAGGGCAAAATAAAAATGGTGAGCTTATGCTTACAACCCAAGCTTGAAATACATATAAATCCTTGATCAAACTCAATGGAAATCTTAGAGGGTTTAGAGAAATACCTCTAAAGCTTTGAAAAGTTGATCTAGGCTTTGGGTTGAAAAATTTCTCCTTCCTTGTTCCACCAACACCAATCGGCCACTCACTCTCTTTCTCTCTCTCTCTTTTTTTTTTTTTCGGTTCCTTAGAGGGAAGTTGAGAGAGAGAACTAAAAACTTTGAGGCTCAACTAAATAGTCCAAACTCAACCTCACATCACTTATTTATAGGTGAAAATTCTTGATTTTTCACCAATTATTTTTATTCTTAAAATTGCATATTAGGGTTTAAAAGCAAAATATTTGCTTAAAGTCTCCCTTAGGTGGCCGGCCATGTGGCTGAATTTTGGGACCAAAAAATCTCTTAAAAGTTATCTACTAAATCATCCAATCAAAATCTTCCACACATTTTTTTCCAATTTTCAAAAATCCCAAAATTCACATATATATCCAAGATTACTTGGCCTCCAAGTAAGGCCAAGTTTGGCCTTTCCTCTTAATATGCAGTCCATTTTCTTACTAATGCAGATATTACAAATACTGTTTTCAACTATTAACAGTACTGCAATACTAAACTGCAGTCCAGAATTCCTCTGCACTTAACTGGACCGCGTATTGAATTTTCTTAGGACTTGAAACTATTTAGTCCTCCTTGCTCCAAATATTATTCGTGATTTTTCTGGAGCAGTCACATACCTTATTCTTACTTCTTCATCCGTAATGACGGTTTATCGCAGTATAATTTTCATACTGCTTACTATACTGCAGTACCGTCTTAATCAGGTCATAAATTATTCTTGTCATTTATTGGCCTGAACAAAAATCATATTTCATGTTTTGGCCTTTTTCATCATAAAGCCTTATCCTTGACCTTAAACTATCATTGAGTCTCATAATACTTATAAGAACTCAAACATACTCTGATAATAAAATTATGAATTTCACATTAATATTCATAATTTTCATAAAATATCACATAAACACATAGTACAGACTTAAATTCATTTACATATAAGGAAATCATGAGTTCGTAAAAAATTTAGTTATTATAATATTTGCACTTGATCTAAGCTAGAACGAGGCTGATGGGAAGTGGGAAGAGTTTCAAATGGACTAGGAGCTGAGTTGGAAACTTCGGTTCAACTATGGTGAGGATAGAGAGGGTGAGGTGAATAGAGTGAACAAAGATGGGGAGAGATTTGTTGGAATAGAGTGAACAAAGATGGGGAGAGATTTGTTGGACTTAGAGTGAGCTCAGATCTTCAACAATGGTGAAGAGAAAGTGCGTAAGGCTAAGGTGAGAGGAAAACAAGGGAAGAAAAAATGAAATTTAGAACTAGGACTTATATATTGTGGGTGAGGGGGGGAGGGGCAGGAAAGTGGGAAAAACTTCAGTTTAGGGTTGGCTGAGGGCATTTTTTACTTTTTACAGCCACCTCAATTAATGTTGATGACGTGATAATACTAGCAATGAAAGGAAACAAAAGTGGTGTTATTTTTAATAATATTTTTCCCACAGGTGCTACTTTTAAAATTAACTCGTCAAACATAATATGTTTTCCTAAATTACCCCCGTCGGCCAAAATGGTAAACTGGTAGATTATTATTGATAATATTCTAATGTCACCGGAATCAACATGGGCCACTCGACAATCTCCAATCACCATATAATTTGCAATTGCCGAGGAGTATTCTGGTAGATTATTTTTTGATAATTTACAATAATAATTTTTATTTTGAACACAAAATGGTCGCCCGCCTTCGGCTCTATACAACAGAGAGTAATCTAGTATATTACTCAGTGTAATCTATCATATAATTTTTTTGTTCAATCGGATTGTTTTCTGTAGAGAAAATTAGGGGGTGAACCATAACGTGGACACCTCCTTATATTTGTACCACCCTTTTTACCCCTGCTTAAATATACATATTTTAGGTTGACCCCCTAATTTTATAAAATGGCATACATATAAATCTTAATATTATGGTGAGTACAAATAAAAGGAGGTGTCAATTTTATGGCATTCCTGTGTTTTTCTCCAATTTATATTCTATTGGATTATTTATATTGTTATGAATATTTTTTATATTCTACCAAATTTTTTATTTTATTCTACGACATTGATTATCATAATTTATCAGATAAATTTTCTATTCTACCAGATTAATTATCAACATCATAATGAAAAATCCTATTACAAAAAAAAAAAAAAAAAAAAAAAAAAAAAATTAGACCAAAAAATATAAAATATATATACAAGAGAAAAAAATGATGACACTAAAATTTATCATTCCAAAAACAAATTCCAAAACATAAATTAACCAAATCATATTATCATAACATCATAAACAAAATAACCAAGCCAGATTTTCTTATGACATAAGTTGCACAAACGAACTGTTGGTTATCATGATTTGATTTAAAGTAATGAAATAGATTATTTAAATATATATATATATATATATCAACAACACCTATGGTCTCAGATATTTATTATAGTGATTAATCAGACTAGTTAATTACCTATTGACAATAACTATCTATGGGGCTTCATCAAATTTTTCGATTTTTTAACATAATGAACAATCCTTGTAAGGTAGCATGTCCAGCAAGGCTTCTCAACCCAAGGCCTTCCAAGCTATTCTCTTTGCTATGGAACAAGTGATGCGTGAGCACCGGCTAATTCTCAACTTGATCAGTTTTCTCATTCCAATGCTCAATGGCAGAGGTCTAAAAGAAATCCTAGATGGAGGCTTAAAAGAATCTAACCTAGGATACACTTCTAAGGTTCTTGTTATAACACTAGGTTTGGCAAATCTCATATGGGGCTCCGAAATGGGACCACGGCAGCCATTGTCGAATAGCACACATTGCTTGAACTAAGGAATCCCTTATATATGATGCAAAAGCATATATAAGCAAATCGGTCGATAATATCAAATCCGATGAATCAGCCCAGTCCCAAATGAATTGGCTTATTTGAAAAGAGCCTTGTTCTTTGGAAGATCCACCCTACAATATGGGGTCAAAAAGTCAAAATAAATGATTTTAACCCTTAATAAAAAGAAAACTAATTATTGAATCCCTTAAGGGATAGGGCTAAGCGGAGCGAAAAATATTTTATTGCGAATGAACAAGATATTGAAGAATTGTCTATACGTAAAATCATAATTATTGATACGGGCAAGGAGGAGAGATAAAACTGCGAAGAGGAGAAAGTGAGGGCGTGCTGAAGTGAGTAGAGAGAGAGAGAGGCTGTGAGGAAACAGGGAGAGAGGAGAGAGATGACGAATTGAAGGCAGAGAGGGGCGGAGGAAGAAAGAGAAAAAAATTGTTCTAAGAGAAAAAGTAGAGAGAGATGGGAGAGATAGAGCTGAGTAAGGTGTAGGGTAATTTATTCATTTTATTAGAAAGTTAAAAAAAAAAAAAATTCTATATGGGTCCCAATAAACAAATACAAAGCTTCATTCTCGATCTATCATCGACTTAAGCATTTTCAGTTCTGAAATGAATAGGGGTTCCAAGAGAGAAAACTCCCTGACGCTCAAATCTTCTATCTCAAGAAAATTCTCATAATTGAAAATGATAAGAGTTTGGTTAGAGTAATCAAGAAAAGCATATCTTTCTCTATCCCACACACCTTATTTGTTCGTAGACAAATGAGTGTGCGGAACATGATCTTTAGGTCGAATTTCAATCGTTCTTACTCAATTAATATAATAGTGATCCTTATTTTTAATTGTATCTATTATCATCGATCTTTAATCATACGAGGCTATATTCTTCTTTATGTTGTTTCGTATTCATTTCCTTGAATCGTTTGGTCATTCCCACTCTTAGTCATTCATTGTGTCTAATTCATACTCTTTACTTGAATGTTTTTCATCTGCTTTAGATCTCTTTAATTAAGTTGCACTACTACAGTTTACGGATTCGACGACGGTTAAAAACCGTCGTGGTAAGTTTTCCACAACGGTTTTCTAACCGTCGTCAAATCAAGGGTCGTGGAATCTTTTCAGATTCCACGACGGTTTTTTACCCGTTGTGGAATGGGTAAAAATAGGGACTAAAAATGGATATTTAACAACATACCACGACGGTACTTTGCAAAAAAACCATCGTCGAAGCGCGCCTACCACGACGGTTTCTCAAGAAAACCGTCGTGGTAGCTAATAACCTAAACAAAAAAAAAAATACCAATTCATTCAATTTCCCATGATTGGCAAATCACGTATGTTATCTTACACAGCCAAGAATAAAATAATAACTAATATGATAATTTAATAAAAGGTCACAATGTACAACAATTAATATAACGGCAATACAAAATATAATATTATTTTGAGTCAATATTGTATGAACCGCATGACATATGTAGCCCACTCTTGCCTAATCAAACTCAAGTCAGCTTCAGTAAAAAAATCCTTGTTTTGAAGTAAGGCAAGTCCATCAACAGTCAACGTTATTTCTCGCATGAAAGCCAAGACAAAATAACCGCACTCCACATATCCTTCTTGTATAGGACATCAATCAGTCTCAATCAACGTCTGGCAGTTGCATCGCTTTGTTATTCCTCGGCTCACCAGCAATTTCCAATCGTTTAGTGCCCTAACAATTTAACAAATATCAATACATCTACAACAACAATTATGTTATGTCAAATCAGAGATATGAACATCAAAGAATACTTACAACGTAATTAGCTCTTGAAAATCTTCACCCGGATTGTTTTCAAGAGGATTAAAATACTGGACCGAGTTATCCCACGGATTAATTACTGTCAAGGTCTAATGTTGGCCGCTGTTATATGTCATGAGAACAAGCTTTCCCCATTGTGCGTTTCTTATGATTCGTATGATATTGTCGTCTCTCTCTCGAATGTAGGCTACGCGATCTACATTCTGTTGAACTGGTGAGACAAGGAATGGAGAAATATAATCGAAACGTTGATCCATTCCTGCTCTTGCACAACAATCCGTTAAGTATCTGCAAAATATTTAGTCAAACTTGTTACGTAAAATCAACATATATATATATATTTCTAGCTAATTGGAACAATAAGTATTGTTTAAGGAAAAAAACTATTACCTGATGTAAATCATTATATTGCTTGCATTGATTTCTTTACAGGTTATGAAATTGTATACATCTTCAAACCCAATATATATGGGCATGTCATTGCTGTTACTTGACTATTGTTATAGGCATGCTATTTGGGTACCGTCACGCAATGAACTTTGTGCGTAATAAGCCAGAGGTCTCAATTCAAAGGGAATTTCACTAAAGTCAAACGAAAGTACTTCTTCTTCTGCCGTTTGTTGTTGTACCTCTGGTTGTGACTGTAGTTTCTTCCTCCCTGCTCTCTTTTTGGTTCGTTTGCTCCCCTGTGCTTATTGGTTGGGAGCATGACTGGGACCTCGACTGGCCTAGCTTAAACTGGTTTGAAGGACGACTAATTTTTTTGGCCAAGCAACAAACCCACCGACAGCCTCTTCAATATATGTGGCTTCGTTTATCGGAATAGGAATGAGTGCACATTTTAGTTTTGGGACATTAATTGTCACTCGAACATTCCCTTCACCTAAAGGAATCCCATGGACTGTGTCGGTTGGAACACAGTCCATGTATGCCATGCCAATTGCAACCAGAACATCTCCTCCATTAATTAAATCAGTAAGAAAAAGCTGGCATTCCTTACTTGCATTAGGCATGGGCTGCGAATCCGACGCGTCGACTTCTTTTTCATTGAGGGTGCAACGAGCCTTGAAACTGTTGGGCTGATCAACAATAGGTGCGGTTGCCTCCTTGGCCATCGTCTCACAGTTGATACCGTGCTTCGCACAAAGTTCCTGCACCATTCTTTCCAATGCAGCCAGCTGTCGTTTCATATATGAGACTTCAAGATTGTCCCTTGAATTATTCACAACATTGAAGTATTGCGCCTGCTTTACAAACTTTGATTGACCACGAATACGACCAGAATGCTCGGCATTGCCTAAAGACTTGGTCAAAATGTCATCTGTACCCACGGATTCGAAGCTTCCTTGTGTCTCTTGTTGACTTAATTCGTCCTATAACAATTACACAATATGTTATTAGCCCGTAAACATAATGGAGACAATCTTAGTCTGTATTTGTTAAAGGATCCGTAGACTTACTATTGTTTCGCCAATAATCTAATCGATGGATTCTTGTACTCTCCATCGGGTTGGACTCACGTGTCCCGCCAAATAGTATGTCGGGCCGCATATGCCCCCGTCTGCTCAAACTGTAATTTAGTAATTAACGTTAGTAAACATAAATAAAACACGTCAAAATTACAACATACACTTGAAGCTTTTTTCCCAAGTAATTAACGTACGATTTCTTGATCACGTTTCCTATATCCGTCTCGGCCTATGGTTGATTCGTATTTACTCTTTTTCCTTATCTCACTTCCTTGTTCTGACAGCCTTTTGAATTCTGCGGTATGTCGATAGGCAATAAATCTTTCCCAATCATCCTGGCTGATGGTTGGGTAATTTTGAACCACTTTAGGCGGTCATTGCCACACAGTTTCTTCATCAATATGATCCCTAACAAAAGCTTAGTAAAGATCATATCTAAAATTTTTTGCTGACTCCGCACAAGACTTCAAAACTTGTTTTTAAACGAATCTTCAACAGTGAATGAAGTTACAACTTCCATCCACACTCGTTCTTTCCTCGGTGCTAAATCAGCACTTCTGAAGTCAGAAATCCAAATTGGAATGTGCTCTCGAGCAAGCACTCCAATCTAACTCTGTAATTCATCACCTTCCTTGCCTTTTGGTTGCCCTTTCAAGTAAAAAAAAACTTCAATTCGTTCTCCCCTTGTCCTAACAATGTTCACTCTTCTAACAAGAGTTGCTCTTCGTTTTCCATCTTCGTCGGCATTGAATTTTGGTGAGTTGGTTCGTCGTGGTTTTCCAACTTGAGTTTGAGTTGACAAATCCTCCTCGTGATCTTTTGACATTGTAAATCAATCTAAAACAACAAAGCACCGGAAAACGTTATAAACAAAACCTCATCGCCATTAAATCATTACAAAACCATAGCACCAATACACATAAAAGCCCACGAAATCATACATTAGATCTATGTAAATCAAGCATGTAGACAAAAACTTTACGCGACTACGGAAATGACACATAACCTAATCAAAGAGGCATTTAATCGAACATGTAATATGCAAACATTTAACTCACAAAATCAACACTTTTTATCCGGAAAATTCCCAAATCCGAGCCTTACCCAACCATTTTAATTCAATCTAAATCACAAACACAAGCAACAAGAACCGAAAAGGTTTGTGACGGCTTTTGCCCATTTCGGCCGGAAATTAATCATTTTGGACAACCACAATCAACAAATTCAACATTTTGGACGAAAATTACCTAAATTCGTGCATTACCCAAGCTTTATACATTACAACTTACCGGTTAGTGGAGCGTGGGTACGGGCAGAGTGGTAGAAAATTTGGGAAGTCACGGGTTGTGGGCGGCGAGAGAGACCGGGAAAGTCCGAAAACAAGCGTCGTTGGTGGACCCGTCAAAGAATGGAGGAGGCCGTGTGAGTGGTGGAGGATGCCGTCGGAGAACCACACCGAGAGAAAATTTGGAAAAGGTAGATATAGAAAGGACGTTTGGTGAGATAGAGAGAGTTTTTGGAGATTTTAAAGGGAGAGAGCGGCGAGAGAGAAATGAAGGGAGGATATATATTAGATATGGAGTTTGAGTGTGTATTAGAGAGTGAAAAAGTGAATAAGGCTCGGAATGAAATGGGTTGGGAAAAATGGTGTTTTTTTGGGTTTTAATAAAAACGGCAAAAAGTTGAACAATTTCAAAAAATTTCAAAAATTGCCGCCTAAATATCAACCACGACAGGTTTTAACGTAAACCGTCGTGGTAGATGAACGGTAGGCCCCTTATTAAAAAAATTCCTAAGTATGGACCTACCACGAAAGTTTTTCAAAAAAACCGTCGTGTTCGGCTTCAGAGGAATATTTTTTTCCTCCGAAGCCTACCACGACAGTTTACTTGAAAAACCGTCGTGGTTTGTCACAAACCACGACGTTTTTTCAAGAAAACCGTCATGGTAGGTCCATTTTTCGGCGAAGGATTTTTTGTTTAAAACGACCCAACCATGACGGTTTTCTTGAAAAACAGTCGTGGTTTTTGACATACCACGACGGTTTTTTTCAAAAACCGTCGTGGTAGGTTAAAAATTTACATATATTGTTACAAAAATTGTAAATATAATCCCTTTAGCGGCCAAACCTGTGTGTTGTGCAATCATTCACTCCTGCTCTTATATGTATTCAAACAGATTTGCATGTATAAATAATTTCCATACATTTCAAATATAATATGCGTAATTAAAAAACCGTATCTAAATTTTTACAACATAAAAAACTAAAATCAAGTTGCACAATTTTTTTTCTTCTTTTTTTTGGGCTTCTCAACACGTGTCCACTCAACGTCCAAACGAAGTAAGTGTGAAACATCATCGTCAAAATCATCAATCTCCTCCACCGGTGGTAAACCCTTTGTAAATGATGGAATGTCGGTGCAATCTTCCATATCTTCTTGGTCATCCCGGATTATTCTTGGCTTCATTGGCACAACTAAATATAACTCTAAATTGACGGGATCCGTTGAATAAAATACTTGTACCACTTGTGATGCCATGATGAAAGGATCATTTTTGTATCCCAATCGCCTAAAGTCCACCACTGTCATGCCGTCACTATCAACCTTAACATAATTATTGTCAGCCTACTTGTATTTAAAGAGTGCTATTCGCAAGCCGCAATAATCAAGTTTCCAAATATCTTTAATGAACCCAAAGTAGTTCATGGAACTATATACCGGATTCTTGTCATTTGCGGATGAAATATGCATAGACTCGGCCCGAAGGGTGACACCACTATTCTGTACGGGATGCTTCTCATCTCTTTCACGAGTGTAGAAGGAGTTGCCATTGACAAAATACGATGTATATCTTGTGACTATCGATGATGAATCTCTGGATAGCTTCATTAAGTCTTATGAAAAGCCAAGCTTCATATGCAAATCTTTTCTTTATCCACTCCCAAAATGTCCGGTGGTGCTCATCTTGAATCCACTTCTCACTTCTTGGATTTGCAGCTTATAATTCCGCCATATGAACTTGAAAGAAAGGTTCCATTTCCTTAGCATTGTGCAAAACATACAGACAAGATTTTTCCCATTCATCTTGATTTACTGGTGAATGAACGCCCACGGATAGTCTTTTCAACTTAAATAGCCCGCTCGTTGGCAACCCTATTGGGTCCGCGTTGGACAAATACTCAGAGCAAAATTTAACTGATTCCTCGGCTATGTAGTTTTCTATTATACATCCCTCCGACCTATTTCGGTTCTTCACATATCCCTTCGAAACCTTCATATACCTTTCGAAAGGATACATCCACCTCAAATACACCGGGCCACATAACTTAACTTTTCGAACTAAGTGCACCGTTAGATGGATCATTATATCAAAAAAGGCTGGTGGGAAATACTTCTCAAGCATGCACAATGTCATAACCAATTCCGATTGTAGCGAATCTAGTATCATTGGATCAATTACCTTGGAGCATATTGAATTGAAAAATAAGCATAACTTCGTAATTGAATATCTCAAATCTTTTGTTAAAAATCACCGTAATGCAAGAGGTAATAATTGTTGCGTCAAGATATGACAATCATGTGTTTGCATTCCAACAAGCCGTAAATCCTTCATCGACACCAACCTTTTGAAATTGGAAGAGTACCCACTTGGCACTTTCACGAAAGCAAGCCATTCACAAAACTTTCTCTTTTCTTGTCTGGATAATGTGTGCTTTGCTAGTGGTAAGTAAGTGTTGTTCGATCTTTTCTCGGGGAGCAAATTTGTTCTAATCTTCACCTCTTTAAGGTCCAACCGTGCCTTTTCACCATCTTTAGTCTTATTCGGAATGTCAAGCAACGTGTCCACCATCGATTCACAGACGTTTTTCTCAATATGCATAACATCCAAGCAATGACAAATGTAAAGTGACTTCCAATATGGAAGTTCATAGAAGATTGACTTCTTCTTCTAAGGTCCATCGACAACTGGATCCTTACGTTTTCTCTTTCCCAAAACTACCTTCACATCTTTAACCATCTCAAATACATCTTCGCCAGTCAAAATCCGAGGAGCGGTTCTTTCTTCGGCATTGCCATCAAAAGCCTTCTTCTGTTTGCGATATCGGTGATTTTTGGGCAAGAACCTCCTGTGATCAAGGTAAACGGTTTTCCTACCATTTTTCAACCGGATGGAAGATGTTTCCTTCATACAAATTGGACAACCTATAGAACTCTTCACAGGATAACCAGATAGGTTGCCAAGTGCAGGAAAGTCATTAACTGACCAAATCAACATTGCGCAAAGATTGAACGTATCTTGACGGTAAGAATCTCTAACTTGTAAACCATATTCCCACAAGCTTTTTAGGTCATCGATTAATGGTGCCAAGTAAACATCAATGTCATTCCCCGGTTGTTGAGGGCCTGAGATCAATAATGTCAACATCAAGAACTTCCGCTTCATGCACACGTCTGGAGGGAGATTGTAGTTAACAAGTATGACTGGCCAGGTACTATGCCGACTACTCATGTTACTATGTGGGTTCATTCTATCCGTCGACAAACCGAGACGTAAATTCCTTGGTTCTGCACTAAAATCTTGATGATTGTCATCAAAGGTCTTCCATTACGATGCATCGGCCGGATGCCTAAGCTTGCCATCGTCAACACGTTTATCATGATGCCATGTCAAACTCTTAGCATGCTATGCATTACAGAATAAATGACGGAAACGTGGAGTTGGTGGAATGTACCATAACACCTTCACCGGCACTCCTTTACTACCATTCGATGGCATCTTGCTCTTCTTCCATCTTGACTCATTACAAACCGGACATTTATCTAAATCTTCATATTATTTCTGGTAAAGGACGCAATCATTTGGACAAGCATGTATCTTTTCGTATTCTATTCCCAAAGTGCTCAACGTCTTCTTCGCCTCGTACATACTAGGTGGCACTTTGTTATCCTCCGGTAGAACATCTTTTAGAAAAGCTAAAAGAGTCATGAAACTTGAATTCGTCCACCCTCCCGACGCTTTCATATTCCATAATTTAACCAATGCCCCTAATTTCGTATATTTTGTACACCCGACATACAAGGCCGTTTCTGCATCATTAATCATTTCCTCAAATAACTCCGGACGGTGCATAAAGTTTTCTTCCAAATCATTTATCATATTGAACATATTATCACCAACGTTTTCTTCAACAATAGGCTCTTTACCTTTAGTACTCATCGATGTATACTTAATATCAAAAAAATCTTCGCCAAGTAAATACCATGTTTGGTAAGAACAAATAATCCCATAAGCGCGCAAATGCCCTCTAACATCATCAATGGAATGTGATCTATGATTACCACAAATTTGACATGGACACGGAATCTTATCGTCTTGTGTATGAGCTTTGGCAAATGACAAAAATTCTTCAACACCATCTTCTTATGCTTTAGATAATCTATCAAACCACATCCATTTCCTATCCATGATTTGCAAATCCTAAATCAATAAATCAAAGTTCTCGAAGTCAAGGTGTGCATAATTTTAAATTGCATGCATGCATATCATTTACATTTAGTTATAACCACTCCCGGCACATTAATTAATTCAACAATTAACTAAAAATTCCAAAAAACATAACAAAACTAAAAATACAAAAAACCGGGCCGGGCCAAAATAACATTTTGATCGTGATCACTTAATTAAACACCCTATGTAGTATTTAACGTATCAAAAGCAATCCCAAAACATACAAAATTAATCTAAAATCTTAAATAAAAAATTAATACAGAGCAAAACAACAAAAAGATAAGTTTGTGTCATCATGACTTACAAGATTGATGATCGACCAGTAGATGGTGGTGGTGGCGTCCAACAGCGGTATATGGAACTGTTGTCGGAGCGATCTGATCTGATTTTGGTTTACGGCAGCTGCTGTATCGATGTGGAAATAACAGGGCAACTCGGTTATGTCTGAATCTAGCACGATGCTTCCATGACGGTTGTTTATAAACCGTCGTGGAAGCCTCATGCTTCCACGACGGTTGTTTAAAGCCGTCGTGAAAGCCTCGTGATTCCACGACGGTTGTTTATAAACCGCCGTGGAAGCCTCGTGCTTCCACGACGGTTGTTTAAAACCATCGTGGAAGTCTCGACTTCCACACGGTTTTCAGAGACCGCTTTCCGCTCCGTGTTTTTGCCTCACTTTCCACGACGGTTTTTACAAAACGGTCGTGTAAGCTCCGTCGTGGAATCTGAATTATGTACTAGTGTTGGCTTCGTATCGTTTCTCTTATGTATAGAGACACGTCATTTCGCTTATGTCAAAACATATCCTTTTGTAGATTGTAGTGAAACATTTTACCCCCAAATACCCTAATGATTATGTCTCCACACTTATATGTCCAAGAGCTATCTTATAATAAAGTATTTCAAGTTTCCAACGACGAATGATAAATGTCGTAGTAGTGGTAGGGCTTAGAAAACACTTGAAAAAATATTATGCTGTTGCTATTAAGCAATAGTGTTTTGCAATATTAACAATTTAGCACATGCTAATTATAATTTCCCTCTGAAAGCAAGGATCGAGCAATCACTGGGCGTCGCTAAGCGGAGCATATGGGATACCGCTGCATTTGCATTTTCATATATATATATATTTACATATATTTATATATATATGTATAGATATGGATATATATTGAATCGTGAATTTTCATATTATAGTACCTATAATTTCTTTTTCAAACATTTAATAGTATCTCATCATTCGAATTTAAAAAATCTAAACCTTAAAATCTGAATCCGTCGATCTATTTTGGACCTAATAAGTTCAAAACTATAGAAAATATATATAAATTATTAAAAAAATCATAATTCTTTCTGGATATTGTAACTTTTATAACCAATATGGATTTGTACGTCCATTTAATAGTATCCATGGTTTTTTTGAAAGTGTACACGTTTGTAATGTGATTATTGTTTTGTTATTTCCATTATAGGTCGTGTATTGGATAACATATGATATAGGCCACTGATGGGAAATCACTGAAAAAAATCAAAAAAAAAAATTATTTCCTTTTCAGTCAATCTTTTACGACGGTTTCCAGTGAAAACCGTCGTGAAAGATTGACATTACACGACGGTTTTCATTGGAAATTGTCGTGTAATGTCCATTTTCCACAATGGTAAAAAACCATTGGGGAATCCTCATACTAGTATCTCTTCATAGATGTATTATGGACCTAATAACTTGAAAACAATCGAAAATAAAAGTAAATAAACAAAATCATAATTATTCCGGGACATCTGTTGCTTTTAAAACCATGGATTTGTACTCCATTAAATAGTCACGTGTAGATTGAGAGTCAAGCTCACGTCCATATCAACACCCAGAAAATGGACAGCACTGATCATATATATCTCTCAACATGATGATCTGTATATGCATGTCACCAACAAATTAAAACTAATTTGTTTCACGTGCGTTAAATCTTTCCTTCTCTTTCCTTCTTCAGATTCATACATCTTTGTTTCCATTGACCATCAAAAGTTATTGCCCTAGAGTAAGGGCTGTTTAAACTTCAAAGAAAGCTCCCAATGTTTTAAAACCCACGTCAGTTTGTCGGGGAAATCGATAGTGGAGTCTCAAAAAAAAAAAAAAAAAAAATAATAATAATAATAATAATAATAATTATAACACTAAATAAATGTGAAAGAGTATGTGTTTTTGCTTTGGGGGATATTCTTGCTAGTAGTTTAAAGTTTCAGTTTTCAAAGTTTGGAGGGCAAAGTTTGATCAAGAGAATTAAAGTTCGAACGGAAAAAATAACGCTTGTCCTTATTAAAGTACACTTTAGTTATTGTCGTCATGTTAGCAAATTTATCCATTTAACTGATAGAATGAGCAAATTAGTTTATAAGATTTTATAGTTCAAGAAGCATCTCTACCGGTTTTTAAAGTTGATCAGTGGACAAAATTACAAGAAGACCAAAGTTCAAGAAACAACAATGAAATTTGCCCAACCTTCATAGAACAACTCTGTTGTGAGTGCTGAATTCACTCGTTTCATGAATTTGGTTAGGTACGATCTTAGATTCTCCTTTACTCCCATCTCGATTTTCATGAGATTTCCCATGGTCTTCTTTTGCTTCCTTTTGTACATAAATTGAGTCAAGAACTTCTGGATAAGTTGTTCCCTGGGGCTAATTGATTCAACCATGTTGCCATTGTTCCAGTCAACATTCGAGAGATGACCTTACACAACTGATGTAGGGATGATGTCCCACATTGGCTGTTCACCATTAGAGGGTGGCCATTACCTCCAATCAACCTAGGTTTTTGGGAGTATATGCTACCTACATCATTTGGTATCAGAGCAAGAGGTTGACTCGCTTCCTCTCACCTACAATGAGAGTTTAACCCATTGGGCCTGAGTTGTCCCATATGGTAGGGTATTTTCACCCCATTGGTTCTCAGTTCTACCTGTCGGGATGCCAGGTTTCTAGGTGGGAGTGATTGATGTAGGAATGATGTTCTGCATCGGCTGTTCACCATTAGAACCTGGGCCTTATATGTGGGTGGCCACTACCTCTTATCAACCTATGTTTTTAGGAGTATATGCTACCTACATCAACAACAGACACATTTGAGAGATGACCTTACACAACAGACTATCAACAGTGCCGGCTTAACCTCTAGGGAGGTTAAGCAACTGCTTAAGGCCAATTGTTTTTAAGCGAGGTCCCCAATTTTTTTCTAAAAAATAGGTTATACTAATTTTGTGATATTTTAAAAATTAAATAATTCACAACTATATATATTATGATTTTTTTTTTCTTCCTAACTACCTGTTATTTTTTCTTTTTGAAGGGCCTCATTTTTAGGAAGCCCCCAAATAATATATTCTCATGAGATTTTCTTCTCTTTTTTTCCCCCTAAATTCCGTTTTATGAGAGTTAATTTTTCTTTTTCGAAAGCTCCCATTTAATATCCCTTGAGATTTTTCTTTTACCCCCTTAAACACCGTTTTTCTTTAAATTGCAGATTTGTAGTTGTTACTTTTTTGAGAACTACCAAAACAAGCACAACGTTACCTTTTTACAAAAAGAAAAAAAGAAAAGAATAGAAAAAAGAAAACAGAAAGATCACAATTAAAAAAAAAATGAACTTCATCCATCTATATTCCCTCGTAAAGAAAAAACGATATCTACTAAAAAATAATAATAATAAATAAATAAAGAAGCCTGCAACGATCTCTTTCTTCTTCTTCAGCTTCTTTGCATATATTCCCTCATAGTAGCTTTTTGTATATATAGTGGGTTGTTTGGTTATTTTGAATGATATAAGATTTTTTTTTTTTCAATATATTTTTTTATTTGAAGAGTCCCCTTTTTAAAATTTTGCTTAAGGCCCCAGAATTTGTTGAACCGGCCCTGACTATCATTTGTTATATCCATGATCAACATAGAATTCTAGCCATGTTTTGCAAGTTCCACTTTTGTTGTCTCTGTCTTTTAGGATCTGATTAATGATGTGAATATAGAACACCTAATCAAGTTCAGATTTGATGAGCTTGGGAAAGTATTTGAAAGTCTTTAGAAGAACTCACTGGAGTGAAAAGCATCGTTGGCAAAGTGACCAATTATGTATGATCAATCTTAATCGCTAGACTTTATCAATTGTGTTCTTTTTATTTATAAATTTATAATACTTTAAATCTCACAGCAATGTATGATGGAAATACATAGTTGAAAGATTAAGCCAACTACCAGAGTGTTCACAGCCCAAATCTGATGAGGAAGAAAATATTTACTCTCGAGTTTTGGTGAATGAAAGGTATGAAAAATATGGTTTAAGCATGGAACAGGTCCTGTGATTAAAAAGAGACAAATGAGCAGCTCTAGAGGACCTACACAATGATCGTTGATCGAGAATCTTAGAACCAAAGTCACGGATAATAAACAACAAATGGTAGAAATGGAGGAAATGATGAAAAGACAAGACGAGATGATGAAAGGACAAGACGAGCTAATCCAACAACTTCTTCAACAACTTAATCTGCCTTCAGATCATCCAGGACTTTTCTCCCAAATACAAGATGGACTGCCAGCACCGCCACCGCCATTGTCAGCCCTTATCCTAAAATAGCTTTTGTTTTTATTATATTTTACAGTTATTTGATACCTATATGATAGTTAAACATGTGCTATGAATTGTTTAATGTGTTTAGGATTTGGAGTCTCTTTAATTAATATAACATATTTTCTTGCATTAGTATCATTTTTATGACTATGTATTTATATATTGAAAAATATGTAATGATTCCTTACAAGCTGTTAATATTACTCCTACCAAAAATTTTGGTCGCTGAAACTTTTGCTATCAAATATATTTGGTAGCTAAAAGCTTTGCAAATACGTTTTTCTACCAAATAACATTTGGTCGCGGAATAGTTCCACTACCAAATTACTATTTTTTGCTAACAAATTTTGGTAGCATGAAGCAAGACCTTTTGCTACCAAACAGAATCCGTGATTGCAAATATCTTTTGCTACCAAATAGTTCAAGTGGTCGATTCATTTCCCCTACCAAATTATGATTTTTGGCTACCAAATTTTGGTAGCAGAAAACAAGACTTTTTGCTACCAAACAGAAATTGCAACCAAATATTTGGTAGCACAAGACTTCATCGTCATCGCGCAAAACTCCTAACGATCACGGCTTTTAGGGGCCAAATTCTATCTCGGCCAAATATTGGTCCCTGAGTATAGTAACCTGCCATGTCCTGCTACCTACTTTTGGTAGCGGAAAATACATAGTTGCTTGCAGATTGTTCGGCAACCAAATCTGTGTTTGGTCATCAATACCTAATGCGACCAATTTATGGGGACCAAATTTTTTTGGTCTCAGAAGGAATTTGCGACCAAAAAGTAGGCATTTTGCTATCAATTTTTTGGTCTCCGAAGGTGAAAATTCTTGTAGGCGATATGTAATTTATTTATCTTGGCCTTACACGTGTATTAAATGAGAATTTAAATGTTTGACGTCTTTTAATCCTACGTAGCTGTTCTGCCTTTATTCTATGATCATTCTGCCTATTTTCCTGTTTTGCTTCTCGGCGTGTTCTCTTTATTCATGCTTCCTGATGACATTGTTGTCTTTTTTTTGAAACTTACCTATTTCGTTTTAACTAGAAATACTAAGAGTACTTGCCTCATCAATTAAGAAACATGCGTTATTTAGGGCCCGTGTGGAACAATAGTTGGAGTTAAAATTTTGTAGATGAGAAATGAAATGTGTGTTTAGTTGAAGTCATATGAATTGGAAATGAATTGTGATATAAAGAAAGCATAAAAATTTAGATTATGCTTAGAAAAAAAAATGCAATATAGATTTTATTTCATTTCTTTTATCATCATGTGCGATTTAAAAGAAAAAAAAATTGTTTTATTTTAACTCGAAATAAAAAAGTTACGAACATTTGAAGTTCGAGTTTCATGAAAATTTGAAAGTGAGATATAGATTTGAAAGCTTTGAAATTGAATGGAAAAAATTCATCTGTATATTATTGTTCCAAACGACCTCAAACAGGGTTTGGTCCTTGACTTTGGATGCAAATAAGAGAATGGCGTAACAGTCCCAAGAACGAACAAACGAAATCCAAAGCACGGACAGGGGTAGTGATAGTGATAATGATAATGATAATGATATTGGAGCAAAAATAAGTTGATCCTCAACAGTACAAACCAATATCATAAAAACACCACATGCTAATTTATAAATACTCCCAAGCACTTCTCTAAGCTTCTGCTTTTGTGTGTTGGTGCATTTTTTCCATGTCCGAGCATTCGATCCAACAAAAATTTTGGATAGTTTCAACCATTTTACTAATTATTACTATATACTAAAAGGTTGTAAACTTTTACTGTTTTTTCTACAGTAAATGGATGGTTCTACCCCTCAGTCTGCTGTTTTTTTTTTTTACAGGATTCACTGTGAATGGCCGGTTTTATCCTTTTGTTACTGTGCGGACGATTTTTCCCTACTGGTTGTTTTGTGTACAGCGAGTGGACTTTTTTGCCCTCCAAACCCTACTTTTTGATTCTCCTTGCTGTCTCCGCCGCTCCTCCCTCTCTTTACTGTTCACTCTCCTATCATTCTCTCTCTCTCTCTCTGCCGTTCTCTCTCTCTCTCTCTTCTCATTTTTTGGATTTATGCTCTTCAAACCCTAGCTTTTGGTCTTCTTTGCTATCTCCGCCAGTCATCTCTAATTTTTCACTCCCTCTCTTTACTGTTCACTATCTTCTCATACTCTCTCTCTCTTCTCATTTTTTGGATTTATGCTCTCCAAACCCTAGCTTTTGGTCTTCCTTGTTGTCTCCGCTACTCATCCCCTTTTTTCATTGTCTCCCTCTACTGTTCATTCTCTTTTCTTTTTTTTCTTTTTTTCTTTTTTTTCCGTATGTTTGTTTTCTCAGAACCCTAAGTTTTAATTTTGGATTTTTTTCCCTTATTACTGATTTAGCCTTTGTATCATCTTCTTCTTTTTTTTTTTTTTTTTTTTTGTTCGATTTTTGTTTTGGAACTTTAGATTTTAATTTTTGTTGTGTTGTTGGAATTTTTTTCCCCTCTTTTGTTATTTTTTGGCTGAATCTTAGATTTTGAATTTTTGTTGTTGAGATTTAAACTTAAATTGTTTTTGTTTGTGTTCTTCTTATTTTGATTTCTTTTCTTTATTATTATAATTTTTTTTTTTTTTGTAGATGATTAAACAAAAGTTTTTTCTCTCTTTTTTTAATTATCACTATTTTTAATCTGTTTTGTATGCTTTTGGCCGATTTATTTTGTTTTGTTTTTTGTTTTTTTCATTTTTTTATATGTATACAATCAAAGAAAAATATTTTCCATTTTATTTTTTTCTTCCATTTTATTTTTTTCTTTTCTTTTGTTTTTATTTTTATTTTTACTTGCATTTATATGATTGAAGACACTATGGAAGCAAAAAATAAAAGAAAGAATGGGGTATGTTTTTGTTTTTGTTGTATTTATTTCAGTAGGGTTTCTTATTTTTTTTTCTTCTTAGGTTTATATATATTGATTGTTTTTATTAATTTGTATTTATAGATTGCAATAATAATGGTAGCAAAATGGCCGATTGGGAGTATCAAGCGAAAGATTGAAGACTTATTCTCTGTGATGTTTATATTTCTTTATTTTTTTGCTTTTTTTCCCAATAATATTTTGCTGATTTTGTTTTCAAATTTTATTTATTTATTTTTTGTGTTTATAATTTTATGCCATATTTCATGATTACATTCTATCATTTAGTTACATTTGAATGAATTGTTATACTTTTCTATTATTCAGATTTCTGGATTGTTCATGCAGTTTTCATAGTCAGATACTTTACTGTGTTTTTGTTGATCTGTCCTAGACATTTAATTCTTCTAAATTATCTTCCTTTAGTTGTAAACGTGCTATTTTCTATAACTCTGTGATTTACAGTGTCTGAGATTTTGAACATATGTAACTCTGTCATTAATGCTTCTAATTTGCTTCAACTCTGTTATCTGTTGTGAGTAAATGTGTTTTTGTTTCATGTTTTACAGAAGTAAAACTGTTGTACGTGTAAAAAATTTGTTCTTTTTCTCCTTTACTAAATTTTTTTTAAAAACTTTTGTGAATTTTTTATTTAGAAGATTTTCCCTTATAAATAACTTTTTTCTTCATTTATTACTTTATTCTCATATCTTACCATTACTACCTCTGTAACATCCTCTTAACTGCTCTGCTTTGAACCTTCTTTAATTGTTACTTGAGATCTTCTATTTTACTCTTTCTTATCTCTTGAAGACTAATCATTTTGATATATTCATTTCTGTGCAAATGTGCTTTTTTATTCAGGTACTATTCTTATTTATGTCTCTTAATGACAATTGATTGTTGTTTTATTGTATTATGATGATCTGTTGTTTTTATTGTTAATATTTACAAAATATATTATTGTTTTTTTGTTCAGTTTGTTTATTCTCAATGTTTTCTCTTTCGGTTTGTCGGTTGATTTTATATTCCTTTGTTTTTTTAATATTTCTCTACTTTCCATCTTATTTAATTATGATTATTGTTATTACTATCTTGATGATGCTATAAAGGATTTAATTTTGTTATTGTGTTTGCCCATTTTTTCTGTTTCTGTTTTTTTTTTTAAGCATAACGTAGATGATTCTTTTTTTTTTTGGTTGATTTTTTGTGAATATTATTCTTTTTATAAGTTAGATAATTATGTTATATGATTTGACAATTTTCTTATAACTGTTGTGATTATTTGTGATTTTGACTTTTTTTTGTTTAATTATATTTTTCCCTATGATTATGTTAATTATGTCTTTATTTTTATATCATTTATAAAACGTCAGTATTCATATTTATATGATGTTATTTCATTACTGTTGTTATGATGAGTGTTTTTCGTTTTTGTTTTTGTTGTTGTTGTTTTTTTTTTTTTTTTTTTTTTTTTTTTGATATTGTAAATGTCTTTTAAGAGAACTTTTGTATAAAATTTTTAAGATGCTATGATGATCTCTTTTTAGATATATAATAATGCGTATATCAGATTTATTACTTAATTTGGTATATGTTGCTGAATATGATATCATTAATAGCATATGTTGGATAATTGTTAAGTATTATTTGACAGTCTTTACTGTTGCCGTGGATGTTTGGGATTTATGATATTCTTCTTCTTCTCACAACATAACAATATTGAGTATGTTACTGTTTTACTTCCTCTCTTTAATGTTCACTCTCTTCTCATTCTCTCTCTCTCTGTCGTTCTCTGTCTCTTCTCATTTTGGATTTATGCTTTCCAAACCCTAGCTTTTGGTTTTCTTTGTTGTCTCTACCGGTTATCCCTCACTTTTCACTCCCTCTCTTTACGGTTACTCTCTTTGCATTCTTTCTTTCTCTGTCATTCTCTCTTTCTTCTTATTAAATTTTTTTTTGGTACACATTCCCAAACATTTCACCTGATAGCTATCAAAGACGAGGTCAAATTATATTTTAGTTATTCTTAACAAATATTCTTATGATACAAGAGATCTGAGCTTATTTTAATAATTTTTAGTTTTGATTTATTTTTGTAGAAAACATTTAGTAAAATTTTTTATAATGTTTTACATAGTATGTATATATTAGATTGTTTATTTAGATTACTATATGTGGTTGACTATGCTGCAGGTTTAAATTTTTATTTTTTCATTATCTTGCTTTTTTATTGTTATTTTTTGCTCTCTCTTTTCTTTTGTAATTTGATATAATTTTTTTACTATTTTTATTGCCCATGTTTTTTTTTTTATCAGATTGTTGAAATATTTAAATTTATTACAACAATTTTTGTATATAAATGTTTTTACAATTATAAATTATTGTAATTTTGGTTGTATGATTTAATTTTTTCTATTATGCAATCTTATAGTGCAACAACAAATTTTTATTTCATATAGATTTCTATTTTGTTTAAATTTAAATTTCAAAAAATAACCGTTTATAAAGAATACAAATGACTTAATTTAGTTAATATTTAATTTAACAAATGTAACTTTTTATTGGAATTTTTTTAAAAAAATTAGAGTGCAAAATAACATCTTCATCAATTATTATGAACTGTAAATAAATAAATTTAGATAAATAAAATTTCATATTTGTTATATGCCTCTTTAAAATTTTCAAAATTTTCGGCTTAAATGATGCTCTACGTGGAAAACAAAGTAGACCCAACAACAAATTTAGAGAGAGAAATATCCTACAAGAACCAGACAAAAATATAGGAGTCCAGATTAAAACAATTTATTATACAAAGGCATGAACCCACTGAACATATTCGAGAGATTGTATGATTCATAGTTTCATACTCAAAAAATTAGAATTACATGAAAGGGGTAATACAGGATCAACGAGAGATAAAAAAAAAGGGCCCTCTACCTATGGATCATTCATTATTGGAGTGCAAAATAAAGCACATGCATTTATCTTTCATTACTTCGGTCTCACTTCCATATTCTTTGTATTTTTAACTACAAAAAATAAAACAACATGCGAAAATGATAAAATATTGAGTCCAAAAAAAATTTAGAAGACAAAAAAATGAATTAATACAATTAAAGAATAAATTAACACAATTAAATTATAGTATTAAAAATAAAGAGCAACCTAAAATATTAAAATTAAAAAAATAATTTATGAAAATTTGTAAATATAATAGCTCTATAAATTTACAATAAAAAAATGGAAAAAGAGAAACTATAAAATAAAAAATAATATTTTATTCAATTATTTCTAACTATAAAAAATAAAACTGCATACATAAAACAATATGCGAAAATCATAAAATATTGAGTTCATAAAAATTTAGAGGAAAAAAACCGAATTAAAACAATTAAAAAAATGAATTAACACAATTAAATTATAATATTAAAAATAAAGAGCAAGCTAAAAAATTAAAATTAAAAAATAATTTATGAAAATTTGAAAATATAAGAGCCCTATAAAAGAACAACAAAATAAAAAATGTAAATTTTTTTCAATTGTGATGAAACTTCAATATAAAAAATATATACTTATAATTGTAACTAAATTATTATTTATGTCATACATTAATATTACTCTTCAGAATTAAATTTTTTTAAATGTATAATGCATTTCTAGGTTTATTTATTAATTTAAATAGTTATTTTTTTTATTAGATTTACTTAAGTTATTGAAATTTTCTAACTGCTTGAGTTTTTAGATTTTTAATTTTATTTATTATTTGTAGTTTTTTAATTAGAATATATTATTCTATTTTGTTATAATGAAAAAAATTCTTGCGCTTAATATTTTATTTTAACATTTGGTATTATTATCTTTTTGTTGTTTGACTTCTTTTTTTTTTTTTTTTTTTTAACAAAATGCTTAATCATTTTTTTTTACATTTATATCTATAATTTTTATTTTTTAACAATATTTCATACCGTTGTTTTTTTGTTTTATATTAAAGAAAAAATAAATAAGAATGAAAAAAAAATTCACAAAGACACTAACTATTCAAGACGATCAAAGCGTCAAAAGAATCAAAATTATATAAATAATAATGAAGCATCTACATCGACAAATCTGCATTTTTCAAACAATCAGTTTGAAGAATTAAATACATAATTTATTATTGGTTATCGAAATAAATTTATCAATTATCTTCAATTTATAACACCGGTGAAGGAACATCAAATCCATTTTTGAAAGATCGCAATTCACTATCAATTCAAAAAAGTAATTTCTTCATCTTAAATTCTCTCTTTATTTTTTATATAATTATTAATTTTAACAAAATTTTTTACTTACATTTTACATGATTTTTTAATTTAGATTCAAGCAATGAATATATAGATATTGGAGATTGTAATTGTACATGTCAATATTGTGGAGCATTATTTTGGAAAAATGAACAAACACGAAATACATATCCACTGAAATTTTTTTTTATGTTGTCAAAATAGAAAAATTAACATACCTTTATGCAAAAAAACACCATCAATTTTAAATCAACTATTAGATTATTATGAAGGACCTTTAAGTGAGAAGTTTAGAAAAAAATATTAGAATTTATAATTATATGTTTACTTTTACTTCATTTGGAGTAAATATTCAATCAGATATTAACAATTCGTCAGCACCATATATTTTCAAAATTAGTAGACAAATACATCATCTAATTGGATTTTTACTTCCAATCAATAATAATCCTCCAATATTTGCACAGTTATATATTTATGATACAGAAAATGAAATTTAAAATAGAATAGCAACATTTTTCAAATAATAATGATTTAAATAAATTAAATGAGATTATTGTTCAAAACCTAATCATAATGCTGGATGAAACAAACAAATTAGTTCAACTTTTTAGGAGTGTCAGAGATACTTATAAAAATAATCAAATACCATCAATGAAACTAAGATTGATTGGAAGACGACAAGGAGATAGTAAACAATATGATCTTCCAACTTCAACAGATGTATGTGGTTTAATTGTTGGAGATTTTGGTCTTTATGTAAAAGGTAGAAATATTACCATTCATAATCAAACTAAAGAATTACAAATAACCAATAAACTTCATCCATCTTATATGGCATTACAGTATCCATTGTAATTTCCTTATGGAGAAGATTGATATAGAATTGATATAAAATGGAATCCAAATTTTAACGGTAAACAACCACGTAGAAATCGAATATCAATGAGATCATTTTATGTTTTTCAACTTCAACAACGATTACATCAAGGAAATACATTATTTAGAGCTGGACGGCTTTTCCAACAATATATTGTAGATAATGTATGATTCTATTGAAGAAGATCATTTAGATTATGTTAAAAAAAATCAAAATAATTTAAGATCTAAAATTTACAAAGGTGTTCAAGATGCTATAATTAGAGGTGATACAGACGCAGAAGCAATCGGAAAAAGAATTATTTTACCATCATCTTATACAGGAAGTCACTACTAGAAAAGAGGGATTACACGACGGGTTTTAACCGTCGTGTAAAGTTTTCACGACGGTTCCTTAACCGTCGTGTAATCCAGCGTCGTGGAAGATAACACGATGGTTTTAATACCGTCGTCATATCTAAGTTTTACACGACGGTTTTGCAACAGTCGTGTAATCCCGATAAAAAGATATGTGGTGAAGCAAAAAAAACGAACATTACACGACGGTTCCGAAAGGAACCGTCGTGTAATCTCCAAACACATAGGAGATTACACGACGGTTCCTCACCTAGATTACACGACGGTTCCGGGTGGAACCGTCGTGTAATCTTAAAGATTACACGACGGTGTAATTACCGTCGTGTAATTTATTATTTAAAAAAAAATTTGGGGTTTTTTTTTTCCCACAGGTGGCCTAATCTGTATGTTATCCAATACACGATCCAAGATATTAACTTCATTAATGAAACTAAAAATACACTCCAATTATTACATTACAAGTTTATACATCATAATTAATGAATTCCATTACATGTCCAGACCATTCTCCCCTAATCAGATCCAAATTCTCAGAAGTATAAAATTGTTTACTTTCAAGTGCGTCAATTCCATTCAACACCATATCCCTCATAAAACCTAAAATAAAATAACCACATTCAACACTTCCCTCTTGGAGAGGACAAGGACGGTTCGAGATTTTGGTTTTACAGTCTCGTCTCCTTCTAATCCCTTCTCCGGTCATAATCTTCCAATCCGTTAGGGCCCTAGCAAATTGGTAAAATTCAAACTAATTAAGATGCATATAATTAAGATTAAAAAAAATAACATATTCAAATTAACTTACATGTTCATTAGCTCAGTAAAAGCGTCGCGCTTCTTCTCCCGAAGAGGATCAAAATAAAGGACGAGGTCCTCCCATGGGTCAATGACACCCAAAACCCAATGTCTCCCTCTGTAATGTGGCACAAGATAAAGTCGTTCTTTGGGTGCGTCACGCAAAAAGCTGAGAAGATTGTCGGCTCGCTCTCTCCTTCCAGCATCTTCAGTATCTGTTCTCACCGGTGAGATCAAGCTTGGAGACACAAACACAAACTTCTCAGCTTGCCCATTAATTCTACATAGTTCCTCCAAATATCTGCATAACCGTATCAAAAATGTTACTCTACATGAAATATAGAAGATTTTCCAGATAAAAAGAAAATTTAAGATAAAGAATGTCGTACCTCATGTAGACTAATATACAATTCGCACTGATTTCTTATAAATTAATGAACTCATAAATATCTTCAAAGCTCAGAAAGACAGGCATATCAAAACCCATAATCGTGTATGGTATTGGGACCTCAATCTGATTACCTTGACGCATGGAACTATGTGCATAATAAGCCAAAGGCCTCATTGCCCTGTTAATGTTATTAAAGTCGAACACGAGTTTTTGTTCTTGCGCACCTTGTTGTACCTCAGTTCGAGAGTCGATCGTTTTATTTCCAGCCTTTTTTTGGCGTTTTTTGTTGCCAGCTGCTGGGTCGGGAACGTGACTAGGCCCTCGACTCGCCTTGTTCATACTCATGTCGAGCTCAACTAAACTTTTAGGCCAAGCAACAAACCCATTAACAGCATCCTCCACAGTGGTTGCGTCGTACGTCGGTATAGGTAATGGTGATTTTTTTAATTTGGGCACGTTGATTGACACTCGCACGTTCCCTTCCCCCAGTGGAATCCCATGCACCGTATCGGTGGGGAGGCTCTCGAGCCATACTCTTCCAAACGCAACAAGCAACTGTCCACCCTGAACTTCATCGAAGATATAGAGCTTACACTCCTGACTGTCGACCGGCATGGTTGGCGGCTCAGCAACTCCATCTTGTTTTTCTTGGGCAGAGCAACTAGCCTTAAAACTGTTGTGTTGGTCTACGGTTGGCACATTCTTGGGATCAACCGATGGCTCCACATCTCTGTTCGCACATAGACCACGCACCAACGCCTTTAATTCTTCTATTTCACGTCTCATTGATTGTACTTCATTGTCTTTCTTCGAACTTCGACTTAGGTTAAAGTACTGAGACGGCTTTACGAACTTTGATTGGCCACGGACACGGCCTTTGTGTTCAGGTCTAGATAATGCCTGCGACAATACATCATTAGTGCCAACTGACTCGAAAGTGCCTTGGCTCTCCTGTGTGTTGTACTCCATCTACAAGATTATTAACAGAAATCATTTAAGCAAAAGGGTTGTAAGTACGTATAGTAGTGATGAAGAAATCATTGTTAGTTAGTAAACTTACTATCAACTCGCTAGCTTTTTTACATGCTGGATTTTTCAACTCTCCATCAAGTCCCATCTGTTGCTCAAGCCACAAACCATCTTTTCTCTCCCATTTCCCAGTCTTCTTAAACTGTAATTAACATCGTTAGTATAACTGGGATACGATTTAGTACAAAAAAAATTTATTGACATACCATTTCCTGGTCGAGCTTCCTATATCCGTCTCGGCCTCCTCTTGATGAGTATTCGTTGTTTGTCCTTATTTCGCTTCCACGATCAGATAGTTGTTGGAATTGCGAGGACGTTCTATACTGAACGAATTTCATCCAATCCTCTTCTTCAATATTGGGGTAGTTGTCAATAACTTTTTTCGGCCGTGTCCACACACTTTCTTCATTTATAAATTCCTCGACAAATGTCTTGTACAGATTGTACCGAAAATTCCTTGCAGCCTCACCACATGATTTTAAACAAGTGTTCCGGAAGCTTTCTTCCACGGTGAAAGAAGTAACAGTTTCTTTCCAAATAATTTCTTTCAATCCGTCTAAATCACGAGATCTCCAATCTTGAATCCATATTGGAACGTGCTCTCTAGCGAGCACGCCAATCCAGCTCATCAATTCGTCACCGTGCTTCCCTTCCGGTTGTCCTTTCTCGTCAAACGTGACTTGAATTCGTTCACCTCTTTTCCTTGCCATATTGACGCGTTTCATTATTGTTGCCCTTCGCTGCCCTCGACAGTGGGATCCATCGGGTTTCTCCTTCGTGCTCGTCCCTTTTTGGAATGTTCCATTGTAGTCGTTCACCTACATTTATTGGCAAATAAAAAAAAATTACATTAATGGGTATTCGAACTTTTTCTTCCTTTTTTTTTAATTGTTATTATGTTGGCACAAATAAAATATAGTGGAAAATATAACAAAAGTTATATTTCCACACGGGCGGCAGCCGCCCAAGGGCACCTAGCGCCCCACACGGGCGCCTGGGCGACCCACACGGGCGCCTGGCGCCCCACACGAATTAGGATGAAAAAAAAACACTCGAAATAAAAGCATAAGTGCAAAACGCTGCCATAGGACAAAAATAACGCTCGAAAAATTCACGTTTATGCTTTTATACATATATATATATGTGATTGCTTCTATATTATTCCTCCAAAAACTCAAGTTGACATTTCATCGAGCATATTGTGGGCGGGAAAAATTCATGTGTATGTAAAGTGTAAAAACCATTCACAAACCATTAATCTACAAAGAGCATCATTATGAACTTAAACACCCATGCTAAAAAATGGATCTTTAGTGACAAACAACAAGACAAAATCCCAAATTTATTTTAAGTTGTATATGAAGTTACCTTAATTTTCTTTGAAGATGAATAGACACTCTAACACCAATAGATTAGCAACGGCGGCGGCAACGACGGCGACGGTGGCGGCAACGACGGAGTTGGCGGCGGCTTGGAGGAGGAAGTGGGTACTTGAGAAATTTAGAGAGTGTGAAGAGAAATGAGAAGGTATGTGGAGAGAAAAGGTAAGGAAGTTGTATTTAAGTAATGGGTTTGCGCGCGGATTTCGAAAAACGCAAGTTAAAAATTTTCAAAATTTTTTCAAGATTACACGACGGTGTATTTTAAAACCGTCGTGTAATAGGAGATTACACGACGGTCCATGGTGGACCGTCGTGTAATCCCTCGGGGATTACATGACGGGCCCTAAGGGGCCCGTCGTGTAATCCTCCATATTCGGGGGGATTACAAGACGGGCCCTAAGGGGCCCGTCGTATAATCCCCTCGACTTAGGGATATTACATGACGGTCCCTGGGGGACCGTCGTGTAATCTCCTATTACACGACGGTTTTAAAATACACCGTCGTGTAATCTTTAAAAAATTTTGAAAATTTGTCACCACATTCCGACGACCTCATACCACTGTGTTGTATACAAGAAATTACGCAAACTGTAGCATTGGTCCTGATTCAAATTTAATATTCAATATATATATATAGCAATCAACATAAAAACTTAAATATGGTATAGATCATGATAAATTATAATAGAAATTAATTAATGTACTTGTACACAGTAAATGGCATAATATTCAAGTTTTTTTCTTTTTTCTCTTTGTTGCCTCAACACGTGTCCATTCAATATCTGGTCGAACCAAGTGTGAACCATTATCATCGAATTCGTCAATCTCCTCTACCGGTGGCATTCCCTGTGTGAAAGATGGAATGTCGGAGCAATTTTCCTCATCTTCTTGCCCATCACGGTACAATTTTGGCTTCATCGGCACAACTAAGGACAACTCTGCATTGCTGGGATCTGTTGTATAAAATACTTGGATTGCTTGTGATGCCATAATGAATGGATCATTTTTGTATCCCAATCGTCTAAAGTCCACAACTGTGATGCCATCACTGTCAATCCTTACATAATTATTGTCTGCCCATTTGCACTTAAAGAGTGCTACATGTAAACCACAGTAATCGAGTTCCCAAATATCTTCAATGAAACCGAAATAGTTCATAGTTCCATAAACTGGATTCTTGTCCTTTGCAGATGAAATATGCATTGACTTAGCACGGATACTAACACCACTATTTTGAACGGGATGCTTCTCATCTCTTTCGTGAGTGTAGAATGTATAACCATTGACGAAGTACAATGTATACCGTGTAACAATCGTCGACGGACCTCTAGCGAGGTTCATTAACTCTTGCGAACAGCCGTCCTTCTGAAAGACATGACTTCGTAGCCACAGACGAAACGTCCGATTGTGGTCATCGTGTATCAACTTTTCATTTCGTCCTCTTCTAGGATATTTATCTCTTATTTCCTGTAGGTGAATCTCGATAAAAGGCTCAACTTCAACCCTATTATGTAATGTATAGAGACAAGCTTTCTCCCATTCACATCGATTTACCTGCGATGGAACGCCGACGGATAGTCTTTTCCAGTCAATGTTTGTAGTCTTCGGCAACCCAATCGCCTCCGCGGTGGACAAATACTCGGAGCAAAATTCGACCGATTCCTCCGCAATGTAGCTTTCTACTATACATCCTTCTGCCCGATTTCGGTTCTTGACATAACCCTTCAAAACCTTCATGTACCTTTCAAAAGGATACATCCATCTCAAGTACACCGGTCCACATAGCTTCAATTCCCGGACTAAGTGCACCGTTAGATGAATCATTATGTCAAAAAATGAGGGTGGAAAGTACTTTTCAAGCAAGCACAAAGTCTTAACCAACTCTAATTGTAGCGAATCTAGTGTCAATGGATCTATTACCTTAGAGCATATCGAGTTGAAAAATGAGCATAACTTGGTAATTGCGAATCTCACATCCTTCGTTAAAACTCCTCGCAACGCCAGCGGTAATAACTGTTGCATCAAGATATGACAATCATGTGATTTCATGCCAATCAGCCTCAGATCCTTCATAGACACCAACCTTTTCAAGTTGGAAGAATACCCGTTGGGCACTTTTACAGAAGCGAGCCACTCACAAAGCTTTCTTTTTTCTTGTCTTGATAGTGTGTACTTCGCCGGAGGTAAGTAAGTTGCATTCCCTTTCTTCGTAGGGATCAAGTTAAGTCTAATCTTCAATTCCTTAAGATCCAACCGTGCCTTCTCACCATCTTTGCTCTTATTAGGAATGTCTAGCAATGTGCCCACTATTGATTCACACATGTTTTTCTCAATATGCATCACATCCAAGCAATGACGAACAAAAAGTGTCCTCCAATATGGAAGTTCGTAGAAGATTGACCGTTTTTTCCAAGGGCCGTTAACCAGGGGATTATTGTTACGCCGTTTTCTTTTCCCGAGCACCACTTTCAAATCCTTAACCATCTCATAAACGTCTTTACCGGTCAAAACCCGGGGAGGGTTTCTTTCTTCCGTTTTGCCATCGAAAGCCTTTTTCTGTTTGCGGTATCGATGATTTTGTGGTAAAAATCTCCTATGACCAAGGTAAACGGTTTTCTTACCATTCTTCAATCGGATAGAGGATGTTTCTTTCATACAAACGGGACAACCGATAGAACTCTTGACTGAATAACCAGATAGATTTCCATAAGCAGGAAAGTCATTGATTGTCCACATCAACATTGCACGGAGTGTGAATGTCTCTTGACGGTAAGCATCTCTAACTTCGATCCCCTTTTCCCATAAGCTCTTTAGATCATCGATTAGTGGTGCTAAGTACACATCAATGTCATTCCCTGGTTGTTGAGGACCAGATATCAATAAGGTCAACATCAAGAACTTTCGCTTCATGCTCAACTTCGGAGGGAGATTGTAGTTGACAAGTATGACGGGCCAAGTACTATGCCTACTACTCATATTACCATGTGGGTTAATTCCGTCCGCCGACAAACCAAGACGTAGATTCCGTGGTTCCGCACAAAATTCAGGATGATCGGCATCAAAGGTCTTCCATTGTGGTGCATCGGCTGGATGTCTAAGCATACCATCTTCAACACGTTTATCATGGTGCCAATTCAAATTCTTGGCATGCTCGGCATTACGGAATAAACGTCGTAGACGCGGTGCCGGAGGAATGTACCATAACACCTTTGCCGGCACACCTTTGCTACCATTCGTTGGCTTCTTGCCCTTCTTCCATCTTGACTCCTTGCAAACCGGACATTCATCCAAATTCTCGTACGCATTTCGGTAAAGGGCGCAATCATTTGGACATGCATGAATTTTTTCATATTCCATTCCCAAAGTGCTCAACGTCTTCTTAGCTTCGTACATACTAGCAGGTATTTTATTAACAACCGGTAGAACCTCTCTTAGAAATTCTAAAAGAGCCGTGAAACTAGAATTTGTCCACCCTTTCGATGCCTTCATGTTCCATAATTTGACCAATGCGGACAATTTCGTATATTTACTACACCCGTCATACAAGGGCATCTCGACATCATTCATCATTGCTTCAAATAACTCCGGACGATGCACAAAATGTTCTTCCAAATCATTAACCATATCAAACAAATTATCTCCTACAACTTCCTCAACAACATCATCTTTCGCTTTGTTGTTTGATGATGGATTAAAAAACATTTCACCGTGTAAATACCACGTTTGGTACGAACAAATAATCCCACGCGCAAGCAAGTGTCTTCTAACTTCATCAACTGGATGAGATCTATGATTTCACAATCCACACAAGGACATCGAATCTTATCATTCTTCATGTGAGTTTCGCAAATGACAAAAATTCTTCAATCCCATCTCGATATTTTCTAGTCAATCTATTAGCCCACATCCATTTTCGATCCATTTCCAAGAACCCGACCTAAATCGATATTAAATTGATCATACAAATTATTCAATAATCAAGTTTTTGCATTTAAAAACACAATGTATAGTCAACAACTAATCAAACCGAAAAAGAAAAAAGAGAATATATACCATTTTTGACATCTACAATAAATCGTCCATAAAAATCAAATAAATAAAAGAAGAGTAAGTAATAATCACAATACTTACAAATATTTAATATACGCGAGTGTTGGTTTTGCAGTGGAGGAGACGTGTGTTCGCAGGTGTCTGTGATGTTTTTCGCGGTTGCGCGATAGATCTGTAATGAGATGAAATGAGAGCTGTTGAAGGGTAAAAAAGTTAGGAATACACGACGGGTTCTTAAAACCCGTCGTGTAAAGTCGCACTTTACACGACGGTTCCAAGGAACCGTCGTGTAAAGTGCGACTTTACACGACGGTTCCAAGGAACCGTAGTGTAAAGTGGCTCCGCGGAGCACTTTATGTAACGACCCGCTTATCGTAGGCCGTTACCTTACATACTTACTTACTACATATGAAAACTTGAGCTAAATTTTTTTTTTAATTTTTTTAAATTTTTTTATTTTTTACATGCAATATAAAACTTAAACTGAAATCTTTTTAATAATTACTTACATACATACTTGTATATATACTTAATTACATATTTTAGTAAAGAAATCTGGTACTCAAATACAACATATTTAGCGTAGCATAATGTAACAAAAGAAACGTAGTGATTCCCGTCCCACAGTTTCACAGTTTGTCTTGCCATGCACCATAGCCTTGTATCATGTAACACCGTAGGATTTCTTACCTACAGCATAAACATATATCATGAGCTATTGCTCAGCCAGCACAACTATTTATCCGCAACATATCACATAATGACATAATGCATGAACCAATTATGCTTTCTTACTGTTTTCATAAGTTAGCATACTTTTTAGGGCCCTTACATAACATAAATGTACGTACCGTGGCGCGCTAGCCATGGAGTGGTTGGGGCGGCCAGCCCTGTCCAACTCAAACCATGAACCAAACCCGACCTAACGCGGGTCGATACGACATATTGCATCCTGCTTATCATAATGATGCTTTAAATCTTGTTCTTATCTTGTTTCGTTCTTGAAACCTTATTTCATGATCATAACCAGTTTCTTAACTGAAACTGGGATTTCATATCTTACCGATTAACTTATCATTAATGAGCATGCTTCGTGATGCCATAATATCAAATTATTCATCATATGAACATACATGCTCTAACATACCTCATATATCTCATAACATAAACTTAAAAGCATACAAGCCGTAACATTCATCATTTCATGGAGACATACATACATACATACCATAAACATTTCTTGTACATATAGCATCATGAACTTGGTATCATACAAGTCATAAGCATTTCATCACACTTATATCATCATATATTTAAAGGCATACAACAAACAGTTTTGTTTATGCTGTAGGCGGAGTCGTACTTACCTTTACTGCGCCTTGAGTTAAATTACTTCAATCAAACAAGTTGTTTTCCTGTTTTCAAGAAATCATAGGATAAGCATCATCCTATCATAATTTCATAGCGATCCTATTAGCTATCAAACTACAAATCCTAAAATTCAAATTCCTTTTTGAATTTTTAATAAAACCCTAAAGTTCTCAAAACCGGGTTTTAAAACTATTACATAGTGTTTGGTACTTTTCTTACAAATCCGTTTAAAATTGAAAAGTTTTCTTCATGAAAGTTGTAGACCTTGAAGTCTCCTACAACTTTTGTATTTAACTCAAAACTCAAATCTATCTTTAACATACTTGTTTCTGCCTTTGAAAATTCTTCAACCATATATACTAGTTATAATTTGGTCTCGGGTATTTTTGCAAAAACAAAGGTCTTAGAGGCCTTATTTTTAAAAACTGTTCCCGTTGGCCCCTAGTATTTTCCCTTCTCTACAACTTTTTAGTTTTGACTTTTTCCAAATTCGGCCTCTAAAGGCCTCAAAATCTGGTTATTAGAAAAATCGTTCAGTTTTGATCCTTACTCACGCATACTTAAACCATAGTGCATAAACTTAACAAACTAAGCTCATGCTCATACTCAATGATCTTATACTCAAACCCTAACTAAACTTGAATAAAGAACTAGAGGATTCAAGTATTTACCTCAAGTTCCACGGATTAAAATCCTTAAACTAGAGTTTTGAAACTTTCCTCAAACTTTCTATACCAACCGAAAACTCTTTCTCTTGTTCTCTCCTCTCTCCCTTTTCTTTCCTCTCTTGTCTCGGCTCCTAAGGCAGAACTAGGGAGTATGTGCTGCTTGTGTGTGTATTGGCTAACAAAATACAATGAGAGAACCTTCACCTATTTATAGGTGAAGCACAAATTCTTGGAATTGCTCAAAAGTCCCTAGAAGAATTCAATTTGTCCTTGACTTCTTGAGAGGTGGCCGGCCAAGTGTCCATGTAGCCAAGCTAGGGTGCTTACTCATGATGGCTAGGAACCATGAGGTGTCATCTCCCTAGAGTGGCCGGCCTAGGTAAGCTTTGTGCTTGCTCTTGCTAGCCAACAAGTAAGCCTAGCAAGCTTACTAAGCTAGCCTATGGTGCATGAGGTGTCAAGAGCTATAAGAGTTCAAGAAATCCATCTTTTGTAATTTTGTACGTTGATCCTTAAGGCCAAATTATTTCTCCTTAGTCCCTATGTGTTGGCCGGCCTTCCTTGTCCCAAATTGCCAAGCAAGCTTAGCTAGAATGCTTGCTCATCAAGGCTACATGTTTGATGTGGCATTCTCTTGTGATGGCCGGCCCTAGGGTGAGGTGTGCAAGCCTTGGCTTGCCAAGGGGGCTAGGCTAGGGAGTCTAGAGTGTGGATTCATCAAAGCTAGGCCAAGAGGTGTTGCTTTCTCAAGTGGCCGGTCATGGTGTGGCTTTGGCAAAGCACGAGCTTGCCATGTGAGCAAGACTAGAGATGTTGCTCACCAAAACGGATCCATGTGTTGCTTCCTTGTGGTGGTTCCTTGTTGTGGCCGGCCCTTGGTGCTTGGGTGTGCAAGCTAAGAGGGTGACTCATGCTAGCTAAAGGCTTGAGGTGTCTCACCCTCATGTGGCCGGTTTTGGTGATGCCATGTGAGACAAGGTTGCTAATTGAATCATAACACAAAATCAACCAAGCAAATCTAGGTGCTTAGTTACTAAACTTAGGGTATGATTTGTAAACTTTTAATGACACTTAAATTCTTTTAATTTGCATAATGCTCCTCAAAAACTAGATCCCTTGCTCATAAGGCCATGATGTGGCCGGTTCCTATGGTGACACATGGAACATTATGATTGGTTCTAGCTAGAGTTATTTAGTTAGATCTTAACTTGTCTTCCTTGATTTCCAACCAATCTAACCGAACTTGAAATGGATCATTAACTTAATTGACTTAAGAAACTGTACTTAAAATGTCCCTGGTTCAAAAATTTACATAATTGCTGATAAGTCCATAATTTTTCCCAAAATTACACTTTAGCCCCTAAAGGCAAAAATATTTGCACTTTAGTCCCTATAGATTGACCGACTAAAATTAAGCCTTCTAAACCTCAATTTATTGCTAAATCCTTCTTAAAAAGACTTCCTTAACTTCTAAAATTTCAAAGTCATGAACTTTCTTGAATTTGCAAATTGACCCCTAAACATAAAATATTTACATTTTGGTCCCTGTACAGTGACCAATCATGGCAATGACACTTGTCATCTGAGGTGTCATCCTTAAAAGCTTTGTTTGGCTTATTTCTTAAATGCAGTCCATTTTCATACTAATATAGATATTCATATACTGTTTTCAACTGATAACAGTATAATTTTACTAGACCATCGTCCAAAACTTATTTGAACTGCGTATAGGATTTTCTTAAAATTTTAAACTACCACATAGAGTCATAAATCATAACTTACCCCTTTTTAACCAAAGGGTCTTAAACTAATATTATCGAATCTTTCAACAAAAGATTCAACAATTTTTCTTAGAAAACATATCATATATAACACATAAACATACATAACATAGCTGTGATTCTTAACAAAAGAAATCATATGCTTATAGAAAATTTGGGTCATTACAATCTACCCCCCTTAAAAATTTTCGTCCCCGAAAATCACTACAAGTAGGGATAGTTCTTTTTCATTTCTTCTTCTAATTCCCACGTGCTTCTTCAATGTTATGATTCAGCCATAACACTTTAACCATTGGAATGGTTTTGTTTCTTAAGACCTTTTCTTCCCGATCTAGAATCCGGATTGGCTTTTCTTCATAAGTCAAGTCCGTTTGTACTTCAATTGGTTCTTGACTTAACACATGGGAAGGATCATGTACATATTTCTTCAACATCGAAACGTGGAAAACGTCATGTACAGAAGCCAAAGCTGGCGGTAACGCAAGTCTGTAAGCTATTTTTCCAATCCTTTCGAGAATTTTAAAAGGACCTGTATATCTTGGATTAAGCTTTCCTTTCTTACCAAACCTCATAACTCCTTTCATTGGAGCAATCTTAAGAAAAACAGAATCTCCAACTTGAAATTCTAAAGTCCTTCGACGTTTATCAGCATAACTCTTCTGCCGACTGAAAGCTACGTCGAGTCGTTGCTTGATTACCCTGATGTCTTCTGAGGTTCTTCTGATGAAGTCCGTGGTTTGAAGTTGCTTCTATCCAACTTCTTGCCAATGGATGGGAGATTGACATTTTCTTCCGTAAAGCGCTTCAAATGGAGCCATACCAATTGAGGCGTGATAACTGTTATTATACGAAAACTCGATCAAGGGTAACTTCTGATCCCAGTTTCCCTTGAAATCCAAAACACAAGACCTCAACATATCTTCCAATGTTTGGATAGTGCGTTCCGGTTGTCTATCTGTCTGAGGGTGAAAAGCGGTACTGAATTTCAACTTTGATCCCATAGCTGCATGTACACTTTTCCAAAATCGTGAGGTAAAACGCCCATCCCGATCTGAAATGATGGATTTTGAAACTCCATGAAACCTAACAATCTGAGATACATAAATTTCAGCCAATTTCTCGACCGAAAAGGTGGCTTTAATAGCAATGAAATGAGCTGATTTGGTTAATCTATCCACAATCACCCAAATCATATCATTCCCACTTGCAGTCCTGGGTAATCCAACTATGAAATCCATGGAGATTTGCTCCCATTTCCACTCTGGGAGTTCGATCTTTTGAAGATCTCCGCCAGGTTGTCGGTGTTCGGCCTTAACTTTCTAACAAGTTAAGCATTTTGATACGAAATCCGCAATTTCTTTCTTCATGTTCGGCCACCAAAAATTCTCCTTGAGGTCCTTGTACATCTTAGTAGCTCCAGGGTGAACTGAATATGACGTTTCATGCGCTTCAGACATGATTTGTTTCTTAAGGAATTCAAAGTTAGGAATACAAATCCTTCCTTTGAAGAGAATTAATCCATTCATGGATGTCTTAAAGTCTTTATCTTCACCACCAAGAAGTTGCGTCTTTATCAGAAAGGAATCTTTCCCCTGATAACACTTAATAGAGTCTAGGAGATTGGACTGAAGAGTCAAAGCAGCCAATTTCCCTAATATTAGTTCCAATTCAAAATCAGAAATTTCCTTTTGGAGTGACTTAGACAATCTTTCAATCGGCATGAGCACACCGGAAGACTTCCTGCTTAATGCGTCTGCCACTTTGTTTGCTTTTCCAGGGTGGTAAAGGATTTCACAATCATAATCCTTTACAAGCTCAAGCCATCTGCGCTGCCTCATATTGAGCTCTTTTTGAGTAAAAATGTATTTGAGACTTTGATGATCGGTGAAAATCTCACATCTATTACCATACAGGTAATGTCTCCAAATCTTTAAGGCAAAAACCACCGCTGCAAGTTCCAAATCGTGCGTTGGATAGTTCCGCTCGTGGTCCTTCAGTTGACGTGAAGCATAGGCAACCACCTTTCCTCCTTGCATAAGGACAGCTCCTAGTCCGGTCTTTGACGCATCGCTATAAATAACAAAATTTCCTGCTTCTACATCAGGAATTATTAGTACTGGTGCACTCGTAAGCTTCCTCTTGAGCTCTTGAAAGCTTTCTTCACACTTCTGTGTCCAATCAAACTTTCTCTCTTTCTTAGTAAGGGCTGTAAGTGGCGCCGCAATCTTGGAGAATCCTTCAACGAACCGTCGGTAGTATCCGGCCAAACCAAGAAAGCTTCGTATCTCCGTGACGTTTTTGGGTGCTGACCATGCACTGACCGCCTCTATCTTAGCAGGATCAACGGAAATTCCTTCCCTTGAAACTACATGGTCCAAGAAATGCACTTTTTCCAACCAAAATTCACATTTTGTGAATTTGGCATAGAGTCGATTCTGTTTTAAAGTTTCCAATACTACTCTGAGATGCTGCTCATGTTCCTCAATGGACCTTGAATAGATCAAAATATCGTCAATAAAAATGATAACAAACTTATCCAAATATTCTTTAAACACCCGATTCATGAGGTCCATAAACGCAGCTGGGGCATTAGTCAATCCAAATGGCATGACTAGAAACTCATAATGCCCATACCATGTTCGGAAAGCTGTCTTAGAAATATCTCCTTCCTTGATTCTAAGTTGATGATATCCCGATCGTAGGTCAATTTTTGAGAATACCAATGCTCCTCTGAGTTGATCAAAGAGATCGTCGATTCTCAGAAGAGGGTACTTGTTCTTAATCGTGATCTTGTTTAACTCGCGATAGTCGATGCACATCCGCAATGATCCGTCCTTCTTTTGACAAACAGCACTGGTGCTCCCCATGGGGAATGGCTTTGACGAATAAATCCTTTATCCAACAGTTCTTGTAACTGTACTTGGAGTTCCCTAAGCTCAGTTGGGGCCATACGATAGGGTGCTTTCGATATTGGAGCTGCTCCTGGCAACAACTCTATTTCGAAAGAGATTTCTCGCTCCGACGGAAGTCTGGTTAAATCCTTTGGAAAGACATCTACATATTCCCTAATAATGGGAACATCTTCAGGCTGTAACTCCTTTTCTTGTTCTTTGTTTACCATGTTAGCTAAGTATCCTTGACATCCCTTAGTTAACATTTTCCAAGCCTTAATTGCCGAAACTAGCCGAGTTGATGAGCTCTTAGACTGGCCGTGAAAGTTAAATTCCTCTTTACCGAAAGGACTAAACGTAACACAACGCTTTCGACAATCAATCTTAGCGTTGTACTTACCTAAAAAATCCATTCCCAGGATAACATCGAAATCCTGAAGCTTAATTGCAATCAGGTCTACATACAATTCTTTACCACACATGACTACCGGAACCTTTCGCATCCAGGAGTCAGACAACAAAATCTCTCCCGATGGAAGAGAGGTCTTAAAAAGTTGTCCTAGATTTTCTACACTTCTATCTAGTTTCTGAACATATTTCGTTGATACAAACGAATGGGTGGCACCAGAATCAAATAAGGCAATAGCATCATGAGTGGCTAAAGAGATCTGACCTGTCACCACGTTAGAGGTTCCAGCTTCAGCATCTCCTTTTGTGTAGGCATAAATCCTAGCTTGTGGTTCGGGAGCCTCCAATCTTCCTTGTACAATCGAAGGACCTTCAATCCTGGCTTGCACCGCATGCAACTGTCGGTTTGTATTTCTATTCTGGTACTGAGGGTTCTGGTTCTGGCTATTAGAAGTGCAATTCCTCGTATAATGGCCTTCCTTGCCACATAGGTAGCAAGCGTTTGATCCCATTCTACATACACCCAAGTGCTTCCTTCCACATTGAGCACACACAGGATAGTTGTTATTATTACCCTCATTCCCACGGTTATTCTTCTTTTGAGGGTAATTCTTTTGTTGGCCCTGGCCCATAGCATTTCCCTTCCTTTTATTCCTCCCAAACTGTTTGGAATATTGGTTGGAATTACTAGTCTGGCCTTTTCAAGTTCGTCTCCTGATTCTGTCTAGGCTTGCAACTGTTTCTCCATAGTTTTTTCTTCTTTCTTAGCTTTAAAGATCTGAACCCTCGCTTCCTTATCCTGATTAATCCAGTATTCTGCTCTCATAGCTCGACTTATACAATCAGCTACGAGAGTAGGAGGGCTACTTCCAGCACTAACTTGCTTGGAGATGTCTGTCCGGAACATTTTCATCATTCTCCTTACTTTCTCCTTTTCATTTGGCACTAGTTCCGGACATAGGCGGGCAAGTTGTTCAAACTTTTTGACTGCTTCCACCACCGACATAGACCCCTGTTTGAAACTGGTAAACTCATCTTGTTGAACTGCCAGTATTTCCCCATTATAGTACATCGTACTGAATTCGGCTACAAATTCTTGCCAATCCATGTTCGCCACATTTCTGCGCATCTGGACCATCCTCCACCAGTGACGCGCATCCTTCTTTAAAGCAAAACAGGCACAAAGGACCTTCTCATGGTCTGTGAGTCCCATAAAATCCAAAATTACTTGAATATCGATTAGCCAATTATCCGCTACTATCAGATCCGTAGTTCCCTCGAATTCAGGCGCCTTCATTCGCCTAAACCGCTCATACAACAGATCCTCCCTAATCAAAGGTGGATTCCTTTGTAGTCACACGGGTTCTAATGGAATTTCTTGATGAATCTCCGGTACTTGAGGCGCTACTGGAGGTACATGATTGTTTTGTGGTGGAATTTCATTAGCTTGGGGTATCTGATTTAGTTGGGCTACTTGTTCCCTAAGCTGATTAGTTTCTTGCTGCTGTTCTTGTAATTTCCGTTGCAATGTGGCTACTAAATTTGCAAGATCAGGCTCTTGCGGATTTGGGTTTGCTCGGGTACGCGGCCGAGACATCTTTTAATTCTTATCTGGTCACAAGAAAGATGTTCTTATACTCCAATCATCTCCTTGTCCATTCATATCATATCTTATCATAGCATAATCATATCATAGATTGTATCATATATTACATATATACATAGTCACATAAGATGGAAGTGACCACCACTTAGCCATCACACAGAATTTCTATCTTATACCTAATTTCACTATTCTGATGATACATTGGAGAATACTTCCCAGGCTTCCTCATCAAACATAATCTCCTCCGGATCATCTTCTACGTTTACTTGTTCCTCTTCTTCCTCATCCATAACAATTTAAGGAGGATCTTCTTGAAGCTCGAGATTTTCTGAAAATTCCCAAGATCCATGGCTTCCGCATCAATTCCCTCCTCTTGTGGAGGAATTTCTTGAAGTGGTACCGCCGGAATAGGATCCTCTTGCAATTCTGGACCCCATTGAAAATGTGGTTCTTCTATACCAACATTATCGACTGGCTCCTGTCCTTGGTCATTTATCATAGCATCCGCCTGAATCACATGGGCTGCTAATTCAGCGTCCAAAATATCATTGATCATATGATCCAACGTCATCTCCAACGCTGGAGGCTGCACATGTCCCTAATTTTGGGAGGTAAGCCCTCCCTGAGCAGTTGTAATGCTCTCATCTCAGGGTTGCCCCAATCAGGAATATGGGGTAACATGGCCTCTTGGAACCTTCGGCAATAATGGCCCATTGATTCGCCTGGATAAGCGTGCCAATCATAAACGTAGTTCAGATATCGGGCAGTGTTCATGTCGCGATAAATGTCTGGGTCCCGATAATGCATACCAGCATCTTCTTCCCGTATAGGTCCAAATCGAGCAATGATAGCATTACGGAAATCTTCCCATAATCCTCCTTGAACTTCATTTTCTCCTTGAGTTCTCCACCAAAGTCTAGCATCTACTGCTAGACAACGACTAGCCAACGATACTTGTAGATGAGGCTGAATGTGACATATGCGAAATATAGCCTCAATGTCATGAAGCCAAGCCGCCAATGTCACGGTCCGTCTAGTTCCATCGAATGTTAACGGGGACATCATAAAGAACGCATAAGCCGCACCTCGGTCCTCATCCATTGTCTTTTAATCTAAATTATAAAATTTCCTACAAATTAATTATACAAGTACGAAATATATTTAACTTACAATGACAGTGGTGCAGGCAAGCATACTGTGAAACCGGAAGGCAGGACCCTTTGCTCTGATACCAACTCTGTAACGACCCGCTTATTGTAGGCCATTACCTTACATACTTACTTACTACATATGAAAACTTGAGCTAAATTTTTTATTTTTATTTTTTATACATACAGTATAAAACTTGAACAGAAATCTTTTTAATAATTACTTACATACATACTTGTACATATACTTAGTTACATATTGTAGTAAAGAAATCTAGTACTCAAATACAACATATTTAGCGTAGCATAATTTAACAAAAGAAACGTAGTGATTCCCGTCCCACAGTTTCACAGTTTGTCTTGCCATGCACCATAGCCTTGTATCATGTAACACCGTAGGATTTCTTACCTACAGCATAAACATATATCATGAGCTATTTCTCAGCCAGCACAACTATTTATCCACAACATATCACATAATAACATAATGCATGAACCAATTATGCTTTCTTACTGTTTTTATAAGTTAGCATACTTTTTAGGGCCCTTACATAACATAAATGTACGTACCGTGGCGCACTGCCATGGAGTAGTTGGGACGGCCAGCCTTGTCCAACTCAAACCATGAACCAAACCCGACCTAACGCGGGTCGATACGACATATTGCATCCTGCTTATCATAATGATGCTTTAAATCTTGTTCTTATCTTGTTTCGTTCTTGAAACCTTATTTCATGATCATAACCAGTTTCTTAACTGAAACTGGGATTTCATATCTTACCGATTAACTTATCATTAATGAGCATGCTTCGTGATGCCATAATATCAAACTATTCATCATATGAACATACATGCTCTAACATACCTCATATATCTCATAACATAAACTTAAAAGCATACAAGTCGTAACATTCATCATTTCATGGAGACATACATACATACATAACATAAACATTCCTTGTACACATAGCATCATAAACTTGGTATCATACAAGTCATAAGCATTTCATCATACTTATATTATCATATACTTAAAGGCATACAACAAACAGTTTTGTTTATGCTGTAGGCGGAGTCGTACTTACCTTTACTGCGCCTTGAGTTAAATTACTTCACTCAAACAAGTTGTTTTCCTGTTTTCAAGAAATCATAGGATAAGCATCATCCTATCATAATTTCATAGCGATCCTATTAGCTATCAAACTACAAATCCTAAAATTCAAATTCCTTTTTGAATTTTTAATAAAACCCTAAAGTTCTCAAAACCGGGTTTTAAAACTATTACATAGTGTTTGATACTTTTCTTACAAATCCGTTTAAAATTTGGAAAAGTTTTCTTCATGAAAGTTGTAGACCTTGAAGTCTCCTACAACTTTTGTATTTAACTCAAAACTCAAATCTGTCTTTAACATGCTTTTTTCTGCCTTTGAAAATTCTTCAACCATATATACTAGTTATAATTTGGTCTCGGGTTTTTTTGCAAAAACAAAGGTCTTAGAGGCCTTATTTTCAAAAACTGTCCACTTTGCCCGTAGTATTTTCCCTTCTCTACAACTTTGTAGTTTTTACTTTTTCCAAATTCGGCCTCTAAAGGCCTCAAAATCTGGTTATTAGAAAAACCGTTCAGTTTTGATCCTTACTCACGCATACTTAAACCATAGTGCATAAAACTTAACAAACTAAGCTCATGCTCATACTCAATGATCTTATACTCAAACCCTAACTGAAACTTGAATAAAGAACTAGAGGATTCAAGTATTTACCTCAAGTTCCACGGATTAAAATCCTTAAACTAGAGTTGTGAAACTTTCCTCAAACTTTCTATACCAACCGAAAACTCTTTCTCTTGTTCTCTCCTCTCTCCCTTTTCTTTCCTTTCTTGTCTCGGCTCCTAAGGCAGAACTAGGGAGTATGTGCTGCTTGTGTGTGTATTGGCTAACAAAATACAATGAGAGAACCTTCACCTATTTATAGGTGAAGCACAAATTCTTGGAATTGCTCAAAAGTCCCTAGAAGAATTCAATTTGTCCTTGACTTCTTGAGAGGTGGCCGGCCAAGTTGCCATGTAGCCAAGCTAGGGTGCTTACTCATGATGGCTAGGAACCATGAGGTGTCATCTCCCTAGAGTGGCCGGCCTAGGTAAGCTTTGTGCTTGCTCTTGCTAGCCAACAAGTAAGCCTAGCAAGCTTACTAAGCTAGCCTATGGTGCATGAGGTGTCAAGAGCTAGAAGAGTTCAAGAAATCCATCTTTTGTAATTTTGTATGTTGATCCTTAAGGCCAAATTATTTCTCCTTAGTCCCTATGTGTTGGCCGGCCTTCCTTGTCCCAAATTGCCAAGCAAGCTTAGCTAGAATGCTTGCTCATCAAGGCTACATGTTTGATGTGGCATTCTCTTGTGATGGCCGGCCCTAGGGTGAGGTGTGCAAGCCTTGGCTTGCCAAGGGGGCTAGGCTAGGGAGTCTAGAGTGTGGATTCATCAAAGCTAGGCCAAGAGGTGTTGCTTTCTCAAGTGGCCGGTCATGGTGTGGCTTTGGCAAAGCATGAGCTTGCCATGTGAGCAAGACTAGAGATGTTGCTCACCAAAACGGATCCATGTGTTGCTTCCTTGTGGTGGTTCCTTGTTGTGGCCGGCCCTTGGTGCTTGGGTGTGCAAGCTAAGAGGGTGACTCATGCTAGCTAAAGGCTTGAGGTGTCTCACCCTCATGTGGCCGGTTTTGGTGATGCCATGTGAGACAAGGTTGCTAATTGAATCATAACACAAAATCAACCAAGCAAATCTAAGTGCTTAGTTACTAAACTTAGGGTATGATTTGTAAACTTTTAATGACACTTAAATTCTTCTAATTTGCATAATGCTCCTTAAAAACTAGATCCCTTGCTCATAAGGCCATGATGTGGCCGGTTCCTATGGTGACACATGGAACATTATGTTTGGTTCTAGCTAGAGTTATTTAGTTAAATCTTAACTTGTCTTCCTTGATTTCCAACCAATCTAACCGAACTTGAAATGGATCATTAACTTAATTGACTTAAGAAACTGTACTTAAAAAGTCCCTAGTTCAAAAATTTACATAATTGCTGATAAGTCCATAATTTTTCCCAAAATTGCACTTTAGCCCCTAAAGGCAAAAATATTTACACTTTAGTCCTTATAGATTGGCCGACTAAAATTAAGCTTTCTAAACCTCAATTTATTGCTAAATCCTTCTTAAAAAGACTTCCTTAACTTCTAAAATTTCAAAGTCATGAACTTTCTTGAATTTGCAAATTGACCCCTAAACATAAAATATTTGCATTTTGGTCACTGTACAGTGACCAATCATGGCAATGATACTTGTCATCTGAGGTATCATCCTTAAAAGCTTTGTTTGGCTTATTTCTTAAATGCAGTCCATTTTCATACTAACATAGATATTCATATACTGCTTTCAACTGATAACAGTATAATTTTACTTGACCATCGTCCAAAACTTATTTGAACTGCGTATAGGATTTTCTTAAAATTTTAAACTACCACATAGAGTCATAAATCATAACTTACCCCTTTTTAACCAAAGGGTCTTAAACTAATATTATCGAATCTTTCAACAAAAGATTCAACAATTTTTCTTAGAAAACATATCATATATAATACATAAACATACATAACATAGCTGTGATTCTTAACAAAAGAAATCATAAGCTTATAGAAAATTTGGGTAATTACACTTTACACGAACCGTCGTGTAAAGTTGGACTTTACACGACGGTTCTTTGGAACCGTAGTGTAAAGTTGCTCCGCGAGGCACTTTACACTACGGTTCCAATGAACCGTCGTGTAAAGTCCGACTTTACACTACGGTTCCAATGAACCGTCGTGTAAAATAAACCTTTTAAACCGGACTTTTGAAACATTACATACATAACATAGTACATATTTCTTGATCATACATCTACAACATCATACTTAAAGAGTTTGCGGAATTCTTGCGTAGTGGTATCCCATACCGCCCTTCACTTGCTGCATCGTCTCCATGGCCCACCAAGTAAAGCTGCAGGCATCTTGCTTTTACCTACAGTATGAAATATATTGATGAGCTTTCGCCTAGTAAGTACAAACATAATCTCACAAAAACATGTCAAACATCATGTAATTTATGCATGGTCCATTTATGATTGATTAAGAATGTCTTATGCTTCATTATTAACTTGAACTTATTATCTTGTCTTAACATGTGGGCCCATAGTGTACGTACCAAAAGTGCGCAGCCTCCAGACAAAACTAGGGTTTGCAAGGCCCTAACAGTTCTGGGAATCATAAACTTGACCCTCACGCATCAACGAGAGGTTAATAATCATAACTTGACTTGAACATGTATCCTCCACGATCACGGGAGGTTGGTACGACACCTTGCTTGTCTTATCTTACCATGTGGTTTAATATTAGTGAACATGCCTCATGATGTCACTATATCATATCATACTTAACCTTTGCCATAACATGGCATTCTTGAAAACATGGCATTTTTGTAAACATGGCATTCTTGAAAACATGGCATTTCTTGTAACATGGAATAACTTCTCATGGCATAACATGTCATAGCATGACATGGCATCACATATCATAACATAACATAGCATGTATACTTGAAAATAATATTTACTATTTTCCATACTGTAGGTGAGGTCTGTACTTACCTGGTTTCCTATGCTCTTGAAACTTGACCTAATGTTCCATCAAGGTACATCAACAGGTTCTATTCCTGTTTCAATTAGGGTGTAAGATAAGGATTAGCCTATCTTATCGTAAATCTTTTCATGCAATGTTGGTATCCTTAACCAACCTTCATTAGTTATTAGTAACCCTAGTCATATTACCTCATGATGACTCGTTTGGTTACTTAGAGTAACCTTGGGTATTAGGCCCAATCATATATCATACTTGAATAGTATTAGGTTATTTTGGGTAGCCTTAGGCTCTGGGCCCAATCTAGTAACCCGGGTATCCTTCCTGGTTACCATTGGTCATCCCCTAGTTACCAAGTTATTAAGACAACTTGTGGTCTAAATACTTATTTTTTTTGTCTTCGAAAAACTTAGTTTTCTTTGTCCTTTTTATAAAAACCCTTGTTGAACTTGTGAAAAAATATAACTCTTGGAGTAGGGTTTGTAAAAATTATCAACTGTTGAAAACTGCCTTTGAAACAGTTCCCTACTGCCAGTTATCAGTGTATGTGCAGGAATGTCCTTTTTCCTGCACTGTTTTAGAAAATCCTGTGCAGGAATTTTCCTGTTTCCTGCACAGTTTTGGAATCCAATTTTTATTTAAACATCTGGGTCGAATATGAAAAAGTTTTCTTCACAAAAATTTTAGACCTTGAAAACCCTACAACTTTCGTGTTTGGCTCAAGACCCAGTTCGGACTTTAACCTACTTATTTCCTTTGTTGAACCTGTCTGGCCGTGTATACTGGGGCTGGCCAACCAGGCTCGGGTTTTCATAAAAGCAGAGGCCATTGGAGCCTTATTTTTGAAATCTGCTCATGACACCCACTAGGAAAATCTATTCTCTACAACTTTGTAGTTTTAACTTTTTCCAAATTCGGCTTCTAAGGGCCTTAAAATTGCCTTTCCAGAAAACTGGCCAGTTTTACCCGAAACTGGCAGTTTTGTTCTTAAGTTCATTTTACGTCCTATCACGTGCACACTACCTCAACCGCCCACAGCGGGAGCCTAATATCAATTATGCAGCACTTTCTAACGTAAAACATACATCCATGCATCATTCAAACATCTTGGGACATATCACAAACACTTAGTGAGCATACACCCTTAGCATGAAATTCTAGAGCATAAAATCATGCAACTAAACCTATTGCATGCAATAAAAGAGTGAGCTTATGCTCTTACAAACTATTGCTTGGAAATATACTTAAATCTCCAAATTTAAGCACAAATTGAAAAGCTTAGGGTTAAGGGAGATTACCTTAATTCATACCAAGATTGGTGCTAGGTTTTGGGTCTAACTCTTTCCCCCTTTACTCATAACCACAGCCGGCCTTTCCCCTCCAAATGGGGTTTCAAATTTTCGGTCATACACATGAAAACATAAACATAAATATCTTGCTCCAAACTTAATGAAAAACTTAGAGGTTTAAGGTTTAGAGGGTTACCTTAGTCAATTCTAGAAGTTGGCTAACTTGGTTCCAACTTCTTCCTCTTTCCTTGCCACCCTCCATAACCGGCCTCCCCTCCAAATGGGGTTCCAAATTTTGGCCACTCAAGCTTGAGCCCCCCACAAGGTCCGGCCACTCACCTAGACTAATTTCCTTGTTCCACTTTTTTTTTCTTCCTTTGGATTTCGGTTTTCTTGAGAGAAATGGGTGAGAAGAAAATTGGCAAGAGTTTGGCTTGTTTTTCCCAATTTTTGGGTCCAAAATCCGCCCCCCCCCCCCCCCCCCTTTCACCTCTATTTATAGGTGATTTCAACTTTTCAAATTGTTAAAAAGTCCTTGAACTAGGATTTATTTATTTTTCTAAAATTACATATTGGTCCTTGAAGCAAAAATATTTGCTAATGAACCCCTACATGTGGTGGCCGGCCATTGTTTATCTTGGAGCCCAAGTTTTACTTACCTCATCATGATGACATCATGCTTACATCACCTTGATGACATCATCTTGCTTACATCATGCTTACATCATCATTGTTAACTTTTCCAAAAATTGCACTTTTGCCCCTAAAGATAAAATATTTACAATTTAGTCCCTGCGGGTGATCGGCTAAGATAGAGCCACTTGACTTCCAATTCATGCATAATTATCCTCTTGATTCCAAGAATCCCTTAATATAATTATGCAATCCATTTCCTTACTAACTTTGATAATATCAATACTGTTTTGTCCTAAAACAGTATTATAATACTGAATTGTAGTTCAAAATCCATCTGCATAAAATTGGACTACGTATAAATTTTTCTTAGGACTTGAAACCATTTAGCCCATATTGCTCCAAATATTGTACTTGATTTTTCTAGGGTGGTCTCATAGCTTATTCTTGCTTATTCGTCCGTAATGACGGTTTCCGCAGTATAATTTTCATACTGATTAATTATACTGCAAGTACCATCTTAGTCAAAATTAAAGTCAACCTAAAGTCAACCTTAGTCAACTTTGACTTTTTCGGTCAAACTTTGACCAACATGAAGTCATGAATTTCATTATGCCTTTTTTTTCCTTAAAAGGCCTTATGCTTGGCTAATTAACCTATTATTGAGTCTCGTAACTAGTTAATCGAGAACTCAAACTTATATTGATATTCCATTCCGATCATGATTCAGACTTAGGTTTTCCTTAACTCACAGGAAATTATAAGTCATAAAAATTTCGGGTGTTACAGTTTTAACCGTTCGAGGTAGTGTGCGCGTAATATCACGTAAGAATCAATTAAAAAAGAAACTGCCAGTCTCGGGTCAAGACTGGGCAGTAATCTGGAAACAGGATTTTGAGACATTTAGAGGCCGAATTTGAGAAAAGTGAAAACTGTAAAGTTGTAGAAAATGGAAAATGCTAGGAGGATGCGTAGACGGTTTTTAAAAATAAGGCTCCAAAGGTCCCTGTTTTCTCAAAAAACCAAACCTAGCATGCCCAGACCCTGTGCACGGCCAGGCAGGTTTAACAAGGAAAAAGAGAAGGTTAGACATAGAACTGAGTTCTGAATAAAGAATAAAAGTTGTAGGATTTTTCAAGATCTAAAACTTTCATGAAGAAAAGTTTTTCAAATTCAAAACGGATTCTAAGGTATAACTGGATTCTGAAAATTGTGCAGAAAACAGGAAATTCCTGCACAGGATTTGTAAACAGTGCAAGAACAGGCAATTCCTATACATACAGTAATAATTGGATTAATGGGACTATTTTCAGCAAACTTCCCCAGACTTAGACAGTTTTACAAAAACAGTTTATAAAATGGTTAATTAAACCAAGATTAGTAAGAAAAATGGTCATTGTATTAATTACTAATATTATTTAGGCCAAAATTATTCTAAGACTTAGTAACAAGACAATGACCATTAGTAAACCAAAAGGTTACCAAGTTGTTGGATTGGGCCTAAAGCCCATGGTTACTAATGGTAACCTAATAAGAAATAATTTTAAAAGTTGGGCCTTCGTAACCCAATAGGATCTAATACAAATATAACTTGGGCTTAACCCAAGGGTTACCCGAGGTAACCTAGTAAGATACCGTTTATGTTGGTTGTGACATAAGCCCTAGGGTTACATTTAGTAACCAAGTAAGTTATTATAAGTGTGTGTGTGATGTGACATATTACTAGGGTTACTCATGAATGTTGGTTAGGATACCAACATTTTATGATAATGATTTATGCTAAGTTAGGGTGATCCTTACTCTACGTCCTTTTTGAAAAGCAGGAGGTAACCTGTTGTTGTGACCTGAATTGGAACAACAAAACTTAGGACGTAGCACAACAAGTAAGTACAACTCCGCCTACAGCATAGGCATATTGTTTTATTGCTTGTTTGTTTCAAGCTCATGCATACATGTTGTGATGCATATGATTAATGTTTTATTATTATGGCATCATGAAGCATGCTCACCAATGATAAGTCACTTGGTAAGAATGAGAACCCAGTTTCAAGTATGAAACTGTTTTAAAAGACTGTTTTTAAGAAGGAAACTATGTTCAAGGAATTGTTTTCAAGAATGAAAACTATTCATAAGAAATTATGTTCAAGAACAAGTTAAAGATAAGTTTTAAGTATGTTGGCAAGCAAGTTGTCTCGTGTCGTACCGACCCGCTCGTAAGTCGGGTATGGTCTATGGTTTGAGTTGGAAATGGACTGGCCGCCCCAACCACTCCATGGCAGCGCGCCACAGTACGTACACTTATATAAGTAAGGGGCCCAAAGATATGCTAACCTAAGAAAGCATAATGAAGCATAATTGGCTCATGCATTGCTTTATTAAGTTTTGTTTTGCGGATTTATAGTTGTACTTGCTGAGCAAAAGCTCAGAACTTACGTCTATGCTGTAGGTAAGCAACCTATCAGCAATCTTTGATACAAGGCGGTGGGGCTTGGCACGGCGAGTTGTGAAACGTGTGATGGAGACCGCTACGTCTTTTACTATATTATATTATTAGTTATGAATTATGTTGTATGCAAGTTGACATATCAGTACTGAAATAAGTATATATGTATATGCATGTAAGTATGTGATGGGATAGATCTTAGTTTTCAAGTTGTTAAAAAAAAAAAAAAAACAAAATATTCCGTATTTCCGCTAAGATAATAAGTTAAGTAATTATGTATGTTATGTACGGTAACGGCCTACGTTAGGTGGGTCGTTACAAAAAAAAACTGTCATCACAAATGGAAATGTAAGAATAAGGTATGAGACCACTTTAGAAAAATCAAGCACAATATTTAGAGCAATAAGGACTAAGTGGCTTCAAGTCCTAAGAAAAATCCACACGCAATCCAACTAAGTGCAGATAAATTCTGGACTACAGTCCAATACAATTATACTGTTGTTAGTTGAAAATAGTATTAGCACTATTTAAGTTATGAGTAAAATGGACTGCATATTAAGGAAAGTGCCAAACATGGCCTTAGTGGGTGACACCTCATTTATGATAAATAAGAGATTTTTAAATTAAAAAGTTAATGGATAATGATGCATTTATTGAAGGCAAAATGGCTCCTTGTTGGCCGGCCACCTCAAGGGGTATCATAGCAAATATTTTGTTGTTGGGGTTAGATATGCAATTTTAGGAATAAAAATAATTCTAAAAAGAAATTATTTTTGACCGATAAATAGGTGATGGTGGGGGTGTTGAATTATGCCATTCTATCCCAAAACTATGCCAAAATTTCAACCCATCTTCTCTACCACCCTAAGAGCTGAACCTTAAGGAGAAAAAAAAAAAAAAAAAAAAAAAAAAAAAGAAGAGAGTAAAGGAAGTAAAAAGAAAGTGGTGGCTGGTTGTGAGTGGGAGAAGAAGGAAAGGAAATTTGTCTCAATTCATGGTTTAGATTCACTCTCCAAGACCAAGAGGTAATCCTCTTAAACCCCTAAATTTTCAATTAAGTTTTGATAAAGGATTTAAGTGTATTTCAAGCAATGGTTTGTAAGAGCATAAGCTCATTCTATTAGCTTAAATTGCTTAGATTTGTGCTTGATTAGGGTTAGTGGTTTTGATTATGCATGGTTATGATGTTATGTGTTAAAGTATGTGTGGTATGAATGAATTCCTAGTATGTGTTTGTAGTATGTCCCCACACACTCAAGAAGATGTATGGTGTGATTGATTATGTTAATGTTGATGTATGATGCAAGAAGGGTTAGAGAAAACCCTAAAAACCCTAGTTGGTGAAGATTCACCATATGGGTTGCATGAATGATTGTATGAAGGAAAATGAATGCATGACAATGAAAATGTTTGGTAACGCACTGCATGCTTGATGTAGGCTCATGGTTTTAACCCTTCGAGGTAGTGTGTGCGTAATTTTACGTAAGAAACAATTAAAATGAAAACTGCCAGTCTCGGATCAAGACTGGGCAGCAATCTGGAAACCAGATTTTGAGGCCTTTAGAGGCCGAATTTGAGGAAATTTAAAACCGAAAAGTTATGGAAAATCAAAAATCCTAGGGGACATCATGGACGGTTTTTAAAAATAAAACTCCAAAGGCTTCTGTTTTTATCAAAATCCGAGCCTGGATAGCCCAGATGCCTGTGCATGGCCAAGCAGGTTCAATGAGGAAGAAGTGTAGGTTAAAAGCAGAACTGGGTTTTTAGAAAAGAAAAAAAAAGTTGTAGGAAATTCCAAACAGATTTAAGATAAAACTGGATTCTAAAAAACTGAGCAGGAAACATGAAATTCCTGCACAGGATTTTCTAAAACAGTGCATATGCAGGCAATTCCTGCACATGCACTAATCACCAAACTTATAAACTGTTTTCAAAGACAGTTTTCAGAATTTTACAACTTTACTATCTTTGTTTAAAATTTAAGTATAGTTTTAAAAACAAAACAATTTTAAAGGTAGGTTAAAAGTTTATCAAGCAGGATTTTGTAAAGAAAATAAATAAATAAATAAGTTAAAACAAGTTATATGGTAAACCATCATAAGACATATAGTAACCGGATAGGATACTAAGCTATTGGGTTTGGCCTAAAACCTATGGTTACTAATAGTAACCTAATGGGATATTACTTTTAAAAAGTAATTGGGCCTAATAACCTAATAGGGTACTAATCTATAAATGATTGGGCTTAAACCCAGGGTTACTAATAGTAACATAATAGGATATCATTTTAATGAGTGGGGGAAATACAACTAGGATTACTAATGAATGCTGGTTAAGGATACCAGCATTGAATGTAATAATTTATGGTAAGATAAGATGATACTTATCTTACGTCCTTATTGAAAATAGGAAAGTAACCTGTTGTTGCAACTGGATAGGAGCAACAAAATTCAGGACGTAACCAGTAAGTACAACTCCGCCTACAGCATAGACGGAAAATATTTTTACTGCTTGTATGTTTTCAAGCTCATGCATACATGTTGATGTGCATATGATCTATATTTTATTATTATGGCATCATGAAGCATGCTCACTAATGATAAATCACTTGGTAAGCATGAGAACCCAGTTTCAAGTAAGAAACTGTTTTAAAAGATTGTTTTCGAAAAGAAAACTATTTTCAAGGGATTATTTTCAAGAAGAAAACTATGTTTTTAAGAAATTATTTTCAAGAACAAGTTAAGGAAAAGTTTTCAAGTTTGATGGCAAGCAAGTTGCCTTGTGTCGTACCGACCCGCTCCAGGTCATGTTTGGTCCATAGTTTGAGTTGGACTGGACTAGCCGCCCCAACCACTCCATGCTGCGCGTCACGGTACGTACACTCATGTTATGTAAGGGGCCCAAAAAGATGCTAACATAATGAAGCATAACTAATGTGATAAGAAAGCATAAATGGTTCATGCATTTCTTTATCAAAATGTTTTGTGGATGATAAGTTGTATTTGCTGAGCGAAAGCTCATGACTTACGTTTATGCTGTAGGTAAGCAGCCTGTCAGCAATGTATGATACAAGACTGTGGGGATGGTACTGCGGACTGTGAAATTCGGGTTGGACACTGCCACGCGTTTTGAAAAGTTATTGTATTATATGATGTTGGTTTGAGGATATCAATATCTATTAATTAGTATGAGTTACAAGAGATGTTACCAAGGTTTGAACTATAGTATATATATTGTACGTATATACATAAGTATAAGGTTTTGAATTTAAGTTTATAAAAAAATAAATAAATAATTTCAGCACTTTTACAAGGATAAGTAAAGATAAGTATTTAAGTAAAGTAAGCATGGTAACAGCCCTGCATAGGTGGGGTGTTACAACAGATACATTCAAGCAAATTAAAAGGTAGTTTAGAAAGCAGTTTTCAAGGTTTTACAGTTTTACAAAAGAGACTATGATTTTATGAAAATAGTTTCAAAGAGGTTTTGAATCCATTTGAAATTTGTCAAGTGATTTTTAAAATGGTAATTTCAAGTATTAAATCAAGATAATACTTGATTTATGAAATTAAGATATATTTCAAGTAAATATGTTATTTTCTAAGAAAATAGGTATTTTAAGAAAAAAGGAATTTTAAATCGAAGTTACTTGAGAATATAGTAACAATTTTATGATTACAGATGGTAATCGGATTGGCTACCAATTTATTATATCAAGATTTGTATATATGGTTACTAATGGTAATCAGATTGGATACCGATCTAGTATGTTATGGTTTGTAGTAAAATAGAACGATTCTAATCTTACGCCCTGTTTGAAAACATGAATACTATAGCCTGTTGTCTTGCCTTTTTGGAATGCTAGAGTAAGAGCGTAGGATAATTTGTAAGTACAACTCCGTCTACAACATGGGCAAAATGTTTTTACTGCTTGCATGTTTTTCAAAAACTCATGCATTAATTTAACTATTTTTACTGCTTTGCATGTTTTTTAAATCAACATGTGTTAATGTATGTGATACATATGATTTATATTTTATTATTGTGGCATCATGTAAGTATGCTCACTAATAATAAATCACATGACAAGAATAAGATCAAGTTTTCAAGTAAGAAATAATAAAGATTTAAGTTTTCAAATATGATCAAAGTAAGAACAAGTTTTCAAGAATGAAGGCAAGCAAGTTGCCTAGTGTCGTACTGACCTGCCACAAGGGCGGGTTTATGTTTAATCCATGGTTGTGTGCCACGGTACGTACACTCATGTTCATGTTATGTAAGGGGCCCAAAGCTAAGTTAAACAAGAAAGTATAATTGATTCATGTTAAGTTAACATAAAAAAGCATAATTGGTTCATGCATTCTTTTACTAAAATGATTTTACAGAATAGAAAGTTGTACTTACTGAGCATAAGCTCATAACTTACGTTCATGCTATAGGTAAGCAACCTACCGGACAAGCTTAATGCAAAACTGTGAAGGGATGACATTGCAGACTGTGAAATTTGGGTTGGACACCGCCACGTGTTTTGTAAAATATGTTTATGTTATGATATGATAGTATAATGGTACCACTACTTAAAATATTTTGTATTGTGACAGTATTTAAAGTTTATTACAACTGTAATTAGTATGGTTTATCAAATGTGTTAAATGGTTTTACAACTTTGTACTTGATTGAGTACAGATAAATAAGTATAAGAATAAGATAGGTTTTAAATTTGGATTTAAAATTAATAAAGAAAGAAAAAAAATATTTCCGTATATTTACGAAATACAAGAGTATGTTTAAGTAAGTTAAGTAAGCACGGTAACGGCCGTACATGGTCGGGTAGTTACATCTCCACCATGACAACCGCCACCCCTCTCTCTCTCTCTCTCTCTTAAGGGCTAGAGAGGAAAAGATGAGAAGAGAACTAAAAGTTAGAGACTAACTAAATAATTCAACTCTTCCACCACCCACTTCTATTTATAGGTGGAAATTCTAAAATATACACACATTATTTTTTTTCACCTTTCTTGAATTACATATTTGGCCTTAAAGACACAAATTTTGCCTTCCAAGTCCTCAAAGTGGCCGGCCATGTGGAGAGCTTAGACCAAAAATATATATTTTCTATTTCTTTCCATAAAATCCATAAAATCTCCAAAATTTGCATAATTATCTATAATGACTTGGCCTCCAAGTAGGGCCATGTTTGGCACTCCCTCCTAATATGCATTCCATTTTCTTAATAATCCAGATAGTACAATATTATTTTAACTATCAACAGTACAGTAATACTGAACTGCAGTCCAGAATTTATCTGCACTTAAGTGGACCGCGTATAGGTTTTTTCTTAGGACTTGAAGCTAGTTAGTTCTCATTACTCAAATATTATTCCTGATCATTCTAGAGTATTCTTAATCCTTATTCTTAATTCTGCATCCGTAATGACTGTCGGTCGCAATATAATTTTACTACTGCTTATATCATGGAATCATCGTAACTTATCATGTCATATCATAGAGAGTATCATAACGTCATCATATCATGGCATAGAAAAATCATATTAGAGATCCATCATGACTCTCATCATATCGTATCGTAACTCATCATAAACTTGTCATGATAATACTTGATTGTAACATCATATATACCTTTCATATATACACTCTGTCTTTTAGTAATTGTTCAAAAAGAGTTAAAGTCTTCCGGTAGTGTATAAACCTTGTCCAGTACATGTCAGGCCTAATATACATAGGAAGTCAAGATGGAAGTGTCTACCACTTAACCATCATACATATGTACAATCCTTGGGTCAAAAAGAATACAAGAATCCAAACTAAGATCTAAACTAGCTACTCCATTGTAACATCAGAAAAGATCTCAGAGTCTGCATACCAGTCGTCGTCGTCAAACAAGATTTCTTCGGGGTCCTCCTCCAAATCTTCCTGCTCCTCCTCGATTTCTTCCTCATCATCACTAGCGATGACGATCACTGGAGGTTCTTCCGGGTCTTCCCCTGGGTTAGCCGGGTCCATCTCTGCATCGGCATCCGCATCGGCATCCTCCTCCAGTGGAGGAATAGCCTGAACTGGTATAGCTGGAATGGGTTCCTCTAGTATAAACAGACCATCATGGAAGAATGGCTCCCCTATGCCTGTGTCGTCAATCGGTATAAACGGGTGATCATCCTTGGGTGCAGCAGCCTGTAGCATATAAGCTATGATCTCGGCCTCCATGATAGTATCTATCATCTCGTCCAGCGTCGTCTCTATCGTGGGTGACGGAGTGAACTGCCTGACCTCCGGAGGTAGTCCATCCCTAAGTATGTGTAGGGCCTGCA